>PVKB01000192.1:339360-402401 GCA_004027205.1 Ctenodactylus gundi | reverse complement strand
GAAGTCCATGGCTGTACTCTGAACATCAGCATTTGCCAGGCCGGGGTGGCTGCTGCTTCCACACGAGTTCTTTGTCACCAAGCTCTTGGATGCAGCCTTTCCATGGGCATTGTTTATTGCACAAGCAAATCCCATTGCAACTTTTGCAAGAGGATCTCCGGATCCGGCGAGGTCTGCAGGCTCGTGCCAGTGACAGGCTTTGTCCCCTGGGCGTGGGGCTGCACCAGGTTCCCGTGTGGCAGAGCCTCTGTCCACTGCCACCGTCAGGTGCACGCTTTTGCCTTTCAGGCGACAGAAGGTCAGGTGGGCTCATTGGCAGCAAATGCAGAAAAACACGTCAGCTGTTTTCACGCTCTTGCTGAACAGTCATGCTGTGAACTCCTTCAAAAGGCTTCCAGACTCCGGGGTCCTGTGAGCCTCCCCCGACCTGCATGCTGGTGGGGCGCTGACATCTTCCCCAGACACTGGGGCTCGTGGAGCCCCCACTCACCTCCAGACTTTGAGCTGACATCTTCCCCAGCTGTAACCAGCATCTGTCTCCCATGCTGACATCCCCATAAGCCCTGATTCTATTTCCTCAGTGACATCCATATGTACCTGTGTGTCATATGTGTTTATGTGCTGGGTGGAGCCCCGGGCCTTTGCACTCAGCTACATCCCCAGCCTGTTTTTTTTGGTTTTGGTTTTGAGACAGGATCTCACTAAGTCACTGAGTTGCCTAGTGGGCTCGAGGTTGTAATCCTGCCTCAGCCTCCCGGAGTGCTGGGATGCCAGGCCTGTGCCTCAGGGCCCAGTGACGCTGTAGTTTTAGACTGTTGCCGTACACTTCTGGTGGTACCTAGCCTTTGCCCCGAAAGCATTTCTTAGGAACTGGGGGACAGGAAACTAAGTGGCGCGTTTCTGTGCCAGTGACGGGGCTGGCCTGAAGCCAGGTCTTGTGTCCCCCGGGCTGTCTAGCCCGAGGCCGGCCCGGCCCCTCACCAGAGTGGCCACACGCAGACATCCAGCGTGCTCTCTGGCCCGTGTTGGCACCACCTTTGGTAATTACTGTAAATCCTACTTAATGGAACGTTGTGGGTTTCTCCCCCGACACAGGAGCATTACTACTTGTGTTTTCCTGCGCTCCTCTGGGGGTTGGCAGCCCCCCTGCCCTGGCCTCTGAGTCCCGAGTAGTGCAAAGGGATTGGGCTATTACAGTCTAGTTTCTCTTTTGTCTGGTACTATTTCAGGAGCGCCAAGACCAGAAGAGGAAGAGTGCACAGACCGGTGCTGAAAACCAAGGTACTGGGGTTCTTGGGCCATCGAGCGTTTCTGTACAAATGATTGGAGTTACGTACTAGCATATTATTAGTACCCGATTAATATTTGGAGGGCAGAGAGAGATGCAGAGCGAGGCTTGGCGACAGTGGACTTGCTGAGCCAGATCCACGCCTGCTGGCTCTATCAGGGAGACCTTAAGAGATCCCCAACCGAGGCAAGTGCATGTTCAGTGAGTGGCGTGCACACAGAGAAGGAAATTACTGTGCCTTGGGGTAAAAGTGGGTAGAAGAGATACTGGGAGCTTTTCACGCTGGGTCCCGAGTATGGAAATGAGAGTGAAATGGTCACTGCTGGTTCTCATGTTTTAGGGAAACACTCAGAGCCCTGTTGATGTCAGCATTTCCTGTTTGTGTGACTTCATGGAGGAGCTGTTTGTGCTGATGTGCTAATAATCCAGGGTTTGCTTTCAGAGGTTATTCTGTCATACATCCATCCACACGTACATACAAAGACACACACGCACATGCACGCACATGCCTGTACGTGCAATTTCTAGTTGTCTGCTTTTACCAAGGGCACTGCCCTCTGGTCTGAACGCTGTTGACCTGCGGGCCTACGAGTGCCGTGTGTCCTGGGCCGTACCCCAGTTCTTCCCGTCAGCCTGGTGATGCCTTTGCTCTGAGCCGTTTGACTCTTTTCCTGCCTGAGCAATGCGCTTTGGTCTGAGCCTACTCCTTGCATCTGCAGAGGCACACGCCCAGAAGTGAGAATCGCAGGTTCTGATTGCCGCTTGCTTTGGGTGGGGTGGATCCCCCTGGGACTGGGGAGGACGTTGTAATACACACTGGCTTCTCGACTCCGCACCCCAAGCCCCTCACGTCTGACATCAAGGAGACAGTGACTGGGTCTGAGTCTCTGAGGCTGAGACTCTACGGAATGCAGCCGGGCGGGGGGTTGGGGGGGTGGTGCTGATTTCATGGGGACCGTGGCCGTGGGCTGCTCCATCCGATGGGCCCTGGCATGCAGAACCCATGCGCGCTGTGGCCTCCTTGGTGTTTCCAGCATGGACCTCAAGTAAGGAGCCCAGTAGAGGGCCGGAGGCCCATGGTCCCCAGGTGCCTGGCCCTGCAGGAACCCCCTCCCCACAGGAGCAAAGCTTCCGGGGCTGTCCTGTGAGCAGCAGACACAAGGTCACCTGGGTGGAAGGATGGCCAGAGAGGTCAGCTCTCGGCTTGAAGAACACGGCCTGTGGCCGTGTGGCCAGGAGCCGTGTGCCGCTTCAGGCAGAGGAATGCGCAGGACTTGCGGGCGCAGGAGGGGCAGGGTCCAGAATCTGTACGATTACATGCCTGGTGTGGCCTCCAGTGCCCCCGTCCCCCGGGAATAAGCCTAAATGTGCACAGGAATGGCATTACAGTGTGGTGCTGGTGGTGTAGCCACGGAATCCATACATCTCTCTAAGAACGTGAGACGGCCGGTTGGTGATAACACAGTCGCAAAACAGTATTTCACCGCCATCTGAGTTGTTCAGACAAGTGTGTCCCTGTCGCGGGGAGGTTCCTGCCTCTGGCTGCAGCGTTCAGTTTGCCTGTGAGATTCTGATACATGGGTACTGGAAACTAATTGATGCTACTTGAGTATTTTTTGCTAAAATCCAAACGTAATGCTAAACTTATTACTGTATAACAAAGATTTAAGATAAAAAATGTCATTTATATATGAAGCAGCTCAAAATATGCACAAAGTAGTCAAAATATCAACTTTTTATTTTTGTAGTCCTTCGATGCATTTTGAAAAAACTTGAAATCAATTAGCATTAGTAAAAGGATTAAATGGAATGGCAGAGTGCTTCCGCAGTCACCTGCAAGGAAAAAGTACTCAGCGAAAGAAAGCAAATGCAATTGTACAAGTACAGAAAAGATGCCAGGAACGAGTCGCCACGTGCGAGCAGCTCAGGCATGGAAAGACGCTTCCCAGCTAGGAGCCCCGCCTCACGCACCGCCCCAGCTCCTTGCGCCCACAGGGTCAGTTGGCAGAGTTAATAGCCTCTTTCTTGAGCGCTCTCTCTCTCTCTCTCTCTCTCTCTCTCTCTTTTTGAGGCAAGGTCTCGCTCCGTAGTCCAGGCTGGTCCTGAGCTCATTATGTAGCAAAGGCTGGCCTCAGACTCAAGGCAGTCCTCCTGCCTCAGCCTCCCAAGTGCCACCATGCCCAGCTACTACGTGGTGCTGGAGATCAAACATGGGGCCTCGCAAGCACCCTTAGCACTCAGCTATGCCTCCAGCCCCCCACCTCTGCCTCCCGTCCTCCCATCTGTGACAGAATGGCGTCCGTACCCTCCTTAGGACTAGGGGTACAAATGCTATGGCCCATGTCTGGCACAGAGAAGGGACGCAACACTGTGCCCAGTGACTCTCAACACTGCCTCTGGGACATGGGAAATTCTGGTTTTGTTTTTCATGGCATCGTGGCTTTTCCAAGATCAAGAGAGAGACAGACAGACAGAGAGACAGAGACAGAGAGAGAGAGAGAGAGAGAGAGAGAGAGAGAGAGAGAGAGTGAGAGAGAGTGAGTGAGTGTCTAAGGATCACATGAAGGGAGTTCAGGAGCAGTAAATCGGGCATGAGCCTAGTTGCTGTCTGTCCTGGTTAGTGAGGTGTACTTGGAAATGGTGCCCTGGTGATTAGGAAGCTGCAGTGGGGACAGGCCAGGGCACACGGGGTCCTCCAGGTGGATGACCGGACAGAGGTGTTGACCTTGCCACGCGCCAGGTGGCGGGTTCCTTTCCACAGCGGGAATGCATGCTAACGGTGTGCGCTGCTCGCTTGGCCCTGGAGGCCCTGCGGTCCCCGTGCATGGCACAGCCCTGTGCTGTGCGCCTCCTTGTGATGTGCCGCTTCGTGCTCATGCAGGTGACCCGGCCACCCAGGAGGCTGAGCAGGAGCTCGATGAGGTGGCCGTGGACTGCACACAGCTGACCTTCTTCCCCGCCCTGCATGAGAGTCTGCACTCGGATGACTTCCTGGAGCTATGTCCAGAGAGACAAGTGATCTTACAGGAGCTCCTGGAGGAAGAAAAGGTAACACACCCCTTTGTGACACCACTCCACTGGCAGCTGTGGACAGCTGTGTTGGCCGCCCATGTGGTGAGAGGGCGCCACTCACCACCAGAGCTGTCAGAGATGTCCCAGGGAGGGAGAGGCAGAGTTCCTACCCTGTGGGCCCAGAGAAGGGCCAGGGGAAGCAGGTGCACCCTCTGCCAAATGCTTGCGCTTGTGACTTGCCACACAGTAGCTCAGTGAACCACCTGGACTTCCTGCTGTGGTCCTGGTAATTACCTGAGAGTCAGGTTTCCAGGGAAGAACTCTGCCCTTCTTAGAGGTTGGTACCTCTGCCTTAGAGGTTGGCCCTGCCCGCAGCTGGACCCCACTGTGGATCCAGCCCACACCTCGAGAGCATGGCACATGAGTTAGGACACTGGGCTGTCCCATCCCGGCCTCCCCTTGGTCTCTGCTCAGAGCTGAGTAAGCGCACGTATGGTGTTGTCCATCACCGAAGGACACACAGGTCAGGAGGCGGGCCAGGAGCCGGGGCTGCGATCCCACTGCTGGGGGTTCATTCTGCAGATTGCCTGGATTGATTCATGTTCCTAGTGACCTGTGTCATAAAAGGATGGCCATTCTAGCGTCGTTTCTTGATTTTTTTTTTTTCTTTCCGGCGCTGGGATTGAACCCGGGACCTTCTTTCCCGGCTATATCCCCAGCCCTTTCTTATTGTTTTGCTTTTTACTTTGAGATAGGGTCTTGGCAAGTCACCCATTTACCGGCTGGGCTCAACTTTGTGATCCTTCTGCCTCAGCCTCCCAGAGTGCTGGGATTACAGGTGTGCCTCACACACCTGGATTACAGCATTATTTTTATGTCTAAACATTTGAAAACACTCTAATTTTTTTTCTTTGAAGTACCAGGGTTGAACCGAGAACCTTTTCTCTGAGTTACATTGCCAACCTCTTTTTATTGCTTGAGACAGGGTCTCACTAAGTGATTAAGTTGCTCAGGCTGGGCTCAAGCTTGTGGTCCTGCTGCCTCAGCCTCCCGGAGTGCTGAGATGCCAGGGCTGTGCCATGGGGCCTGGTGAAGTGCCTCAGCTGGTAGAGGCGTCGTCACATGTGCTACATTCACCCACGCCATGGGGTCGTCTGCAGAAGGTGACAGGCCCTGAAGGGGTGAGAAGGCTCCTAGCCGGGGTTGCGGGCAGAGACCACAACAGCTGTCGGGCGCCACTGTGCTGTCGGGTCCCCAAGTAGTTTGTTATCCTGGATCCTTCCTGGTTTTTCCCCTAGCTTTCCATAGTTAGTCTAGAGGCAGTATAGAGCAGCGATTTCTCTTCTCTTCTCTTCTCTTCTCTTCTCTTCTCTTCTCTTCTTTCTTTCTTTCTTTCTTTCTTTCTTTCTTTCTTTCTGTTGTTCTTGGGGATCAAGCTTTTGAGGCTTCTAGGTCGCACGGGCTGGGCTCCAGCTTGACGTCCTCTGCCTCGGCCTCTCAGGGTGTCGGGGTGGCAGCGTGTGCTACCACACCGAGCTTAGCATCATTTTTCGTTCTTGTTTGGGTGCCCCTTTCTGTCCTCCTTCTCCCTGCTGCCGCCCAGGCCACCTCCCCAACATGAGTCCCACCCACGAGTCCCCTGACCGGCCCCTCCCCTGCTCCTGCCCTTCTCCCCCAGGCCACTCTTTTTTTCCTTTCAAAATCACCTGTTCTCCTGTGTCCCGCTGGAGGTAGCACGCAGCCGCCCTGGCCAGTGGCGGTCATGCTGTCTCCCCTCCACATTTATCCACTCGCTGCCCCTGAGATCTGCTCCACGTTGGCACCCACTTGGTTCTTACTCCGTGTGGGACTGGGCCACTGTCACAGGTCAGGGACCCCGGGAAGCTGAGACTCAGAGACGAGCCTGCAGGAAGTTTATTGGGCTTGGAGGGCAGCATGGCTGGGCCTGCAGAGAAGTGTGACACTAACACAGTCTCAACAAAGGACCCTGCTCAGTGCCCTCCCGCTCTAGATCTGGAACATTTCCTCTTTTGAGGTGGAGTGGTGGTAGTGGGGATTGAACCCAGGGCCTTTGCCCTGTACAGTGTCCTCTGCCCATTTTTAATTTTTGATTTTGAGACAGGGTCTCGCTAAGTTGCCCAGGCTGTACTTGAATGTGCCATCCTCCTGCCTCAGCCTCCCAGAGTGCTGGCATTGCAGGCCTGTGGCACCAGGCTCAGCAGGAGTGTTTCTTTAGAGCGGTCCCCAGGGGAGGCCTGGGCTGCGCCTCTCCCCTCCCCGCCAGCTGCCCCAGGGTGAGATGAGACCTTGGCCGCAGTGCTGTCTGCAGCTGAGGCGGCTCAGGGAAGCTGCTGGCTGCCTGCTGCCACCCAAGAGGAAAGACTGGACAGATAGGGAGCATCGTGCACACTGGATCCAGCCATGCCAGCGTGCCTAGGCTGAGCTGGGTTCGGGTCCTGCCTCAGCACCTCCCTAGATGGTCTCCAGACAAGCTTCTCCTCTGCTGTCACTGAGGGGTTCCTTGTTTCATGACACTGGGTTTTTTGCCAGCTGCCGCAGGCTTTGCCTGGCACGGAGGGGCTTAGCTGAGAGAAAGGACTTGAGCATGCTTCGCGCAGCAGTAACCTTGCCCTGTGCCTGGGTGGGGAGGCAGCGGCCGGCCGTGGGAAGATGAGAAATTGCACAGGGTGTGGGCATGGAAGTGCCACCCAGGCTGTGAACAGTGGAAGCACCTGTCACTCTTGTGGGACACAGCTCACACCCCCAGGGGTCCACTGGGGACAAGCCACAACCTCCTGCCCCTCCTGAGAACCATGGGCCCACTTCCTGTATACGGCCTGACCCAGCGCCCTCTCCCTCCAGGTGACACAGAAGTTCTCCCTGGTGATCGTGCAGGGCCACCTGGTCTCCGAAGGCGTCCTGCTCTTCGGCCACCGGCACTTCTACATCTGTGAGAACTTCACGCTGTCCCCCACGGGGGATGTCTACTGTACCCGCCACTGCTTATCCAAGTGAGTTTGCGGCCTGGGGCCCCTTTCCTCCCCTTTTCTTCCTTCTCCCCCTCCCCCTCCCCCACCTACTTCTCCTTCCCTACCCCTTCCGGCCACACCCTCCCACCTCCCCTCAGGGCTCTCACCAAGGTCCTAAGTTGAAGTTTAGTTCTGGAACAAAGAACAGAGCTAGGCATGATAGATGAGATAGAACAGCGGTCTGTGGTCCTCCAGCCTTCCAGGAGGCTGAAGTAGGAAGATGGAAAGTTTGAGCCCGGCCCCGGGCAGCTTTAGCAAGGCCCTGTTGTAAGAAGGAGAAGGAGAAGAAGGAAGAAGTCGTCTGCGACTTGCTCAGTGCAGAGGCTCTGGATTCAATCCCCTATACCAAGAAAAAGAAAGAAAGAAAGAAAGAAAGAAAGAAAGAAAGAAAGAAAGGAAGGAAGGAAGGAAGGAAGGAAGGAAGATAGCCCGCATTGCACTTTTCCCAGAAGTCCAGTTGTCATGCTGTGTGTTTCATTGTTTTAAAGATCTTGGATGAAGATTTTTTTCATGCAGAGGTAGCCTTGCTTAGCCAAGGTACTGATGATGACAAGGTGACCTCTTAGCCTAGTGACTGTTAAGCCAGCTTCACCAGAATCGCCCACCGGAGGGCTCATTAAGACAGACTACTGGACCTCAACCCCGCCCCAACGTCTGATCCCGTAGGTCTGAGCCTAGCCTGAGATTTTACCTAGCTGCCGCCTCAGGCCTGTCCTGCAGGCGGGGACCTCACTGTGGGCACTGCTTCAGACCGTTGACAGAAGAGTCTGCCCCTATGTCCTGCCATCTCGAGCCTGTATGCGGGAGTGAGCGTTGAAGGAATGTGGAGGGCCAGGTGCCAGTGCCCTCCTGGGCCGGGTGGCCTTGCAGCGCCTGCCCTCTCCTCCCTGCTGTTCCGCATCTGTTACTCATGCGGCGCGTCCCCCAGGGCCGCTGTGCTCTGTGCATTCCCAAGGCAAGCGGGGCGTGATTAGCCCTCGGCCCCTCAGCTCTTCTCCTTGCTCACGCTTTATTGATGCTATCAGTGTGGACGATGGGTGCCCAGCCGTGCCATCCTGAGTGCTGGTGGTCACATCGTGAACAGGAACCCCGCCCCAGGAGTCTCACAGTGCAGGGAGAGAGGGGATCGCGCAGGTCATTTTAGTTACCAGGCCTTGGAGAAGTGTTTGTTAACCAGACAAGGCTTTCTCTCCAGGGTCTCGTCTACAGCCCTGGGAACTCCTACATCCGGAAGGTGGGGTTTTCAGAGACAGGCTCGTAGATCATGTCGGATCAGTGGAGGACTGTGTCTTATTTGGACCATGGAGATGAGGGAAGATACATACATAAGCCTGTTAAAAATAAAGCGCAGTCAACCCTGAGATGGTCCTCTAAAGGACTGCCATCAAGCTGAGCACAGCGGAGCACTAGCCCTTGAAGGAGCCTCTCTCATGTCCCATAAAACACCCCGAATGTAGCTCAAGAACACAGGCTCCTCATCAGGGACTGGGCTGTGAGCTTGGGACTTTCCCGAGCAGCCACGCCCTCCTGTGAAGGTTAGGCCGGCTAAGACCGACGCCCATCTTTGAAGATGACCAGGAAGAGCTCAGTAGGTTGGGTGCAGGACTGTGACCGAGCATCCTGGTGCTGGGGGAAGATGGGGACAGCAAGCCCTTGGCAAAGCTTGGACCTCCGTTCAGCCTACTGGGAGGAAGTCCCACCAGATGTGCAGCTGAGGCAGGGGAGACTTGCTGTGGGTCCCCAACAGGGCCGCTGGAGACAGGGAGGATTTGTGGGTGTCACTCCTACTGGACCTTGACCTGAGATGCCCCCCAATCCCAAAGGTAGAATTGTCACTGTGGCCCCACTTGAGGTTGGACGCAGCAGTGGAGTCGGTAATGGGCAGAGGAGTTTGGATGAAAGCGCTGGACAGAGGAGCCCCGGAGCTGGACCATTCTGTGTTCTTCCAGTTCTGTAGGGATGCAGCTCCACTCAGAGGGCCTGGGGAGCTGCTCCGGGAGGTTCTGCAAGCCCACGTCCACACCTCTAAAGCGTGGCTGTGCCACAAGCGGCACGGGGCTCCAGCCTCCGCCCAGCCGTGGCCTTCTGCCAGGCATGTGTGTCCCTGCTCCTCAGACTTGAACGCAGGACCGCTGCTTACTGCAGACCAGGGAGTTCCCCTCCGGCCCATGGCAGCCTGGCATCTCTCTCCAGGTCCCCCGCAGTGGCACCTGGAGGCTGCCTGGCTGGTGCTGTAGGCTAGGTGGAGGGGACCATGCTGAGAGCTGGCCCCAGGCGGACATAGTGCTGTCCTCACCTGGGCTGGGCCCGCAGGCTGCCCGTGCAGGTCCCTCAGGTCTTGGCGCTCAGCTTTGGCACATAGCCATCACTTTGCTGTCTTAGGAAAGTTGTTTGTTGTAAACACAACTTAGTGCCTGGCCCAGCTGTTCAGAAATGTATCTCTCCTTAACTGAATTTCACTTATTTCTCCAGCCTCTGTTTATATCGATGCTGCAGAATTCTGTAGGTTGGGGGAATGGCACAGAATTAAAGCGCTTGCCCAGCAAGCGCAAGGCCCTGAATCCATCCCCAGCACCACTTAAGCTGGGCATGGTGGCGCACACCTGTAATCCAGCACTCGGGAGCCTGAGGCAGGAGGATTGCTGTGAGTCCAGCCTGGGCTCTGTATGAAGTTCACGACCAGCCTGAGCTACAGAGGGAGACCCTGTCACAACCAAAAAAAAAAAAAATTAAGTAGCTCGCCTGCACGTGTTCCAGTGAGTCCTGTGTCTCCAGGTCCCTGAGGAGTTCTGTCCCTCACCGTGTGAATGTTTCCTTTAGGAAGGTCTCAATCACTTTCTTGTCCCTGGACACGGTACCTGACACCCTGAGCCCCATAGCTTAAGGAGGAGGGGTTTATCTTGGTTCCTCTTTCAAAGATCTCAGCCTGTGCGTGGCCACCAGAAGGGCCTGGCATGGCGAAAAGCCACCTGCCACCTGGTGGAAAGAAAGCAGAGGGGCACAGGGGCAGGAGACATGTTCCTAGTCTTCCCGGTCGTGCCCCGGGCCCCGTCTCCAACCAGGGCCCAGCTCCCCACAGCATGCGGTCTCAACCCCAGGTGAGTGTGTCGCCAAGCACAGCGCACCACGATCCACTCGCCTTCCAAGCACAGCAGACTTGACGGAAATTTTTTATTTAAACCTTAACAGAGAACTAATATTAAGGCAAATTCATGATTCTCCCTCCCTCCGCATCTTGCTTCTAAGGAAGGGGACCATCCTGTCTTTGGGGGTACCTTCCCAAGACCCAAACAGAGCCACCTCCTCCTGCCTCACACAAGCCACTCCTCCGGACTTCAGGATGGGCAGGAGGTGGGGCCCAGGCCGTACACGTATCCCTGCTCTGCCTCCTGAAGTCCTTGGCGAGCCCTCCGGGTGTGCTGCCCACTCTCAGGGACCTGGCTTAGGGACTTCTAAGAATGTCTTCCGCCCGTTCTCTCCCCCAGGCCTGACTTTCCCCAACCAGTCAAGGTGTGGCTTGCAAACAGCTGTTTCTGCTGGCTGCCTGATTAAGCAGTGCCTTCCAAGTACAGGGGACCTCTGTGCCAGGCTAGGAGCACCTAGCAACTGGGGATAATCCATGGGAAGGCAGGCGGTCAGGGTTACCAGGGGTGTGTGGGTGCAAGGAGGAGGCCAGGGTCTTGGAGGCTCGTGAGGTCTAATTCTGTCTCACACACCCCACTGTCACGTTACTTTGTGACACCCTCAGGCCAAAACCCACCCTGCCCCTCAACCACACATTAGCTCTCTCTGCATCAGCGTCCTTGGGGCCAGGTGGACATAGGGCTGTCATACCATCGGGAGCTGGCGTACTACAGGAGTCCTCCAGTGTGTCCCCAGGACTTGGTTGGGGCCGACAGAGGCAGGGCACGGAGGGACCCCCGCGTGTCTGGTCACGTTCCCAGTCTGTCTCGTCTCCTTCCAGCATCAGCGACCCCTTCATTTTCAACATGTGCAGCAAGGATGGGTCCTCTGACCAGTACTCGTGCCAGCGCTACAGCTACGGGGACCTGCGGGAGCTGCGCCAGGCCCGCTTCCTGTTGCAGGTATGCAGCCCTGCCCCATCCTGCTCCCAAGGAAGCCCCCGGCTCCTCCTGCTTCTGTCCCCAGCAGGCTCAGAGTCCCCGCTCCTGCGTGTCCAGTCGCGGCCACTGGCTGCTGGGCTGTTCTGGCCGGCCCTGTGTCCTCTGGGACCCGGCCTGTTTGCTTTAGTTCTTCTTCATGCACCACAGGGCAGTTGGGAGATTCAGGAACAGGGGTTGAGGTGGGCCGGTTTCGAGCAGAGTGTCCTGTGCTGCCGGCCCTGCTCTGACCACCCAGCCCTTGGCCCCCTCTCCAGCCTCCCTGTCTCCCCTCCATGTGGGCTCACCTGCTTCCTAGCTCCTAGTCACTTCCTAGGCCACGTGGTTTAGGGGCCTGCGGCTGTGCCCTCTGATGGGAGTGTCCTAGAGCTCCCCACTGCCCTGGTGACAGATTCGAATGCTCCACAGACCCTGAGTAAGTTTATGAGGGAAGAGTGACTCTGTCCTGGTTAGGAGGGATGGAAAGGGCCACTCCCATCTGGAGAGACCCGCCCCGCTTCCTCGTGACCCCATGGGCCTCTACCTGGCCCTAGTCTTTCCCAGCTTTATGCATGAGGCAGTGGGGATATTTGGGTCGCAGAGTAGGTATTCAAGACTACTTTTAATGATTCTATGTCCGCCTTACACATTATATATATTAGATGTCATTGAAAACTATGGGGAGATTTTTAAAGTTTGTTATAGCAAGCATTACGTTGCCATTCATCTAGCTCAAGCTGCACCCCTCACTTCAGACGCCCCGTCCAATTGTCCTTGCCACTTCGGAGGTGTTTCTGGAAGTCCTCTTCCCTGGGCGTCTTTATGACGTGTAATGGGAAATGACCCGCGAGTGCTGCTGCCCAGGGCCGTGCCGTGGAAAGGCAGGTGCATAGAGCCCTGACGGCATGTTCTCGTCCACCTCACCCACAGAATCTGGCACCACGCGGCTTCTAGCTCTTCTCCGGTGTCCAGATAACTGTGAAAGAGTATCAGTCAGCTCAGGGCCTCGCGACAGCCAGGACAGTGCAGCTAGAGACGCTCGGGAAAAGGACTTCCAGGGCTGCCTCCGAGAGCGGCGGACACGACGAGTGTGCGTGAAGCGGGGGAGATGCTGGGGGCGGCGGCTAGCCATTTGTCTTTCACCATAGTAACTTTTAAATTTAAGCGCACTGCATTTCCCAGTTCCATTCTGCATTTCTCTCAGTAGAAAGAACCCTCTGCGAAGCTCTGCTACCCACTGCCAGAGAGGGGCTTGGCAGTGCGTTGTAAGTACCAGCTCGCCCATCCAGAGCTGGTCTTGGGAGCTTGCTCCCAGCCAGCTGGATACAGGACTTGACTGTGGCTGAGGGCAGCACCTCAGCTCTGAGTCTGACACTTCTGCCGCCCCTCTGGTGCTCCGAGTCCGTGGTTGTCCTGCACTGGCCCCAGCCCTGGGAATACTCGGTCCCTGAGCCTGTCCTGTCCCTGGGCTCCACACCACAGTGGATTCAGTATCTCACTCCAAGTCTGCTATTTATAGAAGTTGGAATAGAAATAGGGAGGGAAAGAGAGAGAGAAAGGAGGAGGAGAAAGAAGAAAAGGGAAGATCACTTAGGTTTTGCTTAGGTGTCACCAGCGTGCTCATAGTAGTCACACCATCGCCAAGTCAGTGTGGTGATGTCAAGGAGGTGCCCCAGGATGGCTAGGGAGATGCACCCTCCCCTCTTGGTGTCCAGAGGGGCACATAGTGGGGCTCAGGCTGAGCATTGCCCCACTCCGTTGCCTTCCTGATGACCCCTGGCTCTGGAAGCCCAGCCCATGACCCGGAAGTGAAAGTCTTGAGGGTGCAGTGAGCACGGTCTCCTTTGCCCTTCTGTCCTGGGGTTAGTGTGGAGCTTCCGCTTCCGATTTCAGCTGAAGGTGCTCTCAGCTCTTCGGCTCTGTGAAGAGCCCTGGGGTCTCCACATCCCCAGTGAGGCTGGAGGACTAACCAGCAAGGGTTGTCCAGAGACCTCCATGACGCTGTCCACAGGCGTCACCAGGGCGTGTCCGCTCCAGGGGATAGCAGCAGCAGTAAAGCTGTTTCTCTTTGTAGGACATTGCCATGGAGATCTTTCTTCAGAATGGGTATTCCAGGTTCCTTGTCTTCTGTAACGGTGACCGGAGTGCAGTCTTCAAAGGGTAAGCGGCTGAGAGTTCTCCACGGGAAACTGCTCCTAGGCCAGAGCCAAGGGCATGGGCTCAGCTCGGTCCTCAGGAGAACTGTGCCCAGCCTGCGGCGGGCAGGACTGGGTCAGACACGGAAAGAGCTTCCCGACCCATGGTGCTGCCGAATCCTAGAAGGGACAGGCTGTGGTCAGAGAGGCTCCTGCCCCAAAGCCAGGTCACAGGCCCCACGCTCATGGACTTGGCCGGTGAGGGCAGCAGTGACAGAAGCTGAGAAAACTCTACATATTCAACCTGTTGCGGGTACTGGCTGATTAATGGGGTTCCAGAATGTGCTGGCTATATTTTTAGCTTTCCAAGTAATTTTTTTTTGGCTAATCTTCCTTTATGGTTCTGATAGCCAGTTACTCTGATTTGGTGTTTCATTGGAAAGAATTTCAGGCAGCTCTTTCCCTTCTTGTTTAGTTGAACATTTTTCTTCTCAAAGAGAGAAGCTTATTTTACAGGCTCACATGTCTGACTTCACACCACTCCAAGTTATTTTTCTTGCTCTTAATGTAGATAGAGTCAAGCGCTTATGGAAAGGACAAGGGGGGAGGGCCCTGGTGAGGGCCCAGAGCAGGTAAGAGCTGAAGGAATGGGGAAGGGCTTATGTCCTGCTCCAGTTCAGGCTGAAAGTTTAGAGGTGAGGTTCAAGCTCCATCTCCCTGACCGAGGAACCCTATTTTGTACTCGGAGGTTCCAGCTTTGCCTTCCTGGTGGCCCTGGCCAGTAGGTGGCACCATGGCCAGCTCTTGAACCCAGGGAGCAGGGTTGACTAGCGAGAAATAATTCCTGTGAGGCAGGCATGGGGAAGGCATCTTGTGCCAGCCCAGACCTGCTTCCTGTTTCAGGCGAGACTTCTGATGAATCTCCCCCGAAGGCTGCTGTTCGACTCTCGAGGTCCATTTCAGTCTAAACTGAATAAGCAGATATAGGCGTGGCTGACCTCAATTAATGTCCCCCGTGGTTTCTGGGTGTTAAAGTCTCTCATAGTTAATCTGGAATTCTGTCTTATATATCTGCATGTGTTGGTCAGTTTTCTGTTGTTATAATGAAATACTTGTGATGATCAGCTTACAAAGAGAAAAGATTTGTTTGGGACTCATGGTTTTGGAGTTGCCCAGTTCATGATCAGTCCATCAGTTGCATTGGGGTTGGAGCAGAGCCGCAGTGTATTGTGGCTACAACATGCGGTGAAGCTATTCACCTCATGGTGGGGACACAAAGGAGTTATTGGAAGGAGCCCGGGCCCTAACGGCCCTCTCCACGGGCACACCCCTGGCGATCTAAAGACTTCCCACTTGGACCTACCTCTCAAGGGTTCCATTCCACCACCATCCAGTGGTGCTACCCTGGGGCTCAAGCCTTTAGCACATGGGCCTTTGGGGGACATTTGAGATGAAACTGTTAGGCGTAGCTCAGGTCATAGGTAGAGCCTGATGTAAGCTCCATAACCATGCTCTCCTGTACCCTAAGAGCCCTGAAACAGGGTGGCCTTTGTCCCCAAGGTGGCATACCAGGCTGTCAATCAAAGTTGGCCATGGAAATTTCAAGAGCCTGCACCACCTTAGTAACTATTTAGTTTGTCATTCCTGTCATTTAAGCTAGGATGTGTGATGGCAGAGGAACCACAGGCCGTGGAACTACACTAGGCCTAGCCTTGGCATCTGCGGGACAGGCGGATATGGCGGCGGTGGCGGAGGAGGGAGGATGGGCCAACTTTTTGCCTAGCTTTGGGAATAAATCTCTGCTTTTGTTGGAAAGAGCTGGGCTCTGCTGATAAATGTAACCTTATTTATTTATTTATTTATTTATTTATTTATTTATTTTTTATTTTATTTTTTTTAGCTTCTGCTCTTTCCAGCCCAGCTTGAAGGGGAAAGGCGCCGCTGAGGACACCCTCAGGTAACAGAGGACTGCTTGTTCTTGGCTTAGTGCTGCCGTTGCTCGGACGGGGTCGCCTGCGTGGTCCACAGCTGGAATTGCATGCACCTGCGTCCCACTCGTTCTCCTTCTGTCTCTGTCTCATTCTTGCTCCTGGAGGCTGGCAGGCTTCCTGCAGAGGTATCGGCCCTGGCACAGCATGGGGGCCAGGCTCCCAAGTCAGGGTACGTCGGGGGACCCCAAGTTTCTCCTTCCCATGATGGGTATTCCTGAGTACTCAGTAGCAAAATCACATTGGTGAACCATTCCCAGCCACAAAACCCAAAATGTTCCAAAATCTGAAGCTTGTTCAGTATCAACATTGATGCCACAAAAAGTGGCCTCATGTGACCGAGTACAATCAGTAGGCCCGTACACTAAAAATAGCACGTAGAGTTCTCTTCAGGTAAAGGTGAAATGGCCCGATGGCCAGGCACTGAGACACTACTGCCCCTCCCCAGGAACCTGCAAGGTGCCGTGTGTCCTGGAAGGCTGATTTGGGACCAGCAGGTACTTGTTTTCAGGCATGAGAGTAGAGAGAAGGCAGTGCCCACTTCTTCCAGGGCTGTGTGGACCAGCACAGGACGGGTGGCAGCCCACTCACAGTGTTCAGAGTATTGGTGATGAGTGTGGGCGGGTCCACCCACTCAGAATCGTTTGTCGGTGGTTTGCAGTATGCAGTGTCTGGTGCTTAATGGAACAGCAAGAAAAATGGCCACAGAAATCTTAATAAGTTTACATTCTTATTAAAAAAGGACAGACATACAGCAGTGTGAGTGAAAAAAGCGTGTTAGATGAGTATAAGAAACAAACATTTGTAATCTTAGATAGGGTGAGGAGGGTAGGAAGCCCCTATTTAAAAATAAAAGAAAAACGGTCTGTATTTGAATTAAGACTTTAGGGGAATGAAGTAGCCAGTTCTGTGACGACCAGGAAGGAGCGTTTCCGGTGAGGGCAGGAAGAGCGAGGGTGAAGCCTTGGGGAGCCTGGGGTGGGGCTGATGGTGTTGGCAGAGGCTCAGAAGTTGGGGTGCAAGGAGCTAGTGGGAGCAGGGAGGAGACAGGTGGCGGGCACGTTCGCGCTCTCCTTGGGAGCCTGTGTTTTGGGGTGCTCTTCTAGTCTGAGTGAACGGAAAGCTTTGGAGAGCTCCGGATGAAGGAGTCACTACTTGTGTCTGGCCTGACCCGTGTCTCAGCAGAGTCACCTTGGCTTCGGTGCCAAGAACAGAGCAGTTGGGTGTGGTGGTGCACGCCTGTAATCCCAGAAAACGGAGGCTGAGGCAGGAGAGTCGCTGAAAGCTCCAGGCCAGCCTGGACTACTTAGCAGACGCTGTCCTAGGGATGATGATTTTAGGAGGTAGGCCCTTGACGATGAGGAAGGGATGAAGGGAGAGGTAGAAAAGTGCCCACGAGTGATCGAGTCATGTTGGACATGGGTGCCACTTCTCTGACACGTCACTGTTCTGTCTTATAAACGTGCACTAATTAAAAAGATGAATTGGAGTGAGCAGCTGAAAGGTGGGAGCTTGAGACTGGCTAGGAGGCCCCTGAGAGGATTCAGGGGACGGGGTGGTGGCTTGGGCCGGGGGTAGCAGCGGAGATGATGCGAACGGTCAGCTTACAGACTCTTGGAAGGCTCACCAGGTGGGACCTGGCAGCAGGTGCGGGGTGGGGAGTAAGGGAGAAGGAGGGGTTGAGTGGAGACCACACGACCTATACCCCGGGCTCTGGAGGAGACTGTGGGAACAGAAGTGGAAGAGGTCCAGGCCGCAGGCTCAGAGTGACAGTGACCACTGTTTTCTGCGATGGGAGCCGACCACACAGTTGGTGCAGTAGATGTGGTCTTGGGCCACAGGGTTTCCTCTAGAGTCACCCTCAGGTGTGGGTTTAGGCCCATCCCACGTCATTGTTGTCTTTCTTGCTGTGCTAGGTCCCCAACGTTAGGCCCCTTCCCAGCAGGAGCCTGGCTCAGGCGGCACCCTGCAACAAGCCCACCCATTTCCCCCTCCAGCTTCTCCAACCCTGTGCTTTCCACACCCGGGTGAGCAGAGGCCAGCGTGTGAGCTCCCCAGGAGGGCACAGCCATCCACTAGTGGGTTCAGGGTGCTCTCCTCACACAGCCACCTCCAGAAGGCCCAGATGTTGACACAGGATCATGTGTTTTCCGTTTTAGTAACTTTCTGAGGAGTCTGCAAGGCAAAGATCACTGGTGGTCTCTCCAGTGAGTCCAGAGAGCGGGCGGGGGAGGGGGGGTGCTCTTCCTCCTGGAGTGCCTCAGCTCCCAGGGGGCTTGAAAATTGCATGTGTTTGAGTCTCACTTTAAGCCTGCCATGGTGACACATAAGTTGGCTCTGGAGACGTGTGCAAGGATCTGTTTATTATTACATCTAGGCTGTAACATTTTAAAGTTGATTTTAAAATAACTGTTGATTCCCAGGAAGTTGCAAAATAGCGCAGAGAGGCCCCAAACGGTTTTCCCCTAATCCCACACAACCCCCAGACGCATGTGGTCTAATTACTGTACAATTTTAAAACCAGAAAGTTGACATTAAAACGTGTGTTGCGTAGTTCGTCTGTCACGTGTAGATTCCTGTAATCACCACCAGCGCTTTACTTCCATGAAACTGTCTCGTGCCAGCTTGTGTGACCTTGCCCACCCGCTCCCGCTGCTCTCAGCTCCTGAACTCCTGGCATCCAAAGGCCTGCGCGTCCTACCTGTCATCCGTGCCACTTTGTCCTTTAGAGGATGTTCTGTACGTAAAACCGTAGAGTATGCAATTTTTGGAAACTGCCTATTTTAAACTCAGAATAATGCCGCTGGTCTCCAGCCAGGTTGTTGCGTGTGTAAATAGTCTGCTTCTCCTGCATGGCTGGGTAATAGCCCAGGGTCAACTGTTTGTGTGTAGAAAGACAGTTGGTAGCTTCCGGTTTTGAGCCATTACAAGTAAAGTTGACCATTTCCATTTAATGGAATTATTGAAAAGGTAGGACAAAAGTCTGCTGTTTTTCTTTCTGTTTACTGTTAGGTTTTCCTGTTGTTCGTTTGTCTGTTTTTGTTCCCCTGCCTTCCTGTGCACAAGTGAAAGATGTGTTAAAATTCTGCTTTATCTGCAGTATGTATGTTTTTCCATGTAAATAGTTGCATACATTTTAGCTGCTTGGAGTATCTCATTATATACCTGTGACTTAGCATGGGCTCCTAGTGCTCAGATTGTAGCGGGCTGAGTGACATGTGAAGAGACTAAGTCTTTTTAGTCTTAATGTCCTTGAGTCTGCCATTGTTAATGACCTATGTCCATCACTTTTATAAATGATTCTTTTATATCCACTTACATCCATTTATTCAAAATTCATTTTTACACAGAGGCAGTCTGCAGCAGAGAGACGATACGCAATGCATTTGTGAGATAAGTCAGTGGCGTGGGCATCCCCGGAGCACCTGGCTTCCAGAAGGCCCCTCGGGGCACTCTGTCTCCTCCTGACACAGGCCTTTTCCTCTTCTGAGCTGCGCTGTACTGCCAGCTGGGAAGTCCTCGTGTTTTGCCGAAAGCTCCTCTAGGAAGGTGCTGAGCGTAACCTGAGGGTGGAGACATAAGAGGGGGAGGCGTTGGCGCCTGGCCACAGGGCAAGACACAGATCACCTAGGTCACACAGGGTCCCCGGGCCACCCGTGGCTTTCAGTGACAGACCAGAGGGGAGCTCTGAGAGAAGAGAGAAGAGGGTTTCTGTGCTAGTTCAGGAAAGAGGGACGTGTGCCGTTGCTATGGAGTACTTCAGGCTTCCTGTGGTTTCTAGGCAGTAAAGGTGCCTGTGGTGCCTTAGGGCAGAGAGAATGCCAACGCGAAGCCGTTTCGGTAGAGAGCCCCAGCGGCTCCGTCTCTCTCCCATCTCCGCCCCTCTCTGCTGGCATTGCCTGGCCGTCCAGCTGTCTCCCTCGAGTGCCTTAGGTGGTGAATCCAAGGCCCCTGCCCATCAGTTCCTCAGTCCCAGAGGCCCGGTGCGCCTGTGTCCTTCCCCAGACTCAGACATGAGGAGAAAGGGTGTGAGGCCCAGGCCTGGTGCGCGGAGGGTGTGCCGCCCCCGGCGGGTGGGAGCCGTGGTGCCGACCCTCGCATAGCCACCTGGCTTATCTTACACCG
Organism: Ctenodactylus gundi; assembly: GCA_004027205.1. Lineage (NCBI taxonomy): Eukaryota > Metazoa > Chordata > Mammalia > Rodentia > Ctenodactylidae > Ctenodactylus > Ctenodactylus gundi. Next base: position 382,724 of record PVKB01000192.1, on the reverse strand, counting down.
CTCTGCTTTGCTCATCTTTTGGGGTGTCTGTGGCAGGGAAATGAATTTTTGAGGCCAAGTCCCTCCAGGCCAAGCGTCAGCATGGACAGACTCCAGAAGACGGGCCGCCCCTCTGCCCCGATCATTGTCCTGCTACAGGGACTCAGTGCCTCTTGCTTAGATAGGAAGTGACTGAAACAGCAGCCAGGATCCTGTTTAGACTGGTCAGGGGCCCGACTGCTAGTGGCTTTGTCTTGAGTCAAAGGCATGACATGTCACCCTTAGGTGACCATCCCTACTCTTCAGACGGGCTTCCGACAGCCATGGAGACTTCCAAGGAGAGAAGCACAGAGCAGAGCCAGGGGTGCAGGTCTTTCTTTCCAGCACTCTGGGAGGCTGAGGCAGGAAGATAACAGGCTCAGCTTAGCCCGGGCAACTTAGGAACTTGGAGAGACCTTGTTTCAAAACTAAAACTAAAAATGGACTGAGGATATAGCTAGTTCATTATGAAGGTCTTGGGCTCAAGTCCTAGCACAGAAAAATAAAGGAGGTAAGAAAGAAAAACAGAATTTAAAAGTGCAGTGAGCAGCTCTCATGCGCCTGAGGACCTAGAGCTGCTGGTTCCCTCATGGGTCTCCAGCAGGCGTGGAAGGCCATGAGCAATTTTTGGTGGTACACATCAAACCTGTTTGCAGAACAAATCTGTCCTCAGCACAGCACTCCCAGGAATGAAGCCAGGCTGAAGAGACTTTCTGAAGCATTTCCCAAGGTTTCCATTACCCTGACTGTCATCACAAAACTATTTCCATGAGCAAAAAAGTTGGCAAAGCCTGAAGAGCCGGTGTAGCTTGTCGTTGCACGCATCTGTCTGCGGGATGACTGCCGGGCAGTGGCTCCCCGTGGGGTGTGAAGCTCCGGGACAACATAGGTCTCCGGGCAGGTGGGACAGAAGCAGCACGGATGGCATAATTTGCAAAACATGTAGACATGAGCATTTAACTAGTGAGGAGGCCTGCCCGTGCTAGAACCCGCTCGTGCCGTAGCACCGCTGCGCGTAAGAGCAGGCTGAAGTTTGGCGGTAAAGGGAGATACCGAAGACACTGACGTTTTTGAGGCAGGTGTCACTCTGTGGTCCAGGCTCGTCCTGAACTCACTGTGTGGCCCAGGCCGACCTCAAACTCATGGCAGTCTTCCTGCCTCAGTCTCCCACAGGCTGGGATTACAGGCATGTGCCACCACACTCAGCCATTAATTAGTGCTGGGAGATCAAACCCCAGGCCTTTCCCTTCCAAGGCACCTCGCTACGTGCCCAGCCCCAGGGAAAACAGTTGATGATTGGAAGATGCTGATGAAGGATCTGACCTGTAGGGGAGCATAGAGGGACAGTACGCAGGGAGGCTGAGGGGGCCTGCGCCATGAGCACGCTTGCTGCCCCAGTCACATCTCCCCGGGGGCCCTGGGCCTGAGCAGGAGCCGCAGTCTGCTGAGCATGTGTGCTCTGTGCTGCCTTAGACGCTGGAGGCCATCCCTGGAGTCCTGCTTCCAGATCAGGCCCAGGGAGGTGACGGCAGGAGTGGGGCCTGGTGACACAGGCCTGTAGTTCCAGTGCTCTGGGAGGCTGAGGCAGGGGGATCGCAAGCTTAAAGTTTGCCTGGGCCACTTAGTAACTTAGGAAGACCTTACCTCAAACTCAGAAAAAAAATTAATAGCTAAATAAATAGAAATGTACTGGGGAAATACCTTGTTGTAAAGGCTCTGGGCTTGACCCCCTGTACCACAGAGGGGGGGTGGGGGCAGAAGACAAGGTGAGAAAAGCAGAGGTGTCAGGGAGATACCTCTGCCGAGCTCCCAGAGGTGGCTTCTCGCTGAGCCAGACGGGACCTGCGGAGCTCAGATGCCCATCAGCAGCCTAGAGTCCTGTGTCTCCCAATAAGAGCCGCCGTGCAGATGCGCCAAGGGATGGTTATGGAAATCTTGACACCCTAAGTTCCTCCCACTGTGGCATCCTGCCCACCTTCCTGCAGATAGATGGCCTCTGCCACAGCCTGCGTGGCCAAGCCTCACTTTTCCCACGGGCCAAGGCCCGTGTGAGGAAGAGGGTTATTTGCCGGAGGCACCGAATGAGGCCTGCCCTCTTTCCCTGCCCTCTCAGGCTTTGGAGAAGCCCTTGTTCCCTCACAGCCTACCAGGGTGGCCAGCTTAGCCTAGGAGCCACCCTGGGCAAACCACGCAAGTGTAGTGGGAGAGGCAGGGCTGCCTCAGGGCCGATGCAACCGGCAGTCCTTGCTGCCTGCTCGTTCCTGTGGTCTGGCCTTACAACCAAGACCAGAGCCACTTGGTCTACCAAGCCCTGTGTTAAGATTGCTGATGACTGGAGCCCAGATCGGGAAAGTTCTCAAGGAAAAGAGATCTTTCGCATTTGGGACTAGGTGGTGGGTCCTAAGGAAAAAGAGTGTGGTGAGCACATCACTGCCTAGATCCCAAGCTGTAGTTAGGGGAGCTCCAGGGCAAGAGTGAGCTGGATGGATGGACGGATGGACGGCAGCCCCTTCCTGTCCATGTGCGTGTGTGCACACAGAGCAGAGAGGTGGAAAGAATGGCGGGGAACCCAGAGCCCTGCAGCCAACAAAATCACAAGGCCAGGAAGTAGGGAAAGGTGTTTTATGGGCAAGGGTAGCAAGGCACCCTTGCTCTCCTGGACTTGACCCTCTCCCCCTTTCTGCCCTGGTCGGGGTCCCAGGTCACCTCCATTCTTCCTGAGAATTCTTGGCCGTGGAGTTGGGGGAGATCAGGTTGGAAAACATGGGCTTCCGGACCCCCGTCATGACCATGCTCCTGATCCGGTTGAGCCTGTCACGGAGCAGCAGGCATTTCCGCAGGCAAGTCCCACAGAGGTCCTTTTCTTCCACCAGATGGAGGGTCTCCAGCCTCTTAATGGAGTCCACGAACGTGTCTACTTCCTCATCTTTGGGAAAGGGGTTCCGCTTTGTGTTCAGCTTCTTCAGCTTGGGGAGGGTGGCTATGCTCTTGGGGATCGTTGTGAGCAGGTTGTCGTTGAGCCCCACCTCGTGCAGCTCCTTCAGGGCCCCCAGCGTGGTGGGCACACTGTCCAGGTGGTTCAGCCCCAAGTTCATGGAACGGATGTTCTTGAGCAGCTTGAGCTCCATGGGCAGCCCGTTGGTGGTCAGTCGGTTGTTGCTGACGTTGAGGTAGTGCAGGGTGGTCATCTGGCCAATGGACTCAGGCAGCCGGTCAATGTAGTTGCTGTGCAGGTCCAGCCAGCGCAGGTTCTGGAATTTGGAGATGGAATCCGGGAGCTTCCGGATGAAGTTCCGGCTGAGGTCCAGCTCGTCCACATCGCTGAGTCGCAGGATGCACTTCGGGAACGTGGTGATGCCCATCTTACTGAGGTCCAGTCTCCTCTTCCCATCCAAGGTGATCTTGATACAGTTCTTGGCCACATTCAAGGTGATCTTCTTGCCCTTGGGGGCTTTCTTGCCCTTGGCCATGTCCTTTCAGAGAAGGAGTCTGCTGGGAGAATGTCTTTCTGATGGGATGGGACCAGTGTAAGGAAGAGGTCACATGCAGCTGCTGGAAGAGCACAGAAAAGAGCATCCCATTAGGAGAAGCCATAGGGAGTGTTCAGGGCTCCTCAGGCATGTGCTGGGCTCCGGTGTGGTCAGAAAGGAAACGAGGTGAGGGGAGTTGGTGTCGGTGGGAGTAATTTGCCCATGGTCCTCAGGAGACAGTGGGCACCTGCACTGTAGCCGTCCTGGTGTTACATGAGCCATGCAGAGTTGGCCTAAGAATGCAGAAGGCCTCCCTACCTGTGCCACTTCTGGACGTGTGCATAGTCCCACTGTCTGAACTTGGACATGATCCCCTGACACTCTGGGAATGAGTCTGTGTAGGTGGGTGGGTGATGAGGGGGGTTCTTTCCGATATCTGCCACTTCCCATACTCCAGCATCTGAAGTGTGATTGAAAAATGAGGCAGATGTTTAAATTTTAGAAAATTGATCATGGTAAGACAGATTGCCATGAACCCTCCTCTAAATCCTGGCTCCTCACTTCACACACACTCACCCCGTCCTTACTGCCCTTCCTGAAGCAGTTTTGGAAGTCTTCTTTCCTGAGTGTCTTTAGTTACGCCATTGTAGCTGCCTCGACGTCTTGATTTAAATTCAGTGTTTCCCTTTTGTGTCCATTCTGTCTTTGGAGAAGAGCCAAAAGTCACATGGTGTTCGATCCAGTGACTAAGGTAGATGAGGACATGTTTTTGTGAGCCTGCTTCTCTGTTAGACTGCACCGCGCCACAGCGTTCACTGCATTTTTTGTCCCGTAAAGACCCTCAGGAAGGACTTCCAGAAAGTGGCAAGAACAGTAAGATCAGCGTGTTTAGGGAAAGAGTTACGACCATGTGTCTTTCATCACAGTTTTCTTAAATTTTGAATATTAGCCGTACATCTTGGTATCCCCTCCCCCCCCCCCCCCCCCCCCCCCCCCCCCCCCCCCCGTGCCCTTTGAGTTGTTGGATGACTGTCCTTGGACGGGGCTGCTGTCAGATGCAGCAAAAGCCTAGGCCTGCAGGGTCGAGGCTAGAGTGACCGTGGTGTACTGTGCCCCCACCTTCGGGGCCCAGAGGCAGGAGTCGGGCCTCAGCTTTAGGACCCAGGGTGGCGGGGGCAGCTCTGAGCACATGGCACAGGGTTTGCCCACCTGCCACAAGCATGGAGTGGGCTAGGACCCAGTCTGGCCAGACCTCTCGAGGTGATTTCCACCTTTTCCCTGCTTCTGTGCCCTCCCCTGTGTCCCCGCCCTGGAATTCTATGGCACGCTCCTGTGTGTGTGTGGCAGTTCCATGCCACCACAGGGAGGAGTGGATTGTGGAGGGAGATTGGAGGCGCAGGCCTCACTGTTCTTGGCTTAGAAGTCTGGTTGGCTGCTGAGAGCTTCCTTGAATTCCCTGTGCCCGAATTTCCTCCTTGGTGAAAACAGCTGTGTATGGAGCTCCCAGGGTGGTAAATTATCTAAGGCTACAAAGCACTTTTAATAGCACTTGGCATGTAACAGGTGCTTAACTAACGTCTGCTATTAAACACGGCTACAAGGAACATTACACGTAGTGTTTCGCGTCTTCAGCAGTCCAATTCAAGATCCAGAGATTTATCCCCATTGTACGGAGAGATAGACGGGGTCTCGGCGGTGAGGAGGGCCCGCCACGAGGTCGGGGTGCGTACCCACGACACCTGTCTCTTCCTAAAGGTCTCACTGCTGCTTCCTGATTTTCTGCTTTTGGGTCAAGCTCCCCAGCCCAGAGGGTCCTCTCGGCAGCACTGATGGCACCCTGAGCAAGCCTGTGAGCCGCACCTGGGCTTTGGAGATGCTGGCTACCGCAGTCACTTTCCTCTTCCTGGGGCACACCACCTGACACCCATAACTTAGGAAAGAGAAGTTTAGTTTTGCTCACAGTTCATAGTTCTCTCAGTCCGTGTGTGATTGGATGGCTCCAAGGGAGAACACGGCGGAATGGCCAAGGGCCTTGAATGGAGGAAAATGGTCACCCCTTGGCAACCAGGAAGCAGGGAGAGGAGAGCAGAGCCAGGGCAAGAACACGCCCTTCCACGGCATGGTCCCGGTGCTAAGGTTTGGGTCTGGAGTGTCCCCTAAAAGCCTCATATGCTTGAACCTTGTAGAGTACCCGTGGGAGCCATGTGCTGTTAAGGGCAGGGCCTGGTTGGAAGGGGTAGATCACTAGGACATGACCCAGAAGGGCCTATGTTACTTCTGTCCTTTCTTTCTCAATTGGCTTCCTTTCTGCAATCCTGTGAACAGCTTTTCCTCCTACTGGTCCTCTGCCGTGTGCCTCCCACCATTGACGGCTGCCTATGAATGGACTGAGACCCAACTGTGAGCTAAAATAAATCTGTCCTCCTCTGAGTTGTGGCCCAGCAAAGACTAGGTATGATAGGATCTGCCAGTGGACAAGCTTGGGCTCCCATCCTGACTCCCTACTTCCTCCCAGTATGTAACCTTGGTGCCTTCCCATCCTTCCCCAAGCCTTTCTCCTCAGGCACTCCGTGGCACTGGAGGGCCCCATGGCAAAAGGGATGCCTTGTACCTGGGCACTTCAGTGGGCTGGCGGTGGCCGTGGTAGCTTGCTAATTGGAACCCAGGTCTTCCCAATAGAGTTGTAGATGGTAAAGGGCCCAAGAGGTGTGCCCACCAGGGCCAGCCATGCAGGTCAGTCGGGAGCTGGAGCCTGGCAGCTGTGGCCTCCGGGCTGTCCTGGAGCATCTGTGAGCTCATTGTATTGGGAGCTGTGCTGTCACAAAGTGGCACACGGGGTGGTAAGAGAGGTGGGGTGAGGGCACCACTCAAAGATGCCAGCAGTGCCCATCAGCCCCAAATGACTGTGCAAAGACGGGTTTTCTTAATGTGTAGAACCCCTCATTGTGGGGTGGAGTGGGGTGGGGGATGTACTCAGGCAGGCAGCACCCAGCTATCTTCCTGGACCCTCCGAGCAGAGGTGGAGGCCACTGGAAGATGATCTCCCACGTTTTAAAGTGGCACTTTTGGCTCGTTGACTTAAGAACATACGTAGGGCTCTTTGCTTATATGGAAGGTACCTGCCTCTTAGAAAGTACTCTGATTTCTAGTCGTGGATCTGTGCTGTGGGAGTCCTACCTAAATTTAGGTTTCCTTTCCTCCAGAGATTGAGCCCAAGGCCTTCACACTGAGCTGCATCCCCAGTCCATTGTTTTGATTTTTGATTTTGAGACAAGGTCTCCCTAAGTCATGAAGTTGCCCCGGGCTGGGCCCAAATTTGATATCCACCAGCACTCAGCACTATTGCCATCAAGAGAGACCCCTTTCCTAGTGACCAGGGACAGATACAACTGCCAGGACGGCGTGAAGGGTGACGGCTTTGGTTAGCACAGGTCGGCTCTTCAAAGCACGTAGTAGTTATCACCGTGTCTGAGCCGTGGGTCTGTCCTGCACTGTCATACAGGAAGGCACTCGGGAGAGGGCGACTTGGGGCCCCTGGAAGGGCAGGAGCTTGGCAGCAGGCGGAGCTGGCCCAGCCACCTTCCTGCCAGCCTGGCTGAGCTCAGCTCACTGATCTGCAGTAGATCAGGAGATGGCAGCTTGTCAGGAGTAACGGGACAGGTATCTCCCGTGGCCACTGTGCAGCAGGTCCTTGAGGGGTGGCGCCAGCTCCATGGCCAGTGCTCCTGTGACGGTCAGGAGGGCTGGCATTCACCAAGCATCCCATGGGCCTGCCTTTTCCCAGATCTACACCCCTGGGGACCCCACACACTCATCCATACCCCACATATATAACACAGGTGTAAGACTTGAGGAGGCATCTTTCCTGGTCCCCAAACATAGGCTTGGCAACATCTAAACACTAGCTATGGATAACATTACCAACAAGAAAAGTATATAGCGATAACTCTTGAATCTCTAGAGCTCACTACCGTCCACATCAGGCTCTCATTGCTGGGACACAATTCCCAACACCCACAACTTAAGAATACAAAGGTGTATTTAGCTTACAGGTCAGAGTCTCAGCCCGAGAGTGGTCAGCTGGCCTCGGTGGCAGGCACAGCTGAAGAGCAGCTGTCCACCGCACAGTGGGATGGGAGGCGGAAAAGTGGGGAGCAGAATACAGACCCTTCCGTGTCACGTTCCCGGCGACTGATTCCTCCAGCAAGGCCCTGCAGTCACTCCAGCGGGTTAAGCCGCTTGATCCAGCTAACCGCCACAGACACGAGGCTTTGGAGGAGCTTTCCAGACCCACACCACAGCACCCCACTGCTCGCCCTTGCCGCCCCATCCCCTCATTCAGCTGTCTGTCCTGGAGTCCTTCTGTGGGCCAGGCCAGAAGATAGGTAGGTGGTGAACACAGAGACTACTGTGTGCGTGTGTGTGTGTGTGTGTGTGTGCATGTATGATTGCCCTCTGAAGAGGAAACACATGCCGCACAGATGGGAGAGCCAGAGCCCGCGTGCTTTTGTCCTTCTCGTGGTGTGAATGCTCAGCGAGTTACAGAGCTGTGACGGGTCAGAGTGAGTAGGGGACAGTTGAGTTGGCGCTCAAATTGTGAGGAGGAGCAGCTTGGGACAAGAATGCTGAGACTGGGTCTGAGGGGAAAAGGAGAGGTCAGGGTGACGGAGCACAGGGAACGTGGGCTGACTGGGAGACGCAAGGTGGTGGTGGACCGACCAGCCAGATGGCGAGAGGCCCGAGTGAACCTGCTGGAGGGATTAGTGGCCGCAAGAAGACGGGCCGGGCCACAAGGGAGCAGAGGAAGGCAGTGTGTGCCGGTGTGAGGAGTGGCATGGAGGACAGCAGCACCCGTAGAGGTCCTGCGCCTTCCCGCTGAGCTGTGTCCTGAGCTCCATTTTCTTTTAATTTTGATTTTGAGGCAGGGTCTTGCTAAGTCACCTGTGACCCTCCTGTCTCGGCCTCCCAGAGTAATGGAATGCCAGGCCTGCGCCCCCACGCTCAGCCTAGAGTTGAGATGTACCGTGGGAACAGAGTAAGCCACATGCAGGCTGCCGTGTGAGTCAGGCTGGAAGGATCCAGCGGCCCGTGTCTGAAACGTCCCCTCCTGCCTGTCAGGTGAGCGGTGCTCTGTGCCTCGTGCTGCCTGGGCTGCCTCTGCACAGCCAGGTGGCACAGGGGGCGGTGGAGCCTTGGCCCTTCGCCCAGAGGCTCCCACTGCAGGTGCGTGAGTCCCCATGGTGCTGTCCTCCCTGCGCGGTGACCGCTTGTGCAGGTCTCCACCCTTGCACATGTCACTTCACAGCACAGACTCGACACTTGGGTCACAGGGCTTCAGGTGGCTCGTGATGACACTGGGAGCCTAGCATGTGCCCAGCCCTCCCCACACAGGGACCTGTCCCAGGGTACACAGGATGCCTGTGGGGAAATTACGTGCCACCTCCCTAACTAGCCATGTTTGTGTGTTACATGACCACCACGCTAACTAACCATGTGTGTGCGGGTTACATGGTCACCCTGATAACCAACCATGTGTGGGTTACATAGTCATCATGATAACTAACCATTTGTGGATTACATGGCCACCATGGTAACTAACCTCATCAGTGGGCTATATGGTCACCACCCCAGCTAACCACATATGTGTGTTACATGGGCATTACTCCGTGTGTGGGGGTTACATGGTCACCATTCTTACCTAACTGCAAATGTGGGTTACAGGGTCAGCACCCTAACTGGCTGTATAAATGTGTTACAGGGTCACCACCCTGACCTCATATGTGGTTTATAGGACCACCACCCTAACTGTGTATGTGGGTAATATGGCCATAACTGTAATAGTGTATGTGGGTTATGTGACCACCAACCTAACTATACATTCATGTGGGCCATATGGCCATTGCTTTAATCGTATATCAGGGTTATAGGATCACCACCTAACTAACCATGTGTGTGGTGGATTTTACCATCACCACCCTCACTATCCACATGTGTGGGTTACAGGGTCACTACCCTGACTAGCTGCATATGTGTATTGTAGGATCACAACCCCCATGCCACCCTCGTGGGGGTCTGCTCGCACTCCCATCTACCGCCCTTTGCCAGTATACTCTCGCTCCCGTGACTCCCGTGGCACCGTCGTGAGGGGGTGTCTGCCCGCACTCCCATGCCTCCGACTTAGGGGGTCTGTCCTGAAGAAAGCAAGCAGCTCGGGTACCAGCCTCCATCTGTTGCGGAGCCGCAGCAGGGCTCAAGGAGGCCGCACTTTAGGAGAATCGGTGCCCCCCAGATCCCTGCTCCCTCACACCCCTGCCCCTACAGAGACGCCCATGTTCCCCTGAGAAGCGCCGTGGCTGTGTCCCCAGCTGGCTGCCCTTCTGGCCGGGGCCCAGGCCCAGCTGCCTCTCCTGAATAATGCATCAGCTAGCTTCTGGGGTTTGTAAATGCAGTGCCAAGCCGGGAGCCCCCTTCCAGAGTTGCTGGCTCCGGGGGGTTCAGGGGGGAAGAAGCAGCTGGAAGCAGATCATCTGAGCAGAGACTTACCGAGATCTCCAGATCTCCGTCCCTGTCCCTGTCGTCCTCCTCCTCTGAGGACAAACTTTGTCACCAGGCAACCAGGAACTTGAGACCAGGAGCCAATTAGCATAATACTGCAGCCGGCTGCAAAGTGAAAGGACACGGGGTGGCGGTGTGGGTGGCCGTGTGGGTGGCCGTGTGTCCCGGAGGCTAGGCCTTCCTGCGTGGGGCAGGCCAGGGGCTGAGGCCTGGCTCCCTGGGGCTCCTGGGTGCAGGACACTTCCTCTCTCTGTGCAGGCAGTGGGTGGGGGGTGGGAATTGGCACACTCCAGCACAGATCCTGTCTGTGGCTGCCTTCTTCTGGGGACAGGCGCGCCCACCGGGCCCATGAGGTTCCGTTTGTCTGTGTGTTTGCTTTGTTCTGCTCGTCTCCTGTCCCCTGTGCTTCCTTACTTGGACCTAGAGGAGGTGGGGAGGCACCAGGTGGTGGGGAGGCACCAGGTGGTGGCGCTTTGTTTCTCTGTGTCCTCGTGCTAGTACATCGGACTCACCATGAGGCTTGTAAGATGGTGCAGTTTTGCAGTCACTTCCTTCCTGGTGATTTCATGTCATTAAATGCCAACAGTGTGGCTTCTGGCATCTGCATCTTCAGTGCCGGTGTGGGTTAGGGTTAGGGGAGTGGGCTCCTTGTTCCTTGTGTTCCCCACGTGGCCTTCTCCTTAACAAGCCTACAGTGAGAGCTGAGCCGTTGCTCACTGGGTAAGTCACGTGCCTGGCGAGCACAAAGCCCTGGGTTCGATTCCCCAGCACCGTGTAAACTTGGCATGGTGGCGCACGCCTGTAATCCAGCACTGAGAGGCTGAGGCAGGAGGCCTGCTATGTGTTTGAGGCCAGTGTGGGTGACTTAGTGAGTTCAGGACCAGCCTGGACTACAGAGCGAGACCCTGCCTCTAAAAGGAGAGGAAAAAAGCCGCAGCAAATACATCTGTATTTTTATGGACTTCCTTTCAGTTTTTGTCTTTGAATTTCCAGTAATTAAGAAAATTGGCAAACCGTGTATTAGCATTCCTATGTGGGTGACCATAAAGAATTAGAAAGCACATCTAAGGAGATAAAAAGCAAAAATGTTTTGAAATGAATTAGAAAATGGGTAAAATGATTAGCAAGTACGTCAGATAATAATTCTGAATCTTAAGTCACTCGGTACACAAATTTTGGAGAGTACAAAAAATCAAAATGAAACAATTTATTTTCCAGATGAAAGTCAGTGAACTATTAAGTAAGGCAGGTAGCTATAAAAAGTTTGTCTTTACTACTAGCTTGTTTTCCTTCAAAAATAAAATAGATCAATCTATACAGCAAATCAATTTATAGGAGTTAGCAAAACTGAAAAATAACTCAAAACTATTGGCCAGGGTATTTTCAGTTGAATATTTGCAGTTTGCATTAGAAAATACATGATACAAAAATCATGAACTCAGATAAGCAAAACTATGTCAGTCTTTTTAAAACAAAACATACAAGAAGAGAAATACATTTCAAAATGTAGATGTGCAAAAATTCACCGAAATTAAAGTCACGTGTGATTTTGGCGGATGGATGAGACTTTATCTTGCATAAGCACTCAGCATCCTGTCTGGCCTGGCTCTGCAATAGCAGCTACGTTTCCTGATTTTTTTTTTTTTTAACCGAATGTCTGCACATACATGCCAACTTCGGGCAGCTGACTGAAAGCAGTCAGGACTGGGACTGGGCTTCCGCCCTCCCAAGGGAAGCGCCTGGTCTGCAGTTGTTCAGCTCCTGTGACCGGCGAGGGGGTTGTGGGCAACAGCCATTAAGTTCCACCCTGTGGCCAGCTCTGGAGTGGGCGCAGCCACGGAGGCCCCACCGCCCAGCTCTGTCTGCCCCTCCTCTCCCACACTTCCCTTTCTCCTCTGTAAAGGAGGGTGAGGTCGGCTGCCCTGGGGAGAGGCTGGCTTGGACAAGACCCGCCGGCCAGCAGGATTCCTGCATGTCAGCACAAGGGGGCAGGGGATGAGGCGGCAAGGAGGATGCCTGCTGGCGCTGGAGGGGGCCCTCCAGGCCCAGAGGGCAGAGCTGCCTCCTCACAGGTTTCTACCGACCTGTCTCCTGGACCTGGAAATTAGGGCCCAGGGCACCCCAGGTTTGCTTTAAGGATCACAAAATGGGGAGAGGTGGTGGAGCCTGTCCTGGGCTCCTCGGCAGTCCGCGCTTGCAGTGCGTGCTGTCCCCAGGGGCAGGTGGTGGACGCAGTTGGCCCGCACCCAGAGGGACTTGGCCAGCCGAAGGCAGGATCAGGTGCGGGTCCCCGCTCAGTCACTACACTCTCCCTGAGTAGAAAGGAGGTGGCCTGGCCTTGGGCAAGGTCAGCACCCCATGCGTCTCAGTTGGGGGGCAGGAGGTCCCTCAGTGCCTGCGCTGGCCTTTCTAGACTGCACTGACCCTGCCCTGCGCTCCCTGGCAAGGTGCTTAGTGGGTGGGAAGGGAGGTGACCTCAGCCACAGAGTGTGGGAGTCTTGTCTGAGGTCCTTGGTCAGTGGGCAGGGCAGGTGGGAGCTGAGGCTGCCTAACCCAACGCCGTGCTCTTGACTGCCCGCATGCCCTCCTGGAGCTCAAGAGGACTTTAGGGAGCCGGAGCCGCCGGGGCATACAGCATAATCTTGACTGTGTCTGATGGTGACAGACAGTGCATCTCGCTAACTCCGGGGAAAAACCCCTGCCATTAGTCACCAGGCATGTGCGTCAGCCCCACGGGCCGCTTCACGAGTTCCGTGCCACTGTTGCATTAATAGGGTTGGAGCATGGTACCTAGAACAGGAGTGCTCACGCCTCGGCAGATGTCCCTGGACCACTGTGCGTGCTGTCTCCTTCCGATGGCTCCAGGACAGGTGGCTCGTCCTCGGGGCTCATAGCCGATGGCAGGAGGGACAGGATGAAGTGTCTTGTTCTCTTGCTGCCCACCCCAGCCCTGTTCTGACCACAGCAGCATCCCAAGCAATCGCAGGAAGGTTCTAGAACCCTTTCTGAAAGGGGGGTCTTGAGAGGCTGCCTCTCTTTCCTGGACCTGGGCAGGCGACATTGTTTCCTGACAGCTTTGGCATGCTGAGTACCCCGGCAGTCGGCGTCCTTGGATGTCCCTGGATGCCCCGGCAGCGACCCTTCCCGTTCCCGCTCTGGGCTCTGCAGAACTGGGTGGTGGCAGGGTCACAGCCGGAGACCCACAGCCACATCTTCTCTTGACCCTTGGCCACAGCACGATAAGCTTAGCCAGTTGTGTGTGTATGTGATGTCTCTCTGGATGAAACCACCCTCTGTCAGAAAGGAGGTGGTGAGTCTGGCCTGGAGATGCCCTCTGCTCGGGGTGAAGAAACGACTTGAGCACAGCCGGCTGTGCTGGTGCATATGTGATCCCAGCACTCGGGGCTGAGGCACGAGGACTGCTGGAGGTCAAGGCCAGTGTGGCCTACATAGTGGGTTCACGGTCAGCCTGGACTACAGGCAGAGATCCTGTGTCCAAAAAAAAAAAAAAAAGGCAAAAAATAGAATTGAATGCAGAAGAATGGGAGTGTGGGGGGCTGGGCTGGGCAGATGAAAGGGTGCACCCCTGCTGGGTCCTTGGGCAGCCGGTGTCTGTGGCCTCGGGGTCCCAGAAGGCTGGGCACGGCTGGTGCGTCATTCGGGGCCTGTGTCTGGACAAGCCTGCGGTTGAGGGGATGGGCTTAACAAGGAGGAGGGATGTGGTGTGGTTCGGAGGGACACCGTGAAACAGAGGCCAGTCCTGGGAGTAGGAGGAAATCTCATGGAGTTGGAGGGGGAAGAAAGCAGCTGGGGGGGGGGGGGGGGGGGGGGGGGGGGGGGGGGGGGGGGGGGGGGGGGGGGGGGGGGGGGGGGTGCGTTGGGAGCGAAGCCGCCACAGAGGCCGAGGAGCTGTGGCCTCTCCACGTGCTTGCCGAGAGGAAGGCCATCCAGGTGGCCGAGGCCCTTCCCCGTACGTTTCCAACACCGAGTTCGGCTACACTTCTACCTCCTTCCTGCACACTGGCCAACAAGGGTGGTTCTGTGATCTAACTTTTTGGTGCGTGTGTGGTACTGGGGACTGAACCCAGGGCCTTCACACTGGACCATACCTTCAGCCTTTTATTGATTTTTTAATTTTGAACCAGACTCTCACTAAATTGCTAAGTTGTCCACGCTGGGCTTGAATTTGGAAGCGATTCTCCTGCCTCAGCTTCCCAGAGTGCTGGCATCATGGGCGGGCGCCTCCCAGCCCAGCTTCAGTGTGTGCCCCACGCGTCGGAGCCGGCATTGGTGCATCCCCTCGGCAAACGTCTGGCCGCACGTGTAGCAAGGTGGAGAATGCTCCAGTTCCATAACCCAGGAAGTCCCAGCTGCACATCTGCCTCACCCGTGTGCCCACGAATGTGCCTGTCGGTTCTGTGTGAAGATGTTCACAGAAATGTCACTGGGGAGAGCAGAGCCCTCTGAGGATGAGGCCGACCAGCACTGTCCCGCGGTACATGACTTCCTGTTGCCATGGAAACAAAGCTCCAGGGAGCAGGACAAGGGGTCGAGGAGGGCTGCAGAGCGGGCACACAGCGTGGTGTGCGCATGGCTCCTCCCAGGCGGGACAGGTTAAAATGCAGGGCAGGTGTGTAGGCGGTGCCCCTGGTGAACAGCATAGATGGTGTGTACCTTTTAAAAATTTAGTACAGTAGAAGATGCATGGCCACAAATGTCCTCAGAACACCTACCTTCGTTTTGAATGCCATCACGCCGCCGTTCCGCCCCTCCCCCAGCAGCCTGGAAGTCCTCGCCCCGACACCTTTAGGTGTGCCCTTAGCGGAAAGTCAGGCTTCCGAAAACACGGCGGTGCGTCCTCATCCACCTCAGTCACGTCAGCTGCCACCGCGTGGCTTCTGGCTCTTCCCCAAAGTCAGAAAGGCCTTGGAAGGTCAACATTTGGGATAGGTTTGAGGACAAGGAGGCGGCCAGGGCGGTGCTACCAGACACGCAGGAAAGAGGACTCCCGGACCAGCTTCAGCAAGGGGCAGCAGCAATGGGCAGTGTTCAGAGCAACGGGGAAATATCGAAGGAACTCAGGCAGCGTGTCTTTTATAGAAAGAAATAATTTTAAAAGAAACATTCATTGTAATTTTAGGTCACACTTCATAGAGTTACGCTGCAGCTGGGAGAGCAGGATGTGGAGCGGGGGATCCCACATTTTAAAGATTCGGACATTCACTGCGTTCCCCCTAGCACCTTCTGTGGGTAAAACTCTTTTGCAGCAGTTGGTCTCCTAGGAACTGAACTGTGGGTGCTTCGTGAGTCGAGGCAGTGACTGATCGGGAGACTTCCTGTTTCATGACCTTCGTGGTGTTTGCATTTTAAAAATCACATGTCCTATGGCGAAGGAGGCCGGAGTGGCTTCTGCATGGCTGAGAATGTTCCTCAGGCCACGCCCCAGGCAGCAGCATGTCCTGGACTGTGTAGCAGGGACACTAAGTGCAGGACCCCGGGTTGCGGCACAAGGCTGGTGGCGGGGAGAGCTTGGCTAGTGGCCCCGTGGCCCCAGCCCCTGAGGGCTGCCACGTGCTGTGGACACTACCATGTGCCTTCCATGGGAGCTGCTTTATGCTTGGGGTCTTTCTGCAGCACCCTGGCCCACGCTGCCCAGGACGCCCCTGTCTGCGACCTTGCTGTGTCTCTGGCCGCTTGCTCACTGCGTTTTTTTCTGTCCTACAGGAGATACCCCAGCTTTGACAGGACCGTGCTGCGGAGGTGGCAGGTACGGTGGCTCTTCCAGAGGGAGACCCAGGGCAAAGCCTGCAGAAGGATGCTCAGGCCCCAGGGTAGCGGGGGACAGTGCATGGGTCAGTGCGGGGGAGTGTGTTGTCCGCTATGCAAATATCCCACATCTGTCCCTGAAGTCATCTCAGCTGTGGAGGGATGGAGGGGCACTGGAGTCAGAGAGAGAGAGAGAGAGAGAGAGGGAGGGAGAGAGAGGGAGAGAGAGAGAGACACGGAGAGGGAGGGAGGGAGAACGCATACCTGGGGGATGCAAATTCCACTTCTTGGGAAACCACCCACGGCTGACACCAGCCCGGGATTCTCACTGAGATAGGGACCCCAAGGGACCAGTCCTGACCATGACAAAGTAAGCAGGAGGTAACTGTGGATCACTGATATCCAGGAACAGGGGAAGGCAGGACAGACCTTGAGTGCGCAGGTGCCCACAGAGTAAGCACTCCGGGCTGCGTGCTCGCTGGTAGCTTTGGTGGCTTTTCACTCCCATCCCCATGTCTGTCTGTGAGTATCCGTCTAAGAGCAGGAAGCTCTTCAGAGAAAGGAAGACAGTCATTCTTGCAGGCAGGGAGGGGACAGGCGGCCCAGCCCTCAGAGAGGTCGCTTTCTCGGTCACCGTGTCTCTTTCTTGGTCTCCTCACCATACATGGCCACCAGTGAGTTCACCACAGCCGCTGTGGGGTTGTTGTTATTGTTTTACTGTGGTTTTGGTGCGGCCCTGGCTGTCTAGTCCAAGGCCTTCACAATGAACTAAATCCCCATGGATTTTTCATCTTGAGACAGGGCCTTGCTAAGTTACTAAGTTGCCCGGGTTGGGCTTGAACTTGTGATCCTCTTGCCTCAGCCTCCCAGGGTGCTGAGAGGACAGGCCTGTACCCCTGAGCCTAGCTTGTGTCATGATGTTAACCACATTTCAAGAATGGCATCCGACGGCTCACAGGAGAGCCGAGTCGTGTCCGTGTCGTGGCCATCATGGCTTCCTGCATACACTCACTTCTGCCCACTTCAGTGTCATACACACCACCTAACCCAGTGCTGGGAAAGACCCGAGCCGAACATGGGCCTTCCTCAGCAGCCCAGGTCCCGTGGGCCCAGCTCCCGTGGCCTCAGGAGGATTTGACGCCCATGGTTGGTCCCCTCTGTGTCCCTCTGGCAGAAAAGGGACATCAGCAACTTTGAATACCTCATGTACCTGAACACGCTGGCTGGGAGGACGTACAGTGACTACATGCAGTACCCTGTGTTCCCCTGGGTCCTCAGCGACTACACCTCAGAGGTGAGCTGCTCCCGGACCGCCACGCCCTCAGCGCCTCGGCAGAGCCCACACCGGCAGGGCCAGTCATGGGGTCAGCCCAGCCCCCCTGGGACGTGAGCATGCTGCTGGCATGGTGGCCAGCACTGAGACGGCATGGTGGAGTCCTGCAGTACATGGGAGATGGAGTATGCGAAGAGGAGACAGAAAATGGGGAGACAGGGGGAGCCAGGAAGACACGGAGCAGAGTAGGAGAGATGAGACAGATAAGATGGGGCTAGAGGAGTGGCTCCGCGGTTGACGCATTCGCCTCAAGGCCTTGAGGTGGACTCCCCAGCACCACATAAAGCATGGTAGCACACGCCTGTAATGCCAGCACTGGGGAGGCTGAAGCAGGCAGATTATCCTGAGTCCAAGGCCAGCCTGGGCTGCACCGGTGATTTCAGGACTGACCAGCCTGGACTACAGAGTGAGACCTTGTCTCAAAAAAGAGAAAACTACAGAGATAGAAACAGAGTAAGAAGATGGGAAGGGGACAGGAGGAGAGGCAGAGGCAGACGAGAGAGAGACAGAGACAGAGAGAGGCACAGAGTGGCCCTGTCCCTGCACCTTGCCTCCAGGGCCAGAGCGAGCTGGCCGCCTCCCCAGCATTTGGGGCCTGTGTCCCCGCCGTGGTGCATCCCACTGCAGGGCTGACGTTCCCCGTCCTTGGGCTCTGAAGGGAGTGGCTTCCGGACACAGGCGCTGCACTCCTTTCCTCCCCACGCAGATGCCTGCCTTTGCCCATAAACTCAGTTTGCTTCCAAAGCAGGGGCCCTAGGCTGCAGGAGCAGCGCCCCCCGCACGGGCCCATGAGCCTCTGTCGGCAGCTGGGCGGCCGCTCCACTTGGGCTCGGCTTGGAACGGGGTCGGTGTGAGCTCAGTCTCCCCCACTCCTCTCTGGCCTCTCTCCCCTGTGGAGTCTTCTGGACCGCTGGCTCCAAGGCCATAAAACTGGGGCCGGCCAGCTGGTCACCGGAGGGGTCAGACCACATGGCAGTAAACCAATAAAGGGGACCATAAAACTGAAGAGCGTGGCTCCCAGGGCTCCGGAGGGTCGTGGCGGGAGTTAACTCGGCTGCACGTCTGCGTTCTAGACATTGAACTTGACAAACCCCAAGATTTTCCGGGATCTCTCCAAGCCCATGGGGGCTCAGACCAAGGAGAGGAAGCTGAAATTTATCCAGAGGTTTAAAGAAGTTGAGAAGACTGAGGGTATGTATGCCACTCCCAGCGTGCCCAGCGTGTGGCATGTGTGTGGCGTTTGTCTGAGAGTCTGGAAACAACTGGGAGTGGTGCAGGCGGTCGCTTAGCCCGTGCTGCACTTGCCACGGCCGCATCCAGGCCAGCCCGTGCCTGAGGACACTGTGGAGGAGACCGGGCTTGGGGACTTTGAACAGCCTGTCCAGATCACAGCCTGCATGTCTCTGGCTCTGGAACCCAGCTTCCGGGCTCTGGCCGGCTGCCCCTTACCCTTAGGAATTGCGCCACACTTACACACCACTGTGCTGTTACCACCATCATGCTTTCTGTAGCCCCACTCAGCCCTGAGCTTGGTCAGTGTCTTACTGCCTATGAGCTTGGGGTAGCCTGCCTGTCTGCTGCCCACCTGGCATGAGTGGGTCGTCGCCTCACGCGTGTCCTTCTGTTGCAGGAGACATGACCGTCCAGTGCCACTACTGCACTCACTACTCATCGGCCATAATTGTTGCCTCCTACCTGGTCCGGATGCCCCCCTTCACCCAGGCCTTCTGTGCTCTGCAGGTGAGCTGCTACCCACCCTCCCTGAAAACACACACATACACACCGTAATACAGGCCAGGAACTGTTCTGGGACAAGGAAGGGTCCTGCTGTTAGAATCTCAGTCTTCAGCCTGTAATTCCCACCTGATGTTGGATCCTGCAGTCTGGTATGTGTCAGTTACTTGCTCATTGCTGGGATACAACAACTGATATCCACAATTTAGGGGAGGAAAGGTTTATTTTAACTCACGGTTTTGGAAGGTCTTGGGCCATTCATGAGCGGCTGACGATGGTGAAAGAGTTTAGCAGAGTCCTAGCTAGAGAGAAACTGCTCATCTCATGGCAGACGTGGAGCAGAGCACGGGAGGAAGGGCAAAGCCAGCGCAATACATGTCCTTCCAGGTCACAGGCCTCATGACCCGCCCCTTCTGGACCAAGTCCCAGTAATTCATCCCTTCTGACTGACACTAACCTCTTAAGAGCATAGAAATCGATGGGTCACCTCAGTGATAACACGTGACATTGGGGAACATCCCGGATCCAAACCGTGTCTTGGTCCAAGCACCCAGGCTGCTGCTCTTCATCAAAAATACTTGTCTGGCCGCCTGACAGAGTCTGGGGTGGGGGTGGGGCAGCCCTCTGAACATGAACAAACAAGGAATAAGGGGTATGAAAAGAATCCCAGCGTATCCTAAATAAATGTGGAGGAAAGCAGGAAGCGTGGAGACCAGCAAAGCCGGAGAGTAGAAAAATAAGCACAAGAGGAAACATCAGTAGACTGTGACTCAGTCAGGGCTGCAGAATGTGCACGTCTGGGCTCAGCATGAGAGGCCCTGGAGAGGAAATTCAGAGCTTGAGAACTGAGCAGCGCTGTTGACCCAGAGGGAGCCATTAACTGACATGCCCACCCAGGAACCAGCAGGCCCTCCTGCCAGCAGAGGGTTGCTAGGATCTGCAAATAGCAGTACAGGATGCCGAGTGGGCTTGGATTCCAGACAAACTGATTTTTAGATAAGCAGTGACTTGTGTGAAGTTACCTCCTTTTTACCTGGATTTCAGTCCAGCCAGGCCTCCTGTGGTTTTTTTGTTTGTTTGTTTGTTTGTTTGTTTGTTTGTTTGTTTGTTTGTTTTTAACTGGCAACCCAAGGGAGCTGGAAGGGAGCCATCCTTGCTAACAGTAAGGGAGGGGTGGGTCCAGCACGTAGGGCTTCTGAGGTGAGACCCCTCGGGTAACATGAAACTTTCCTCTCTTCACCTGGGACCCCAACCCTGAGCCACCACCGATGGGGAGTGGTGATCCTGGAGACACAGCCCGCCGTGTGCAAACCTCAGTGGCCCTCCTGCAGTGCTCAGCAGTGGCTGGCCAGCCAAGGCCTTGCGTGGTCCTCTGGAGAGGGAGTGACAAGCCGTATGGGCCGCCGGGCGTGCCGAGCAGGTGCTGACCCCAAGTTTCATCTCAGAGAAGCTGATATCACAGGAATGGTGAGATCATGGTCTGGCTTTGATCTCACCAGCAAAATCACTCAAGGCCACGTGGGGTCAGCACCTGGGCCAGTGCCTGAGTCCCGAGCAGGAATGGGTAGGCAAGGCCAAGTTGCCTTCCCCTGCATGAAGCAAACCCTCTCTTTTGTTTCCTGGCCCAGCCTCTCCCTCAACCACTGTGTGGCCCACCAAGACATTGCGTAACCCCCTCTCCCTGGAAACGCACTCAGAAGTCACCGGCGTGCTTGCCCTGCTGGCAGGAGCTTGCTAAGTGAGCTTAGCTTGGAGGGTGCATGGTGCCTACGAGTGGCCCCGCCAAGGGTCCCATGCAGATGCTGCCCATTAATCCACGAGAAATGACGTTCACTGCTTGTGGGGATCACGATGGATTCTGCTTGCGCTGTCCATGGAGGAGCTGATGCTCTCAGAGCCTGTCCTCGTCCCCCCACTGGATGCACGAAAGATGGAAGCCCCTGCTGTCCCTGTTGCTGAAAGAGGCTTTCCACCCGAGGAGGAGGAGGAGGAGGAGGCCTGAAATCCAGTCTCCTAGCTCTGCTACTTAAAGGTCCAAACTTGCCTGCAAGTCATGGGACCTCTGGAAGTAAGGGTGGATGACACACCCTTACTGGGTCCTTGAGAAGACTTGATGAGAAGAGGCCCTGGCTTGAGGCACTGATTGATCTCCGTGACTCCCTGTGATGCCCACCCAGCCCTGCTCCGAGCAGGGCTGAGCTGGGCCAGCTGAGCTCCTTGGGCTGAAGCTAGTTCAAGGCAGTCTGGACTGCGTCTAAGTGTGCCAGGGTAGGATGACCCAGACCAGCAGGTGTGCAGGAGCCCACAAGGATGTGTGGATAATGGTTGCGTTAAACCTCATCACCAGTTTGAGCTTACTATAGCCAGTTTGGCTCACTGGAACCATCTAGTTCAAGGTAATTCAAAGCAGTGTGCCAGGGGTAGAGGCTTTCATGTTCCTGAGCACATTGTGCACCTCCCCATGCTCCTGTTGCAGTCTCTCATACCTTTTGGCTCAAGTCGGCTGTTGACAGAGTGCCCATCCAGGTTGGAACCACCAGGGCCGTCCATGTGGGCCTGGAACCATCTTGGCTGCCTGCCTCTGGATGACTTCTCACGGTCGAGGCTGGTCCTAGCCTCTGGAACCAATAGGAGAACTGCTGCCTCCACCTTGTTCGGGCTGTGGGGTCTTCCAGGGCCCCGCTGTGGCATGCCACGATCCTTCAGAGTCTTCAACACAGTGTGATTAGGATAGTGCAGACACGGCCAGAGGGTTAGCGGAGGCGTGGGGGATAGTCCCTACGTCTGCCTGATTCTCTTGGCCAGCGCGCACGGCCTCCCTGAGGGGTCGATGGCGGCTCCGGTCCCCTGGCACATCCAGAGGCCACGCAAGGGGCAGTTTGCAGAGGACCCTTTACATGGTCAGGAAGACTACCCAGGATGACATGTGGACAGGAGTGGGTTGATTTGGGTCAGCCTGGGAGGAGGAAGCCTCAGCTTTCCTGCGTGGGTCGTAAAAATGCTGTGCTTTGGGTGACCTTGAGCTTGAGCAGTTTGTGAATTTCCTGGGAAGGCGGGTGAAGAATTGAATGTTTTCCTCCAGTGCAGTTCCCTTGCCAGCGGTGGAGGGGGGCTCAGGGACATAGCAGCAGGTGCTCATCTGGGGCCAGGGTGCTCTCGGATCTGTGTCCCCAGCCCAGCCTCAGCAGGACACAGTCATTCTTTCTGCAGCCTGAGCACCTTTGATGTGTTAATGGAGGACAGAAGCTTTGGGTTGTATTATTTCTGAGCCCCAAATATGTTTCAGGTTATAACTGATGTCTTCACTGGGCTAAACGCCAAAGACTGTAACTGTTTGCAGAAGAGCTCTCTGGCTTGGCCTGGCTCTGGCTCCCGTGCCTCTGGCTTGATCGCATGGGGAGTCTGCCAATATGAAGCCTGTCCTGAGATGACGGCCGTGACCTTGCCTTTTTTTGAACAGCCCGTTCGGGAGCACACAGGTCTCATTATTCTTGTTATTCAGGAATATCTGCAGAGCACTTGCCAGGGCAGGTCTGGGCTCAGGACGCCTGTGGTTGTGTTTCCTTCCCACCCCAGGCTTCGTGTGATAACTTTGTTTCTTTTTGTCTCGGGCTTGGCTTGTGTGGCGCTCTGCGAGCCTGAACGGCGCATATGTCTGGGTCTAGTCCTTGCCCTGTTTTTTCCTTCTGTCTCTCCTCCTTTCTTCCCTCTTTTCTGGAGAGTCGAGCCCTGGCTGGGACCCACACCCGCAGGCGCCAGAGTGTCTGTCCACCCCCACACTTGCAACCCAAGTCACAGAGAAACTCACTTTTCCTTCTAGGGAATTTGCTGTTTGCTTTTGTATTGCAGAAGTGAGAAAACCCATTAATTTTGAAACAAATGTATGCAAATACATTTATTAATATAGGAAATAGGAAAATCAGTTATTGCTTCCTTTATAAATAATACAGGCTTAAGTTTTAAAGATATTACTTTTGCTAAAATGCATTAGACAGCTGTGAAAAAAATAACATTTTTCTTGGTGGTAATATCTTTAACCAGATTTGTAGCACTAACAATATTTCCTATGTATATATTATTTTTATTTAATACAGGTAATCTTTTTATTACCAAATCATATTGTTTCTCAGGAGATTACCATCGGCACTCATAAAAGCAGCAGAAGGAAAACTGGGGGGACGGGGAGGCGTCCGTCTCCCTGCATGTGAGATGCGGCGGCAGATGAGATGCGCCGAGCTCGTAATATCTATGAGTGACTCGTTAGGTGCAGAGTGACTTAGATTCTCCCCACTTCATTTCCATTTCAGTCTGACGGGGCCTCCCCGCCTCCTTCCAGCCCACAGCACGGTGACTCCGGGAGGAGTGCACCCTGAAGCGGCCCGCATGCACAGTGGGGCCGAGACCCGGCACATACCCTGGTGTATTGGTGGCCCTGTGGGTCTCAGCTGATCCTCAGGTCTAGCCCAGAGAAGGGCCAGCCAGCACACGCCCAGGCGTAGCCCACCTCACGTGTGTGTAGGGTCTCCCCTCTCAGAAAGCCCCAAGTGTCCCCCATGGTTCACACGCGGCAGGCCAGAGGTTCCCCAGGAACCGGCCCTGGGCAGGCGGGCCCCTTGGAGTTGCACTGTGGGCTTGACCCCTGTGCTACTCGCTGCTCCCATAGCGTCTGAAAAACAACCCCCAACCCCCTCGGAGGAGCCTACAAAATGGGCGTGGCAAACTCCGGCACCCCTGCGGTGGCGGAGGGGGTCCAGGTCACCCCTGAGTGCGGACAGCACCTGACAGGCCGGGAGAAGCCTGGTGCCCTTCCCCAGCAGCCGCCCACGGCAGCCACCCAAGGTGACTGCTTCAGGCCCCTGAGAGGGAGAGAAGAGAAGAGGCAGAGAGCTGCACCCCTCTTGCCTGTGTGTGCGCTGTGCAGAAGTTGGCATGGGGGAGACAAGTTCTTAAACAGCCGCCACCCGCCCTTGATGTAGCTGAGGGAATGGTAGGGTCCAGGGAGGTGGTGCCTGCGGAGACCCCTGCCTGCTAGCAGAAACACTTTCCTAAAGTCCCTTTGTCCCCAGCATCTTTATCCCTCCAACCAGGGCATGCCAAAGGCCCCGCCCTGCCTCCTCCCGTCCCCCAAGACCACCTGACAGATAGGCTGATGGCCAGAGACGCGGCAGTGGAGGCGCGAGGGCAAGGCATCCGGGAGGACTTGCCCTGACTCGCTAGGTCCCGTTGCCCGCGGGGCCTGGGCTGCGATAAGAACACAGAACGCAAGGCCTTGGCTCGTACTGAAGTGTCCTGTTTTCCTCTGCCAGCCTCCTGCCCCGACCACAGCTGTGCCCCCCTCTTCCTCTTCAGTTTGCCCCTTGTCAAGGCTGCAGTCACTGGGCAAGACCCCTGCCTGCAGCCCTCTCCCCCAGAGCCCCTGTGCGCCATGTTGGATAGGCCCCGGATCTGGCTCGTCCAGCCTTCCCCAACCTCTGCTCCGGGTGGGCATTTTGCCCTGTACTCGGGGTACCACGGCCCCTTGTCAGCAGGCTTCCAGGCTCACCTTGGGTGGGATTCTCCGTAAGACCCTACTGCCAGCCTCCACAGAGGGCCCAGGCAGCCTCACTGCGCCGTGACCGTCCCGTAACTGCCTGTCGTGGCCCCAACCTGGGAGCCTCCCTGGAGCTGAAAGCAGCCATTGTCACCCTGCTGCCTCTATGGAGGGTGGATTCAGAGCGGCCCTCAGTAGCAGCCTCGGGGACAGCCAGAGGGTGGCTGTGGCTGGGTATCCCTGATCTGAACTTGAGTTCCCCCTGGGGGGACGCAGGGTGCCCTGCATCCTGTGGGTCGTGCGACAGCCCCTTGGAGACGCAGCCTGGGGAGTGACTATGGGTAAGAAGAGGCCAAGTCACCCGGATGGACTGAGACGGGAGCCCGTGTGAGGTGGCACATGAAACCCCTGATGCTGGAGCCGTGCCACTGAGGCGGAAGGGATGGGGGATGCCAGGGCATGAGGGCCACGGCTGGTTAACTGAGGTTGATCCTGACGTCCCCTTCTGGCAGGGCGGGAGCTTCGACGTGGCAGATCGGATGTTCCACAGTGTGGGCGGCGCGTGGGAGTCAGCGTCCAGGGAGAACATGAGCGACGTCCGTGAGCTGACCCCCGAGTTCTTCCACCTGCCCGAGTTCCTGACCAACTGCAACGCTGTGGAGTTCGGTGAGGGGCGGCGAGGTGGTAGGCGGGGCCACAGTGGCGCACAGCGGGTGGCAGTGGCTCCTTTGCACCACTGACCTCCTCTCCTGTCTCTGCTGGGCAGCTGGGCCTCAGTCTTCCATCGGCACTGCAGCAGCGTCCAGCAGCCCAGGTCTACTCTGTTCCAGGGCGGCGCTGGCCAAACGTCAGCGCCATGTCCAGCATGTTCCCTTGTCCCCTGCCCAGCGTGAGCCTAGCTTCTTCCTGCTCCGCCAGGGAGGAATGTGCACGCAAGCTGCCCCAAGACAGGCCCCTGGCGAAGGCTGCCCGAAGCCTCTCCAGTGGTGTTTGTGGGGAGCCCTGAGCCCGGCCGCGGGCGCTCAGGCCGCGGCCATCCCCGTAGAGCACTTGCTCTGGACATGCCACCAGGATTCCCGTGGGCTGTCTCAAACCTGCCCTGCCCCGTCTGTGCCCGGCGGGCCTGGTCATGGCATCATGGGCTGGGCAGCATGCAGATTCTCAGATGAGTAGCAGAGGTGCAAAGGACGGTTCCCAGCCGTGTGGTAGGGCCCAGGCCAGGGAGAGTCAGGGGTCGTGGAAGCCTAGAGGAGGGGCAGCTGGGTGGCCCAGAACAGAGGGTCTGTCCCAGCCACCTGTCTGTCCTGAAGGCAGACTTGTCCTCTGAGATGGTATAGCAGTTTTTCTGTGGCGATCACAGCGCAGTCCTGGGATAGAGGCCACGTGGGCAGGAGGGCCCGGAGGATGCCACGTGGGCCGGGGTTCTAGGGGAGGTTATATTGGTAGGGGAGTACAGGGAGAGGCCAGGAGAAGTGAAAGTCATTGAATATGGACTGGGTGCAGGTGTTTTTTAGGCCCTGGGGATTCTAATGGGTTTCCTGGATTCTCCAAGGTGTTTATTTTCTGTGTGGGGGATAGGGAACCGGGAAGTGAAGGAAACTACACACAAAACTGGGAACCACTCAGGTGCTGAGACACCCTGTGGGGATGGGAGGTGACTCCGGGGACCTGCACTACTCTGACCCCCAGGGAGGACTTGTCTCTGAAGGGCTGAGTGAGCTGAGACCGAAGGACTGGAAGGCCAGGCCAGGTCAGCTCCACAAACCCAGGAGGTGGTGGGTGTTTGGTTCTACTAATGGTCGCAGCCCTGAGGGCAAGGCCCCACTGACACCCACTGAGCGCCCCCCCAGGGTGGCCTTCTGAGCCCCCAGGGTGCTGTCTCCTGCCATCGTGGTCACCTTTGGTTTCACAGGTGGGGTATGAGTTACAAAGAGATTTGGCGCTGGCTCAGGGCTGGGAGGCTGGTGCCGAGGCTGGGAGCCGGAGTCCGTTCCCTGATATCAGGGGCAGCTCAACCTAGCAGGTCTTGGTCCTCCTTAAAAAATGGAGAGAAAGCTGGACCTGGTGGTGCAGGCATCCCACCATTATAGGAAACTGGAAGGAGAACGGCAAGTTCCAGCCCAGCCGAGGCAGCCTGGTGACTTAGTAAGACCTGGTCTCCAAATCAAAGCCAAAAATTAGACAGCAGATGTCACTCAGAAGGAAGATTCTGAATTGGGTCTCTGATACCAAAAACAGAGTGGGGGGGAGGGAGGGAGGGAGAGAGAGAGGAAGAGAGAGAGAGAGAGGGACAGAGGGACAGAGAGAGAGAGAGAGAGAGAGAGACTGACTGATTGCACTGCAGTGGAGGCTGAGTAAGAGGATGCGATCAGGGCCAAAATGGTGCTGGAAGTGTGTGCATGTCCCAGCCGAGTTGTGCCCAGGTGACAGGTGTAGGACAGTGTGTGGGAGACACATGAACAGTGGTGACACTGGATGGTCTGTGTGACTTGATCCAGCCCCAGTGCTGTGTGGAGGCCCGGAAGACCTTGGGGAGGAGACAGACGCCCAGCCAAGAAGACAGGAGTGGGGTTCCAAGACCATCCTGGCAGGGGAGGCAGGACACGTGCCTGCCCTACCTGTACTCAGTGGGTGGCACCTGAGAGCTCAGCTTCTGCACCCTAGCTCCTAACCCGTTTCCCTCCTCACCCTGAGCTCTGCCCCGCCCCACCCAGGCTGCATGCAGGACGGGACAGTGCTGGGGGACGTGCAGCTCCCTCCCTGGGCTGATGGGGACCCACGCAAGTTCATCGGCCAGCACAGACAGGTGAGTCCCGCCTGGGCCTGGGCGTCCCACATGGCCATCAGGTAAAGAATAGGCACAGAGTCCTTCATGGCATGGGTGTGCACTGACCATATGGTGGCAGGAGAGGTTGTGAGTCCTTGGCTGTTGGATGAGCCCTATAGATCGTGTGCCTGGGTCCAGTAGTCGGAGTCCCTGTGCCCAGTGTACGTGTCAGGGTCTCTAGCCAGCCCTGGGAGAGGGCCACCCCAATCATACATTAGAGAGAGTTTGGAGGCCCCAACCGCCAAAGGACTGTCCAGGCCTGGGGAGGGCCTGGCCCGGGACCCTGGAAACCTGATGTGGGCAGAGGACAGAGGCCACGTGAGGACACCTCTGGGATCGGATGTTCTTCTGAGTAAAAAGTGACAAGACTCGATATAATTGTCATCAGGGAAGTAAAAACGACAATCACACTGAGATGCAGCCACCACCCCTCCCCGTAACAAGAGTGGCTTAAATTTAAAGACCCGACAGCCAGGAGTTGGCAGGGACACGCCCCTACTCAAAGGCATGAGACCTCACTGGTGGGAAGAGCAAACTGGTCCAGGGTTTTAGGAAAAATTGGGCAGTTTCTGACAGCATTGAAGATGCGTCTGTCACGTCACCAAGCAAGTCCCCTACAGGTGTCCCCCAGGAGAAATGCAAGTGTGTGCCCACAAACACTGGTGCACACGGGCCCCCAGCGCCACTCACACCAGTTCCAACCTGAAAGTGGCCTGCATCTCCACCACCTGGAGGGGTGAGCAAACAGCCTGTCCACACAGGGAAAAAAAGGGAGATGTTCACAGGCACGTCCGCTGTGATGCCCGTTGGGGACAGGTATAGGTCAAACTGTAAGACAGAGCGCACACCCACAATCGGTACAGTCTACAGCGGGAGAATGGCCGGGGGACAGAGCCCAGGAACCTGACAGGTGCTAGGGTTGGTTGTCTCTGGGCTTCGGGAGTGCCTCTATGGCCTCACGACTTCGCCAGAACGTGTTCAACTGTGTGATTTTAGAGGGAGAGTGTTAACTTTATACCTTAAAAAATCAGGCCAGGCCTGACTTGCAGTGACACACCTGTGGCTGTCTGTTCTTGTCCCCTGGCAAGAAAACCCTTCTCTGGCACCCCCTGGCCCCTGGAAGTCCTTGATAGCAGTCACCTCTCCAGCCCTCGGCCCACCACTGCCACGGCCTGGGCTGGGACGGCCTTGGGCCTGTCTGTTATCAGATGAGGTGCCACACCATTCAGTCCCATAGCTAGAGCGCCAGGGAGATCATGAAGGTGCGCTGGGAAGTTTAAGTGGGGTGAAGATGGGGCTGAGGGCAGAAGAGGGCTGACAGGTTCCAGAGTAAAGGGGCGAGAGCCGGCGGGCTCCAGCACTGGGCAGCGTTCTGACTGGGGCCAAGCTTACTGACTGGGAGGCCCGGGTTCTCATCAAGGGTACCTGTCTGTTCTGGCTGGGGTTGCGGGGGGCGTCTGATGGAGTGCCAGGTGTTCTGATCAGGGGTGTGGAGATCTGAGCAGGGGCACGGGGGGTCTGATGGGAGGTGAGGGTTTGATTAGGTGGGAGAGGAGAAGAAGGAATTAACAAGAAGGCGAGGAAATGACTCACCAACCAGGATTTGTGATTCGATGTGACTGTATTATCTTGTATTTTTATTTTTCACTGATACTAGCGATTGAACCAGGCTTTTGCACTGAGCTACGCATCAGCTTCACCCCCTATGTAAGAAAGTTAGTGTCCTGCAGAGTCACTGAGTGCCCAGACAGGGCTCGAACTTGCCATCCTAGCTCAGCCTCAGAGAGTGGACGTTTTGTTGTTCTTATGAGGACAGAGGAGCACCAACCTAGAGGGAACCATGAAGCTCAGTCCCCAGGCTCCTGGCTAAGACCGGCAGCAGGTGGCTGCCCCCTGGGCTTGCTGAGGGAAGGGGGTGCCCAGAGGAGCCTGTGGACATGGGCACGTGTTGCCTGTGTTGGTGACAAAGTAGTAGGGGCAGGGCCTAGCAGGGGGCCAGACGTGCAGTCCTGGAACCCTCCCTGTTAGACGTCACCTTTCATTAGAGGCACATGTCACCGGCTGTGGGTGGGAGCTGTTTTGGTGCCAGGTGAGGCTTAGCCCAAGCTTCGCAGCTGTCAGCTCGGAGCCAGGCTCAGTGGCTAGGTCTGAGATGCCTCCGTTCTCCCACGGGGGGACATCAAGCCCGCTTGTGAACAGGATGCTTCCCGGGTCAGTGTGGGTAGGCGCATTGCCCTGTGCCAGCCATAGGTCCAGGCTGGGCTGAGGTGCCCAGAGGAGGATACTTGCCCTCCTGGGGGCAGAGCTGCACCACAGAGGCTAACTCTGTCCTTTCCCTGCCAGGGAGGCTTATAAAACTCTCACCCCAGGTGTCGTGTCTGTGATCTCCCACGCCTCGGGTCTTAGTCCCTTTCCCATCGCTGGGCCAAAACCCGGCACCCATAGCTTAAAGGAGGAAGGTCTGTTGGCGCACAGTTTCAGTCCATGATCAGCCAAACATCATGGATGGCAGGATGGCATGCACAGATGGCAGGAAGAGGCGGGACAAAGCTGCTACCTCATGGCAGCCAGGAAGCAGAGAAGAGAAAGCCGGGACGAGAACACACCCTTCCAAGGCCCATGCCTATGACTCACCTCCCAGTCAGGTCCACCCACCAGCGGCACAGTCAGGCATTAGCTCACCCGCGGATGAATCTGCTGCTGGGCACAGTGCCCCGTGATCCAGCCCCTTCCAAACACGGGAGATCTTGGGGTGTATTGATTAGGGTTCTTAGAGATATAGAATTAATAGAAAGTATGTACATAATATATATGTAGGTGAGGGAACTTATGAAGATGGCTCGCAGGTCTGAAGAGAGTTCAGAGTGGCCACCTGAGAGAGGCGGAGGGCCCAGTGGCTGCTCAAAGGTGAGACAAAAGAACATCAGTCCCGACCAGGACAGCTGGGCGAATCTGTGTCGTGGATCAACACCCAGAGGCCACGGCTGAGGTCTGGAGATAAGGGCGAATCTGCAGTGGAGACTGGCAATATGAAGGCCAGAGTGAGTGAGTGTCTGAGACGATGGTGACGGCCGGAGCTCTCCTGGGAGAAGGAGCCGTAGCAGCGTTCTTTCTTCCCTTTTCAATCCAAGCGGCCAGTCTGTTGGTTGGGTCAATGGTAGGGTGGATGTTCTTCCCGCATTTGCTGGCCCTTACGTCAGTCACTCATGCTCAGAGCTCTGCCCTACAGACTGGCTGGGAGTGACCTAATCCCTACAGATTGACCCAGTCTTGTAGGCAGTCACAGGGGCACATTTTCGACCTATACCGTAACAGCTTGTGTTGCTGAGGACTGCCCAGTGAGGCTGGCTGTCTCCCGGGCATGAAGGTGGGAGGCTAGGACAGTGAAGTGATTATTCCTGCCAGCGAGACGCAGTGTTGACTTAAAAACCCACATCCATCCCACCCCTTGCCCCGCAAGCAGGTGCCTCTGCACAGACCACTTGGCGCTCACTGTGTACCAGACACAGACATAGCCGAATCCTTGCATTATCTCCGAAAAGTGTGAGCACTTGCCATCCATTTTGCAGATGAAGCAGTCGAGGGCCCAAGATCTGAGGAAGCGTGTCAGTAGCCATGCCCACCTCCAGGCTGGCCCACATGTGCTCTGGAGACTGCCCTGGGCCACAGCCTCCTGTGGGTCCCCGGAGTCAGCTCTGCTGGCTCCTGTCACACTCAGCAAGATGCACCCTTTATCTTGGCAGGTCCCTCCCACGTCAGCGTTACCCCACGGTATGAGGTGGATGAGTGGGAACAGGTGTCTCTGGTTTGCCACTGGCTGGGGCAGGAACCAGGTGGCCCTGGGGGTGTTTGTTTCTGCCTGACTCCTGCCACGTCCAGGGACCATCGGCCATATGTCAGACGTGGGGCCAGCCCCCTGATGCCTCTGCACCTCTCAGTCCGCACAGAGGGCACCCCGTCTCTTAAAGGCCCAGGTTCTCATGCTTTTGGGGGTCCACTTCCAGGCTCTGGAGAGTGACTTTGTCAGTGCCAACCTCCATCACTGGATCGACCTCATTTTTGGGTACAAGCAGCAGGGGCCAGCCGCAGTGGAGGCCGTCAATGCCTTCCACCCCTACTTCTATGGCGACAAGGTGGACCTCAGCAGCACCAAAGACCCCCTGACCAAGAGCACCATCCTGGGGTTCATCAGCAACTTTGGGCAGGTGCCCAGACAGGTACAGCAGGCAGTCCCGCTTGCGCGGAGGGTGTATGTGTGGTGTAAGCTAGGGAGGGAAGGAGTGGAGAGAGGGACATTCTGTCCTAGGGGAGGGGACAGGGAGAGCAGGATGATCTCCAGCCATCGTCCCCAGGCCTTCAGTATCAGAGCATAACCCCTGGTCACCTGCTGGGACTAGTGACGTGACAGCCTCACGGGAACGACGGAGAAGGCCATGTTCCACCGAGCATTTTCCTGAATGTGGTAGACATTAGGACACTCACCATACTTGATTCTGTATGAACTATCTACCTTTCAGGCTTATGTCCAATCAGTTAAGACGTGTCATGTCAAACCAGGCCTGGAGGTGCAGGCTTGCAATCTCAGCATTCTGGGAGGCTGAGGCAGGAGAATCCCTAGTTTGAGTCCAGCCTGGGCAACCAGGCAACTTGGCGAGACCCTGTCTCAAATAAACACTAATAAAGCGGCTGGAGAGCTAACTCAGAAAAAAAGACCTGAAACAAGGTCGTGTCAAGTACTTAGACGTGCCTGAGCTATGCCGGGCTCCGCAGACGTTCGCGCTTGTGTGGTTGCTCGTTAGAAGGGTGGGGTCCTTCTGCGGAACGGGGGCTGAGATCCAAACAGGCCCAGGTGCACCAGCAGCAGGCAGGAGAGGCGAAGCCTGGGCAGCGCTGTCGCAGATCACTTGGGAAGCCGGCCCATGCGTGGCCATCCTGCCAGTGGCCTGGGAGCATGTGCAGTCCATCTGCTAGGCCCCTGCTGGGACCACAGGGCTCTCTCCTGGGCCCTGGCCTCTGCTGGGACAGTCACTTAGCAACAGGAAGTCGTGCCACGTTTGTGTAAGCCAGCTGAGTGCTTACTGTACCACTCCCAGCCTTGTCGGGCTCGAAACTCTGCATTTGGTGAATTTCATTCCTGTACATGGTCCCCTGGGTCAGGAGCTGGCTCAGCAGAAGGCACCTGCCTGGGCAGTCACCAGACACCCTGGGACACTAGAGCTTAAACCAGGCCAACAGGGGACAGCCCTCTCGGCCCGTGCCACAGGGAAGGCCAGCTGTATTCTGCTTACAGTTAGTGCTAAACCGGCAGCATGTAGCCTGCCTGGCCTACGTAATCTGTGGGTCCCTGGTAAGGGGCATCTGAGAAGGGCCTGAGGGTGACTTGGAGGGGTTGGTCAGCGTGGCTTTTCAGTAAGGAGAGAATTTCAGGAAAATGCTTGGTAGCCTAATGATTTTGTTTCTTGAATTGAAAAAATGTATAATAATACATGTAAAGTATAAAAAAATTGAAAGTAATAACACACTAGCCAACCCAGTTCCCTTTTACGGACTCACACCTGTGTCAGGAAGGACACACAGCTTTAGAGTTCCTTTTATGATACAAGGTGGGCCCTCTTCATTCAAAAGGCTAGGCTTCCCAAGTAGTTCAGATCTTAAGAGTTTCATTTTTAATTTTTTGGAATATTTGCATAGGATTTACCTGTTCCATGTCTCTCATCCCAAAGTTTGAAATTTAAGATGTTCACAAATTTAGAAACTTTCTGAAAATGGTATCAACATTAAAACAGTTTGGCCTCCTGCCCGTCCAGGCCTTGGATCTTTGGATGGAGGGCGCTTGACCTCTGCAGATGAGCTTTCCAAAGCAGGTCTGCGTAGGACTCGAAAGGACAGTGTCCCAGTCTGAGACTAGGATGGCGCTTCCGGTGGCCCACTGCCCTGTCCAGGGCCTGTGTGGGGGCCAGGGACCTGCCTGTGGTCATACTCTGTGAGGAGCAATGTACTATTCCTGTATTTATTTTTATTTGTTTTTTTTTTTTTTTTTTTTTTGAGACAGAGTCTCACTCTGCTGCCTAGGCTGGTCCTCCTGAGCTCACTCTGCCACCCAGGGAGGGAGAGGAGACTGGCAGGCCAGAACTGGCTGCCCACTGCAGGCCACCAGCAGGACTGGTCAGGCTGTGCAGCCTCTTATGGAATGCGTGGCACTGAGCATAATTTGATGGAAAGATCGGGGGAAATGGGAACAGTAACAGTTTGTAACGGGGTGGCCTGCTCTGGGTACTTGGCCGGAGGCTGTGAAGGAATCTGTGCTGATGCCTAGACAGAGGAGTCTGTGGCCGGAGTGGGAGGGGAAAAGGGGGCAGGAAGAGAGGGAGGGAGGGAGGGAGGAAGGCAGTGAGGAAAGAGAGGAAGGAAACGAAGGAGGGAGGAAGGAGAGAGGGAAGGAAAAAGCAAAAGGCAGTAAGGGAAATGGCTGAGCAGACGACGGGCTCCCTGGGATGCAGGGACAGACGGGTCCACTCTGCCCCCAAAACTGCGAGGCAGCTCTCCTGGGGACCAGGGCCTTGCCAGCGAGGTCGGCCTCTGTCCAGGCGGTGGGAGGAGAGGCTGACGTGTCTGGAGGTTGTCTCTGGGACCTGGAGGAGGTGGCTGCCCCTGAGCCCCAGACCACTCATCTGCAGCACCCGCGAGTCAGACCAGGGGGCTTGCTTGGCTCCGGCCCCGGCGGTGCCGGACAGGAGTGCTGCTGTCCCTTCATGCCCTGTGTGCTATGTGTGCCTCCTCAGCTCTTTACCAAGCCCCATCCAGCCAGGAGCGCCGTGGGGAAGCCACCTGGAAGGGACCCTGCCACACCTGCCAGCCTGCCTGGCCACCCACAGCCCTTCCTGCATAGTCTGCCATCACTGAGGCCTTCCCAGGTCACAGTCAAAGGTGAGGACCTGGCCATGCGCTGCCCGGAACCTTGTCGCAGGGTGGTCCATCAGGGTTGGGTTCCTCTGGAGGCTCAGGGGCACAGACCTGAGCAGAATGCCCCTTCGGACGGGAGTGTCACCCCGTACGGTGGACACGTGAATGGCGTCTGTTCTGGAGGTGCCTGGGACCCCAGGACCTACATGTCTGCTTGTCTGTCTGCATCAGACACACCCCTCTGTCTCTTGTATGCACACACACTTATAAACATAGGTCACAGTGGCGCATGCCTATGATCCCAGCACTCCTAGAGGTTGAGGGAGGAATGTCAAAAGTTAAGCCAGAGTGGGCAGTTCAGAAAGGCCAGAAGGGCTGAGGATGTACCTCAGTGTAAAAGACCTGTGTTTAATCCTAGTCCTAGAAAACAGACAAAAATTCCGAACACTTACACATACTCCCTACACACACATGTACACACACCCTCCTCCCCTCCAGAGCCAGTGCCGAAGTCCCATGTGTCCTCTGTGGCCTCTGCACCTTGGTCACTGCTGCTGCAGCACACACATGGACACCACATGAGCACCTAGCCTGTAACTAATGCCATGTACCTGGGGCGCCCCGCTGCCTCTGTGGGGCTCAGGAGGAGCAGGTTCTCCCGTTCACCAGAAGGGGGCAGCAGCAGGAGAAAGGAAGTCGTCACAGAGGTGTGTGGGGTGTGCTCCGGGCAGCTGGCATCACGGCTGATGGGGTCACTAGCCCCACTCAATGGACAGGGCCAGGTGGGAGGGGTGGGTAAGCTGCTCAGGATAGCCAGACATGGAGTACGGGTCGGTGAGCGGCCAGTCCCCAGCTCTGAGTTCTCCCTCAGCCCATCTGGGCTTCCTGAAGCAGCTCCTGGAGGACCCGAGCCGTGCCACGAGAGAGGAGGAGCAGGGGTCCCCAAGGGACCCATGGTGCCGTCTGCCCTGCCTGGCCCTGGCCAGCGTTCTCATGGCTGGGGCACGAGACCCCGCATCACAGCCTAACGAAGGAGAGCTGTGCTTTGCTCTGTGTCTCCAAGGGTTCGGCCTACGGCTCACTGACCTGACTGTGGTGAAAGGCACGGCAGGGCAGCTGCTCACCTAGCAGCCAGGAGGCAGAGAGACGGGAGAGTCGCGGGGGAATGGGCCGGCACCTGTGGCTCGCTTCCTCCACGCGGCCGCTTCCAGCCGCCCACTCACCCGTGAACTCACTGGCTCTGCAACCTGTCACACAGACACGAGCTGAGAGGTTAAGCCAGCTCACCCTGTGTCTTCGCTTAAGTGGCCTGAGAGCTCAGCAAGGGCCAGGCCAAGTTCAGCAGCCTTGACGCGCATCGTCTGGTCAGGGGTGGTGCGTGCTCATGCCCAGCTAGCCCACAGCGGCTCCCCCGTCCAGTCCCACTGGTGCTGGTGCAGGTGTTACCTCTGCTGCCTGGGGGCAGATTTGTTCCTCTTCTCTCTAGGCTCGGAGTCCCCCAAAGGGGCCATCGGCCACATTGTCCCCACGGAGAAGGCCATCGTGGCCGTGGAGAGGAACAAAGTGCTGCTGCCCCCACTCTGGAATAGGACCTTCTGCTGGGGCTCTGATGACTTCAGTGGCTGCCTGAGCACCTATGGCTCTGACAAGGTGAGTGGCCACTGGGAACAGGGCCACCCCACCAAGGTTGTGCCCCAGCCTAGGAGAGAGTGGGTTCCTGGGACCCCCATTCCAAGGGGTGGACCGTGCAGGCTGGCTGTGCACACTCACCCTGGAGCTAGTCTGCCCAGCCAGGTGGCTGCACTGAGCCACCCAGACACAAGCTCAGCCTGGGGGAAAACTGGGGACTTGTACCCCTCGGCGTGGTCTGACCGAGGACACTGCTGGGCGCTCTGCAGTGCTCAGGGGTCCGCGCTCAGACCCCAGCTCTAGATGGCTGTGTCAGCCGTCTCTCTCTAGTCCCTCCTGCCTCCCTCAGGGTCCTGACCAGTGGTCAGACCCAGTGAATTCCATCTTTCCATGCTCACTCCTGTCCCCCACCAGCCTACGAGGCAGCTTTGTTCACTCAGACCAAGAAGTCCCATCCTGAAATCCGCCCCTAGACCCCCCGCAGAGCTGCTGCCTCCTGGGGCCTGTGAGGTCTTCACAATGCCTGCCTGGAGGCTGCCCCCTTGGCTTTCCTACTGGTGGCATAAGAGTCCTTCCTCAGGGACAGGCCTGGAGTGGCCTGGATCGGGTTACTTGGTCCTGAGCACATGATGTGTCCCTGGTCCCCAGGCATCCAGACTCCCGCGTGTGCTCACTGCGCTGACCTGGCTTCCTAGGCTCTGCCAGCCCTGTGCCCACTCCTGTCCCTCCCTCCATAGGTCCTCATGACCTTCGAGAGCCTGGCTGCCTGGGGCCGCTGTCTGTGTGCTGTGTGCCCGTCTCCCACCATGATTGTCACCTCTGGGACCAGCACTGTGGTGTGTGTGTGGGAGCTCAGCATGAGTAAAGGCCGCCCAAGAGGCCTGCACCTCAGGCAGGTATGTACCCTGGCAGGGTGGTACCTGGAGCAGGAGAGGTACCTTCTGTGTATATAGTGCCCAGCCAGTTGCAGTTCCTAATCAGACCCTACTTGCTGTTTCAGAGGGTCCATCCTCCCTCAGGGACAGGGGACACAGTACAGACTCACGGACTGTGGGATTGTCACTCAGGAGAAGGTTCCATTCCCAGGGAGTCTGAGAGGCACACCCCCCTCCCGTCCCGCCATGGTAGACCACCCTCAACACTAGGTGCAGTGGCTCCCTTATTCGCTGGGGCTGCAGAGCCAGCCTCCCTGCCCAGGGTGCTCTCTGACCGTGTGCAGCAGGCTGACCGTCATGCCCCGGGGCTCTGTGAATGCCTTATTGCTCTTCTCTGCTGCCCCGGGAAGTCAGTGTTGCCCTGTCCCCACCTTCACGGTGACAAAACCTGAAGCACAAGAAGCTCACAGATCAAAAAGCCAGACTGTTTCAGGAAAGAAGTGGGGCAGAGCAGAATGAAGGGCGGGGCAGAAGTGGGCACTCCCAGTCCTGCCTCCAGCACCAGCACCACCTGATGCCATCTGGAACGGACCTTCCATTTCCTCAGGCCTTGAACTGCCCCAGGGGCTCTGCAGGCACTCACTTGAATCCTGTGACACACTTTCAGCAGAGAAAACTGAGGCTCAGGGCAGGTGGCGTGCATTTGCATCTGGGCTTGTCCACCTCTCAATCCCACACCTGCTTCTCTGCCCCCGATATCACTTGGACTTGCCCGCGGACATCACTAGGGAAGCTCCCAGCTCAGAGTGCAAAACCTCTTCACATCTGTCTGTGAGCCGTAGAGCCCCGAAGTGCCAGGCCCCCAGATCAGACCTGCCAGATCCACTTGGACCAGGTCATTCTAGGCCCTACAGAGCCAGGCCTTGTCGCCTGCTGTCGCCCCCAAGGG
Organism: Ctenodactylus gundi; assembly: GCA_004027205.1. Classification (NCBI taxonomy): domain Eukaryota; kingdom Metazoa; phylum Chordata; class Mammalia; order Rodentia; family Ctenodactylidae; genus Ctenodactylus; species Ctenodactylus gundi. Next base: position 345,135 of record PVKB01000192.1, on the reverse strand, counting down.
ACAAAGGGGAGGGATGAGAGGGTGGGACAAGGAGGGGCAAGGCCACAGCCCCCCTATCCCCGAGGAAAACCCCAGAGCCCCGTATTCTTGGCTTTGTGTCTGTCCTGGAGGTTTTGTGTGGCTGCTGGTGGCGCAAGGTCTCATTCTCCACCTAATGAAGCTGCAGGCGAGGAGGGCAGGGCCCCCTCCCAGCCTGGCGGGGGCTGCTTGGGGTCGGGAGGCGGCCATGCATTGCTGATCTGAGGCCCCACTTAGCCGGTAAAGATGTGCCCCCGAGGCCTTGGTATCAGCAAGGTCGGGATGTCATTTGTCACCATCGCCTGGCTCCAAATGAAAGCAAGAGGCAGGGGGATTCCAGGTGCCCTTAGATCCTAGGCAAAATAAGCATTTCGTCAGTGACCTGCGAAGCAGCTGTGGCCTTAGGTCCTTCTTAAGGGGACTATCCCTGTCTTGTACGTGGAAAAGTCAGCCATCATTAAATAGTATCTTACGCATTTTAAAAAGCCAGCCGTAGTGGTGTCTGCCTGTAATCTCAGCCATCGTAGAGGCTGAGGCAGGAGGATTGTATATTCAAGCCCAGCCTGAACAACTTAGCCACTTAGCAAGATACTGTCTCAAAATAAAATATAAAAATATTAAAAAGGGCTGGATATTTAGTTCAGTATGAAAGCCCTGGGTTCAATCCTAGTGCAGAAAGAAAGGTGTTAAATAGAAATTTCAGTCAGTTCAAAGACAGACACGTCTGTGCAGTTCTATAAGAAAGCCTCCACCTGTGCACGCCGCCGCCCATATGATCTGTGCCGTGTGCCCCAAGGTTTCTTCCATTCCTTTACGTAGCCAGTCATGTCGTTTGCATATTTTTGCAGCCTCTTTTACATTTCAGTTGTTCCCCGTTACTCCATTTCCATAACATTGCATTGCGATTGTTTTGAGAAAAGGCCCTACAGTTTAGTAAACTATTTTTCTCTGAATTTAGACAGCTGGGTTGTTTCCCAGCTTCAGCTATTTTAAATGGAACTGCAGACCGCACCTTAGACAGATCACTCTTTGCTTCTGATTAACTGTTTCCTGGTGATACATTTTGGGGAGTAGCATTACTGAGTGGTGACAAAAAGTTTTTCCAAAAATGGATCTACAGCTTCAGAGTCACCACAGTTAATTAACAGTACGCACCTCGTCACGGCATAACCAGCATGGGGAATCACTGTGAGGGATTTTTCGTTTGACTTCATTCGGTTTTTGCTCCTTAGGTATAAGATGACATAATGAAGTTGTTTTAATTGCTCTGTCGAGGGGTGCTGCTCTGGAGCAGAGAGAACACCCCTGGGAAATATGTCCAGGTGCTGCCCCCACCTTGGTCTTCCCGGCCTTTACAGATGGTGGATGCCGGCACCCATGGTCCCCCGATTCGGGGCTGATGGGAAGGTAGCAAGCATCACCCATCTGGGCCGGCACCTGCCTTCAGCCCTGGCAGGGTGCAGGCCGACCTGGTTTGCCCAGTGAGCAGCTCGTGCCAGCATCCAAGCTCCAGGCTGCTCCTTGCGTCGCCATCCCTTGTGCCTGGGTCCTGATGGCCTTCCTCATCACTGGGACTCAATCCCCAACACCCAGAACTGAAAGGATAAGAGGTTTATTTTAGCTTATGGTTTCACAAGGTTTCAGTGTGTGCGGGAGGCAGGAGGAAGGGCCTCTGGCAGACAGCAGAGAAAGGAGCAGCCAGGGACACGGGTAGGTACTTGCAGTGGCCCCACCCCCAGCCAGGCCCCGCCTCCGACAGCACCGGAGTCTTCACCCCATGACCCAGTCACCTTCCAAATGCGTGGGACTATGGGGAGATGTTGCAGATTTTGATCTATAACTGTCCCCTTCCCTGCTTTCCCCTAGGTCACTGTCCTCTGAGGTCAGAACTTTAGTCATGTGACGCAGCTCATTCTGGGAAGAGGATCAGAAGCTCCTACAAAGTCCTCCTCTTCCTCTGTTTAGTTATATAGCGTCCATGCCCCTTAAATGACCCAGACCTTCCTGCGTGAATCTGCCCAGGAATATGTCCTCATCGTCTAGTGTCACTTTAAGGTCCACTGAGGACAAACAGGCACCCGGGGCGGAACTTTCAACAGCTGTGATCAGATGCAGTGACAGCTTTATAAAGCGATGCTGTGCCTTAGCCACAGCGAGCCAGTGGTACTGTGTGCTGCCTCCTGAGCAGGATGAGTACACGGGAGGGCACCACACCCCCATCTGGTTGTCAGAAAGGGACTGCCAATTGTCCCCAGCTAGGAGTCTCCACAGGCAAACAGACCAAGCCCCAAGGCTGGCTAGGGCCCACACCAGAGCCCACACCTGGGGTGCTAGAAACCCTGGGTCACACTGAGCCTGTTTCCTGGTTGGGAAGGGGTGTTAGCATCCTCACTGCTGGGACACAAGATCTGACTCCCATGACTTAGAGGAGGACAGGATCAATTTGGCTTATGGTTTCAGGGGTTTTGTTCCATGGTCACTGGGTCCAAGGCGGGAACATCATGGCAGAAGGATGGGGAGGGGCCAGAGTTGCTTAGTGCATGGCAGTTAGGAGGCAGGGTGAGGGACCAGGGACAGAGAGGGAGATGCTGCCCCCCCAGGCACCGCCTCCACGACCCACGCAGACACCTGGGGACAGCACTTCTAATCTCCAGGGGTTTCTTAAGCGATCAGGTTGACAGATCAGGATGAGTCTTCACAGAGGCCCCGAGGTAAAGAGAGGCCAAGGAGCTCCCAGGAGCTGGGCGGAGATGCCCCCTCGTGACTTCTCGTGGTCTGTCTCCTGTCCCAGGCGTTGTATGGACACACCCAGGCTGTCAGGTGCCTGGCAGCGTCAGTCGCCTTTCGCCTTCTGGTGAGTGGTTCTGAGGACCAAACCTGTATCCTGTGGGACCTGGACCTTCTGACCCATGTGGCCCGCCTGCCGGTGCACCGGGAGGCCATCTCCGCTGTTGCCATGAGTGACGTCTCGGTGAGACTCCTAGTCCTCTGTGACTGCGTCTTTTGTGGGGGGGCCTGCACAGGGGCATGGTGGCAAACCTCCCATGGGAAGCCGGGGACAGAGAAAGGCCACCACCCTGACTGCAGAGGTCCCTTTGTGGGTGGCGCCTGGCTTACTGCCAAGGGCAGGTGTAGATTCTGGTGCATCTTCGCCTGCCGTCTTCCCTTTCCTCCCTCCTCGAGCTGAGGCACTGGGTGGGACCACTCTGGCCTGGCCTCCAGGATCAGCGCAGAAGATCCGTCTTTGGTGAGGGCGCAATCAGGCCTGGCTTAGGAATTTAGCTCCATAACTGCAAACCTAAGTTCACTGGTTCAGGGATTCTGGCCTCTGTGCCTGTGCCCCGCTGTCCCCAACACTGGCTAGCAATGCTGCGCCGTCAGGAGCACGTGTGTGTGAAGGGGTGAAAGACGTGTGCGGCGGTGAGGGCTTGCTTTCGGGACAGGAGCCCGGTCCTGGGTTACGGGCTTCCTCCGAGTGCCAGAGTCTGCATCTGCCTGTAGAAGCACCTGGGGCTCGGCCTGGGCCCCGCAGGCTGAGGGGTCATGGGCGGAGGAGCCTCCAGGTGCCAGTGTGGCTGGGAGTGGTGTGCCTGGCAAGATGGATGGCAGATGGTGCATAGACGGGCCGATGGATGGACAGAGGATGGCAAAGGGCTGCGTGTGCGTAAAGGGTTGAGTGTGGATGCACGCATGCATGCTGGGGTGGTCGGTAGATGATGTATTCGGATGGCCCTGATCCCCAACCTGGGATAGCAGCCCAGAATGAGGTATGTTTCCAAACCCTAGTGAAGACTAGCCCAGCACCAACTGTGCTGGAGCCAGCTGAGCCGAGCGGGCTTTCTGGTGCAGATCTGCTTGGGGGCGTGTCAGACACAGTCCCTGGTCTTCACCTGACTCTCCCTGACAGGGTGGGGTGTGCCCTGCAGGAAGGGTGCTGAGCTCCCTATCTCCTGTGTAGCCAGACAGGCTCAAAGGCATGGCCACAGCTGGCCACAGTGACCACTACTCTTGGTACAGGATAGAAAGGTCTCAGGAGGTCAGGTCTCTGGGCATGAGAGGCCGTGGGAGTCTATCCCCGAGATCCCTCCCAGGGGGCACTGCACAGGTGTACAGGCTCTGGGCAGCCATTAGAACCTCTGCACTCTGAAATTCAGAGCTGCTTCGTGGGGACTAGGGTGGCTCGCCAAGTATAGGCCTGGGGTCTGTGGCAGCCAGGACATGGCCAGGGAGAGGACCTATGAGGAGCCCAAGGCTGGAGCATTTGGCCCTGCCAGGGAGCCATTACTCACGTGCGTAACTGTTTAGTGAGGAACTAGTAGTGGGTAGCTACTTGCAGGGGTCAGCTGGCAAGGACTGGGTGTTGTCAGGGGTCTTAGGGTACCATGGCTGGTCTGCAAAAGGCAGTGGGTCAAGTGGGCTTGCTTGTACAAATTGGGTGGCTGAGCAAGCGGCAGATGGGCATCCTGCGACAGTACCCTCAGGTAAAGCCAGCTCTCGCTGCTACAGGGCACCATCGTCTCCTGTGCGGGAGCCCACCTGTCCCTCTGGGACGTCAATGGGCAGCCTCTGGCCAGCATCACTACAGCCTGGGGCCCTGAGGGAGCCATCACCTGCTGCTGCATGGTGGAGGGGCCAGCGTGGGATGCGAGCCACGTCCTTGTCACTGGGAGCCGGGACGGCATGGTCCGGGTAGGTGTGTGGGGTGCAGAGTGAGGGTGTTGCATGAGAGCCGCACTTCCCCTACAAGGGTTCAGAGCGCTGGGCTGCTTCTGAGCCCTTTCCAGTCCAGGCACCCATGGAGATGAAGGGAAAGGCAAGGTTCTTTCTAGGCACCAAGGAAATCAGGCAAATGATGTGTGTAATATGACAAGTACGTACATAAGACGACAAATGCCATGAACAGTTACAAAGGTATGAATGGTTAATGGTCAAATTCAGCAGATTCGAGCCCAGTGCTGATGGGAGAAACGTGGCACTCATTCACCCCATCTTACCACCAACCCAGTTATCCACTCACTAATTCATCCACCCACCGCTGCTCTGCCCTTCCGTCTATCAGCTGCCTACACACCACCCGCCCACCATTTTGCCCTTCCACCTATCTGCCCGTCTGTCCTCGTCCCTCCACCCTGGCTTCATGCCCAGCACTTCCTGTGGGCCCGAGCAGACACGGATACGGATGAGACACAGGACCTTTGGGCCAGACACTCGTGCTCCACAAGGGGCAGGCAGGAGGTGACCCGTGGTCAGCGCTGCCGTGGCGGAGAGACTCAGGAAGCTGTGAAGGGAAGGGAACCAGGAGAGGAAGCAGAAGGGTGCGCTGGGTGCAGGATAAGGTGGGAAGGAAAAGCCCGCCCAGGTGGCTCTCCAGGCGCAAAGAGGAGGGATCACCGAGAAACATCAACTGAGCGCGTGTACAGGGCGGCTGGCCACAGGCCCTGGCCTCAGGGTCATGGAATTCGGGAAGCATAAGGGAGAAATGCAGTGGGGGCTCGCGGGGGAGATGGCTTCCGTCCAGCAGCAACTTGAGGCGGGCAAGCCAGCGGACACCCGAGGACAGGGAGACGCTGGAGGTTGCAGAGAGCAGGGCACCCGGCGCCAGCGGGAGTAAGAGGTCACAGAGGCCGGGTTGGGGGGGGGGGGGGGTGCTGACTGGAACAGGCAGCTAGGTGTCTTTCCTGGTATCTTAGGCACCTTCTCCACCACCGGCACAAATACGTGATGCTGCCATCTTAAAGGAGGAGTCTACTTTAGCTC
>PVKB01000192.1:109609-339260 GCA_004027205.1 Ctenodactylus gundi | reverse complement strand
TCTTAGGCACCTTCTCCACCACCGGCACAAATACGTGATGCTGCCATCTTAAAGGAGGAGTCTACTTTAGCTCACAGTGTCAGAGGTCGCCAGTCCAGAGCAAAAATGGCAGCAGCGGAAGGGTGCGACAGAGGAAGCTTCCCACTCCACAGTAGTCAGGCAGCAGAGAGAGAGGGGAGGGGCTGGGGACGAGAACACGCCCTTCCCAGCCCCCCTCCCCCCCCGCACCTTCAGACAGTGTCAGCTCGTCCAGGACGAATCCACCGATGAGCACAGTGTCTCCAAGATCTGCTCGCCTTCCAATCACATGAGGCTTATTAGCACCAGGGACAGTCAGGGGCACGGGTGGGGTTTTCCATTCACCCAGCACCCAGTCACTAGGCCTGGGGACAAAGGCCCGGGCCTGGGGAGCGGTGAGGTACCCAGGTGCCTCTGTGATGAGGACTGGGCCTCGTTCTTCTGGTATAGAAAGCTATACTCAACAAGTGGCAGGCTGGATAGCGTCACCCCGCAGGCTCCCAGCACGGGGCTGGGGACCAAATCCAGGGGTCTAGAAGGCATGAGCTCAGGCCGGCACTGATGGCCTGGCTGCAGTCGCCACAACACAGGTGAGGGGACAGGGTGCCAGATGTACTCGGGGACCCAGGAGTGGGAGGGGACTTAGCCTAGCTGCCACTGTGACCACCCTCCAGCCAGGGGCCTGAAGCAGCTGCTTCCTAATAGTGAACTGGCATCATGCCCACTGTTTCCCCGGGTGTCCAGGTGGGGGTACGGGCCATGAGCCAGTAGCCACCGTCCTTCCCCAACGCTTGATGTGTTGTCTTTTCTGGACAGATTTGGAAAACAGAGGATGTGAAGGCGGCTGGTCCTGGGCAGGCAGCGACAGAGGAGCCCTCGGCGCAGTCGCCAAGCCCCCAAGGTACCCACCCTCCTTCCCTCCCTTCTTGCGTGGCCCCAGGCTGCAGCTCTAGCGTGCAGGGAAGTCATCGAGGCTCTGGGGCCAGTGTGGGAGAACAGGTCACCGTGGGCCCTGCAGAGGCAGGGACCCGTGACCCAGGGTGCTCCTTGGCTGTGTAGATGCTAGGGGAGATGATGTCAGGGTTACCTGGGCATCAGAAGACAGACACACCTTGGGGATCATGGTTTGCTGCTCTGTCTGCCTTGATGGGCCTTGAGTGTCACCTCCCCAGCACAGGCCCTGGGCCCAGCTGGCCTGTCACATGGACAGGAGCAAAGCAGGGGACTTGTCCTCGCGACTGAGGAGGTGGCCCTGTGGACCCTGGCTTGGTGGACCTGGGGGCCACCTGAGGAGCACCTGCCACAGTATGACCTGGAGCTCGCTGAACATGCTGGCCCTCCTCCTGCTTGCCCTGGGCCATTGAGAAAGCCGGGGCTTGTCAGGATGCACAAGTCTCTGAAGAAAACTGTTACTCGGCAGCAAAGCTCCTTCGGGAGGGGGCAGATGAGACGGAAGGAAGAAAACTTGCTCTGCCTCCACAGCCACCCACTGGGAAGCCCAGAGGGCCGCAGCCGCTGCAACTGCTGTCCGGCATCCTCTTCACGCCTGGCTCTTGAGGCACTGAAGTTGCTGGCAAGCACAGCCTACTCACCTGTGCCACTACCGCAGCCACAAACCCCCACTGCTAACGCTGCCACATGACCGCCGCCCCAAGCCTCCACCCCGAGCACGGCAGCTGCCGCCTTGTCCCCGCTGCCCCCTTCACCCCGGCCCGGGGTCCAGTCCCATCGCTGCTGGTGCCGGCTCCCGCCCAGCCAGCCTTCCCTCTCGGCTCCAGGTGAAGCCCAGGCTCTGGCCAGAGCTGATGCTTCCTGCTTCGGCCTCACACTGCTGGGAAGTGGGACCAGGAAAGGCGGGCTCGCCCGGCAACCCAGCACTCAGGGCGCCCACTCCCCACGTCCCGGCCTTCCAGAACAGGGACCACCCGCGGGAGAGCGCTTCCCTGACTTCTCTGATGACCTTCCAAAAACTGGCCGTTTCAACTGGCTACCCTCTGAGACTCAGCTCCACCTCCTTAGCCCACGTGGCCGTCCACTCACGGGTCTTTTGTCACGCAAGCACACACAGCATGTTGGGAAGCTCTTCTTCTGGGATAATAGCATCCAGGGACCCTTGCTGCAGTGTGGGCTGACCCACGGGTCTTACGTCACAGGGGCCAAGAGCCACGCTCAGTCCCCTGGTCCCAGCGTCTCGAGTCCGTGAAGACCACAGGGCGCCGTCCCGTCCCTGTGCCTGCGGAGACCTCAGGGCTGCCGTCCCTCCCCAGGCCACCCACTGGAGGGAACCGGCACAGGGTGCTCACTCTGCGGCCCAGTGCGATGAGACTGTCGTGCCCTGCAGGGGACTGTGCCCCACCTTGGTCTTGGCATCCCCTGCCCACTTCTGCAGCTGTGCAGGCCCAGTGGGCTAGAAACATCAGCTTAGCCTGTGGTTGCTCAGTGGGCCGATGGAGGGGTGGGTGGATGGGAGAAGCCACCGTGAGCCCCTCCATCGGTCCTGGACACGCCATGCGGTTGCAGGATTCTCTTCAGCAGTGACAAGATGGTTTTGGGTCCCTGGAGTCCCCACTACTCTTCTTCTCTCTGTCCATCCCGACCTGGGGTTACTGCTGCCCCACCGAGCTGACGGTCCCATGGATGCATGAGTCCGTGAACCACGGGGATGACAAGCCAACAGCATGACCTACTACAAGAAGAAATTGACCAGACGGGGCCAAGTGGGGAGCAAAGCAGTCCACGTGCAGGTTTGCAGCAGAAGCCGCTGGAGGCCCCTCGGACACTCACGGTTCTCATGGTGTCGCTCCAGACCGCCTTGTCGGGAGGAGTCCATACTGCGTGTGGCTCGTGACTCCGGGCCTGTGTTCTCCGGGCGCCTGCATGAGCGCCCCCTCGCCGTGTCTTCAGGGCAAGGAGGGAGACCTTGGGAGACGTGGGTGGACCTGTGGGAAGACGGCATCCAATTTCTGCATGGAATCCGCTCGTCCGTCATTGGAAGCCAGGACCAACTGGATGAGCACAGGTTCCTTCCCAGTTCACTTCCTGGATGTAGACTCAGCCTGGAATCTGGAACGCACACAGCTAAAGCTTACTGATTAGACTTGTGCGGGAATTAGCCAGGGCCTGGTTTTGGTTGCAGGTGGCTCCCCACTACACACAGAGGTGGCCGTCCAGGACAGGCAGGCTGCAGCACCCAATGTGTGCTGGGTCCCCCTTGGCCTCACAGCCCCCCCCCCCCCCGTGTTTCTCCATTTTACCCTTCACCTAGGAGTGACTGTCCATCCCTAAATACAGTCATTAAGATGAGCGAAGTAACAATCAGTGAGTTACATTTTTTTTGGAAAAAAAACATTCTCAGCATTTAATTATTGGCTGTGGCATGAGAGGATTTGGATAAGTTGATAATGCCGACTTCATGTAATTTATTTTTACTAGGCAATTATAGGCTGCATTACACCCTGGCAGCAAGGTATTGTGGGGCATCTTATTAAGCATAAAGCCAGTAAACACTGATGAACAATTTTGCTGAACTAGGCATGCAATTTAGAAAGCAATAATACACAAATCCAATTTGGTGCACAATGGATCTGCGGCCCGTCAGCACATGTAACTATCGCAGCCTGCAAATTAAATTGGGACGGCCCTTTTCGCAACAGCACCGGCCAAGATTAAATATATTTCCCCCCTCAATTTAGCAAGTTGCTGACCACAAATATAAATACATGCGTGTGTTTGCACCCGTGCACGGTGGACACACACGGCCGGGATGTGGGGTGCTCACTCGGGTGTCCCCACTAGCTTCTTCTGCACGCTTCATAGGTCACAAGTGGCAGCAGAACCTCGCCCTGTGCCGGGAGTTGGACGTGGGCGGCGCCCTGCCAGGAAGGCCCAGCAAAGCCAGACCTGCAGTGACGGCTCTGGCTGTGGCAAGGTAAGCGCGGCTCGGCTCCTCCAGGCATCCAGCAGAGGGCGCTGGGCCACCCCGGGATGTGCTGCGGGCCAAAGCCACCTGGCTCCGGGCAGAGTGGGGCAGCCAGCAGGCACAGGCTGCAGAAAGGTGGCCTCTCGGGCCTGGAGATGGTTCCGCTTACCTTGCTGTGGCGGGCGTGTTTTCCTCTGTAGCTAGGTCTTCCCTAGAGCTGCTTACGCCCCAGCCGCTCTTACTTCTGAGACGGTCGTGTTCAGTCCGCCCAGCTGTGCGCCACCACCCCGCCTGTGGGCGGTTTTCAGCTCACGCTGCGGCTCTCCTGCTCCTCAATATCCATGAAATCAAGGAGAAACACAGAAGTCAGGAGACACTCTAATTTATCCTAAAGAGGGTAAAGTTTCTCAGAGTCGTCCTGCCCGTGTGACGAGCAGCCTGTGCTAACAAAGCAAGCTTCCGCGGCTGAGCGGAGGGAGGAAGGTGATGGTGCTCAAGGGCCAGCTTTGAGTTGACAGAAACATGTGGGCAGTTTCTGCTGTAGCCGCTGCATACTCCAGAAGCGTCATCGGGGAGGCCGCTGACCTTCCAGGGCTGCCCCCTTCCTCCCTCTCCCCAGCGGGAAGTTCTGGCTAGGTGGGCTGGGCTGCGTGAGGGGCCAGGGAAGGAGAGCCAGGGTCCTACCTTTCACTGGGAAACTTGTTAGGAATTCCGGTGCACCCAGGGCGGGAGGCATCCTGGAGCTGCAGGGGAGGCAGAGGCTGGCCCAGCCTCTCCCCAAGCCTGGGCATATTCACCTTCTGCCCAGTGCCGGGGAGCCACCAGCTATCCGGCTCAGAGCCCGGTGCCAACGCAGCACCCAGTTCCCTCGGTTCCCAGCTCCGCTGACAGGGGGCCTGGGCTGAGCCCGCCTTGCGGTTTCCTGGTGGCAGCTGAAACTCGTGGTGGCCCTGGCTGCCTCCAGCGCGCTGGTCGTGTCTCTCTCCCCAGGACCCAGCCCAAGCTCCTGGTGGGTGACGAGAGGGGACGGATATTCTGCTGGTCTGCAGAAGGGTAGGAGGGAAGAAGTGGTGGAGGCTGCGGCTGGGCTGGGGACAGTGGCACCGGGCAGCATGTGGCAGAGATGACACAGCCTGGCTCCACGAGGGTCTCCGGGGCCGGCGTCTTGGCAGTAGTGCTCTGCACCCCAGCCACCTCTGCAGCCCGCAAGACGCCTGCTACAGGAAGCCAGCAGTCCCACTGGACAAGGCAACTGCTGGTGACGCGCTGCACCACAGATGACAGTGAACTCTGTGTCCAGGGCATACCCCGCCGAAAGGAGGCTGGGATAATTCCTGGGAGCTGTCGCCTCAGCTCTGTTCTATTAAAGCAACTATTTCCCAAGTGCGGGAACGCTTGAGTTTAAAGCCGCCTCTCTGTCCCCCGCGTTTACTGCTCTCTCCATGCTTGGATGGGCTGGGGAGCCGGGGCAGGGAGGAGAAGGGGGATCGCGAAGGTGGCCTGTCACAACTGTCCCCTGGGATTGTCGCCAGCTCAGCAGCCATGCCCTTAGGCCGTGCTGCGTGGGCGCCTCAGCTACTTTTTCGCTGCTGTGCCTCAATACCCAACACCCACACATTCAGGGGAGGAAAGGTTCATTTTAGCTCACAGTTTCAGAAGGCCACTGTCCACTCGGGCGGCCGGCAGCCATGGAAGTACATGGCAGAAGCAGAGGTGGAGGCGGCTCCTCACGACATCACACATAGGAAGCCGAGTCAAGGCGAGTTGAAACTAGTCCTCCAAGGAAGGCAGGAAGCAGCTCCTATGTCCTTCCAGGTCTCATCCCAGTGACCAGCCCCTCCTGGATCCAGGGGTGGAAGGTGTGTTTAGTCCCCTCTACACGCTGACGATCCAGTTTACACGCCTGTAACCCAATTTACATGCCTGTAATCCACCTCTCCAGACTAGCCCCCAGTCTCCCTACAGCACATGGTTCCACAGACAATCTGTAACGTTCGAATACATGAGACTCTTAGGGGACATTCCAGACCCAACCATGTGCCCTAGTCTGGCCTTTGCCTCCTCCCTGTATGCGCCGGGCCCAGGGAGAGCAGCTCAGGCCCCCAAAGTGATAGCAGCTGCCTCCCCCTGGCTCAGACTTCCTGGGGCCCGCAGAGAGCTAAGCTTGGGTGTGGTCTCACTGAAATAAGGCCATGCGCAGCATGTTGGGGAGGGGTCCGTCTTTCATGTGAGAATCCATGTGAAGTCTGTGTATCATGAAATCAAATCTCTCTGTGCCCAAATCTATGTTGCTTCAGGAAGTTCTTAGGTACATATCACATGCTCTGATCCAAGTGCTTGTAGATGTGTGTGCACATTCACCTGTAGGCATGAACATGCCTGCACATATGTGTCAGCATGTGCAACTAGTCTGCATACATTTGTCTGTGTGCATGCTTGTGTACATGTTGCTGTGTGTGTGTATGCATCTGCATTATGTGTATACATGCTTGTGCACACGTCTTGTGCATGCATGTCTGTACATGAATCTGCATGTACGGTCATGTATCTGCATGCCTGTTGCATGCATGCCTCTGTGTGTGCGTGTATATGCTCACACGAAGGGACTGCCTCTAGCTCCCTTCACCTAGGGCTTGTTGCTGAACCCCCTCCGACCCTTGCAGTACGGGCACCCTCCACGTGAGAAGGCTCAGCAGTCACTCGCTAGTCTTTACTGGGATCTTGGTCTGACCCAAAGCTGGGTGGCATGGAGACAGGCCCCGTCCAGGGCCTTCGCCACCATCTGCCCCCAATCATCCTCATTATGTTCAGCTCCCAAGGGCTCAGCGGGGAGCAAGCCCTGGTTTGCCCCCGCCATCTTGCTCCATGCAGATCCCCACACACGTCTGAAGGGTGATACGACCTGGGCCATCCTGCAAAGTACAGGTTCAGTCTGCCAAGGACCTCCTGGTGCCCACTGGACACTGACAGAGAGGCCAAGCCTGGACATGGACGCCTGACATCTAGGCACTAGGGCTCCTACAGACCCTCGAATGCTGCCCTTCAGTGAGAAACTGAGGCACCGAGAAGGGAAGGGTGGCTGTGGGCAGAACACGGTCTAACCAGCTTGCCATCAGGACTGACAGCTTTACAGGCCCTGAATGCTGTCCTGCGGAGCCCTGACGAGGCCTGGGATGATTGCGGGTAGCAGCGGCTCAAACCCCGAAAATCTTGATGCTCAAGATAAGACCGGCAGGCGTGGGGCCACTCCCTCTTACCTCAGACCCAGGAGGGGCCACAGCTCATCCTACCCAGATTCCTAATCTTCCCCTGCTTCCAGACCCTTACCAGAAACCACGTGGTCAGGTATCAAAGGACCTGCCATGCAGATTAGGCTACTTTCAGACTCCAAAATCCCTCTAATCAGTGTGTGACCCTTGCCCTGTTACCTGGTGGACCCACCTCCCTTAAACTGCTTAGTAGCCTGGCCCTCACCTCCAGTAAACGAGCTGTTACACTGATCCAGCCTCCCAGATGTGATTCCATCGTCATACTCACGCCGCTCAAGACCCTGCACCCGCAGACTTTGCTGGTTCTAGATCGCCATTGGCCAGCAGTGGCCAGGAGCCCCCAGGCCCGACACTGGCCCTCTGCATGCTCCAAGGAAACACAGAGGAAAACATTGGGCTCAGATGCTCTGGAATGAATAGAAAAAACAAGCCCAGATTGCTGTAACAGGGAGCTCACCGTTGCATCAGGCTACCGCCTGAGTTGCCAGCTTCACCGTCCCATGGGCACAGTCTGCACAGCCTGCTCCGCCTCAGCAGGGCCGCCTCCTCTCACCCACTGAGTCACAACCCTCAGCAGGAGCCGTGCACAAACTCAGGGAGCAGAGCGGGACCGGGAGGGGGGGAGGGGCAGTCACCAAGGGCCTCTGAGAATGGGGATGGACGGTCCCCTGGGCCTCCACCACACCACCTCCCACCCCAAGAGGCATCTACAGGATTAAGCGGAGTGTCCCCACCAGCTGATGCTGGATCACTTAGGGCCATTCGTCCTGTCCCAGGTCCCCTGTGCCCCACGTACCTGGGAGCTGTCCCTTAAAACAAGGCACGGTGCTGTCGGCATCACCCACTTCTAACCACCAACTTCTGCCATGTAGCCGGAGGCCAGGTCCCGGCAGGGCCCCCTGGGCTCACCCCCGGCACCAGCACACCCAACGGGGACGCATCCTGGGGGGACTGTGGGGACAGCCATGAAAAAGGACACAGATGGCCGGCCCGCTCAGCCATTTCCGGTACAACCTGTAATCAGGTTAGCTAAGAAACTACCCATGTCTAAGTGCTATAAACGTCTAGATTATGGCGCTTGGAAAGTGCTGGGCACTTTGACATTTGAGAGTCCCGAGTAATTGAGGGATTGAAATAACACTGCTTCTGTTATTTCAAAGGTCATTATCATCTTCAGCTGGTTATATGAGGACTATTTTCCACTCTAGTGAGCCGTTCTCTCTGGCACAATTAGCAGCGCTTGATCAGAGGGCTGCCAGGGACACTCCCAGCGCAGCCCCCACGGGGACCCAAGGTGGCCACCACGACGCCCGGAGCATGGGGGAGCCAGCCTCTGACACCAGAGTCACGGGGCCTCGGACTCACACAGCCGGGATCTGGCACGCACCCAGGGCCCGTCCTGGTGCAGGCACACACCTGCAACGTCACGCAACGTCACAACATCTCAAAGATGCAGCCACTGCCAGGCACTGCAGATGGAGAAACCAAGGCCCGAGGTGGGCCACGCTGGGGTCCTGCGAAGCTAGCTAGGCATGCGGCTCGGGGCAGAGAGGAATGACAGCTGGGATGTTGGGCCCTGAGCACCGAGCAGGTGTCTGCTGGCCCTCGACTGTGCCGCCTGCTGGAGGCTGGTCCCAGCCCAGGGAAGCCTCCCCATTCCGTGAGCAGCAGACGGGGACTGGGCGGCTTAGGGGAGGGCCCGCAAGGCAGAGTCTGGAAGTGCTGGAAAGCGGTGGCCTTTCACGAAATTCCCCCTCTGAGTCGCGCTCCTGTCACCAAGACGTCAACACTGACACCCACAGCTTAGAGGAGAGGCTTACCCAGGCTCAGGGTTTTGGGGGTCTCGGTCCATGCATGGTCAGCTGCCTTCAAGGCCAGAAGACAGAAATGGTGGGAAAGCAGGGTAGAGGACAGTCGCCCACTGCGCGGCTGCCAGGAAGCCCAGGAAGAAGGGAGGGGCTTGGACAAGAACACAGCCTCCCAGGTCACGCCGGCAGTCGCCTACTTCCGAGCACGCCCCTGTGGGTAATCCGCTGATAAGCACAGCACCCTCACAGTCCAAACACACGAGACTTGGGGAGCCACTGCACTGCACCCGTCCCCCAGGCCCAGCTCCCAGCTCTCCCCAGCTCAGTGCTGCTGGCTCCTCCCAGGGCGTAAGCCTCCCGGCCTCGGTCCTGGTGCGCTGAGGCAGCCCCAGCTGGGCCGCTCAGGGGGGCAGGTGTGGACCCGAGCGTCCCGGGAGGGTGGGGGACAGGGCCCCAGTTGGCTGGCAGGACTCGGGAGTGTGCAGCTGCAGCAAGAGCCCTGTGGACAGGGTGCGGGTCACAGCACGATGCTCCGAGCTCCCCTGCTCAGAGGTCACAGCACCCTCGTGGGTGCCTCCGTCAACTCTAGACCTCAAACTGTCTCTGCAAACACAAAACAGGATTGTTCCGTCATAAAAAATGGCTGTTGCTGCCCCTCCGCTAAGTCAAGGCACCCCCCCACCCCAATACTGAGTTCAATAAACAGAATGCCCTCTGTGGTGACACAAGAACTAAAATCCTCAGCTCCCAAATTTCCTGACACGCTTCTGCTCCACATACACCAGGAGGCTGGGGAACCACACACTGGTGTCAACCAGGAACAGCACAAGATAAAGCCACACACACACACACAGACACAGACACAGACACAATCACACACAGAGACACACAGACACACATACAGACACACAGACACCCACACAGATACACAGACACACACACACAGACAGACACACATAGACACACACAATCACAGACACACACAATGACACAGACACACACAGACACACAATCACACACACACACACTCTCTCTCTCTCTTTGATAATAAGCTTGCAGCCCGCCCTTCCCAAAGCTTCCTCCCGCAGGTGTCCTCACGTAGCCTGACCTTCCACCAGGGCCCAGCGGAGGCCCAGCAATCGGCGACTTCCATGAACAACCTCAGAGACCAGGAAGCTCTTCCCAAAGGCTCAGGAGGAACGTGGCACAGCAGCACCTTCTGGACAGGTCTGGACCCCGCCTCTCCGTCCTGCCGGGGCAGCGACGCCCTGGGAACCAACCGCGCCCAGCGCCCCCGCCCAGCAGCAGCTCTGACCTGACCGCTCTCCCGCCTCTCCTCGCCCCCTTGACTGTAGGCAAGGTCTCGGCGCCGCCTGTGTCACACGGCCTCTCTACCGCAGGGCAGAGGTCTTAACCATGCCGAGGAGCCTTAACTCAGGTCCTAAGCTAGCACTGAAGTCCAGCCTTGGCCGTGGTTACTGTATTGCGTCACCCTTTCTGCAGGTCCCTCCAAAGGCGTGCTCGCCCCACGGCACGGGCACGTGGCTCCTGGGAAGCGTGGGCGGGGCGTGTGTTCTCTACCTCTGGAACAGATCGCCAGCGCCAGGGTAGCTTGTAAAGGACAGAGGTGGGTGTCTCACAGTCCTGGAGACCGCAAGGCCCCGGTGGAAGGCCACATCTGGCATCACCGAGGACAGGACGCAGGTGGGCTCAAGAGGGAGACCCTGGGGAGGACAGAATGCAAAGCCCTGGATGCCTAGGGTCGGCACTGATCCATCCTCAGAGTTGCAGCCCCCAGGCCCCCTATGCGCTGCCAGGAGGCCCTGCCCCACACTGCTGCACGGGACATGAGGTTTCCAACACTTGCTTTTGAGGGACACATGAGACCCCCAGCACCTGGAGGTGACACGTGACCAGGCTGGTCCTGTGGGGGCAGCGGTGCAGCGAATAAAGTCTCAGAGGAAGCAAGCGTCCTCTGAAAGCAAGGGCTCTGAGCAGACCCCACCGCTATGTCCCCAGGCGGGCTACTCACGGTCACAAAGGCAGGCGCCACATCGCGTCCACTGGCAGAAGGACGACACAGTATGTGTGGGCACTCACCATGGGACGCCACGCCACCCTGGGGGGGGGGGGCTGGCTTGGCTATGCACAGGACGTCTGTCTTGGTGCGTTAGGGTCTGGAAGGTCCCCAGAAGCCTCAAGCGTGGAAGGTGTTGGATCACAGTGTTAGCCGGCCGCGGGGCTCAACGTGCTGGTGATTCCATAACAGAGGCGGGTCTGGCTGGGAGGGCCGGTCCCTGGAGCCGTGGCCGGAGGAGGCACGCGGCCTGCTAGCTCCTCTCCGGCCCCTCCCCCTGCTTCCTGGCCACAGTGGGGTGAGCAGCGGTCCCCCGTGCTGCCCTTCTGCCCGTCACCATCTGGCCGCTGCCGGCGGATCACGACAGAGACCTCTGAGCTGACGTCTCAATCTCTGCTCCTGGTTAGGTTGTGGGTATTAGGCATCGTGTCCCAGCAATGAGAAAGTGACCGAGACAGCGTGGAAAGGACCCACGACGTGGAGTTCATCGTTTTAAGCAATGTAAGTGTGCAGTTCTATGAGCATTTCACCTGAGAGCAAACAGTATCAGTTTCTAGGCTGCTGTCGTGGTGCTGTGGACCGAACCCAGTGCCCCGACGCATGCGGGCAGGCGCTGTCCCGCGGGGCTTCGCCCCGAACGCCCCGTGTGGCTTTCTCTTTTTTTCCTACCACCCTTTCTCTCCATTCTTCCTTCTCTTTCCTCCTCTTCCCCTCTCTGCTTCCCTTCCTCTTCTGGCTGTCCCCCCCCCCCGCCGCCCCCCGCCTCCCTTTCCCTCCCTCCCTCCGAGGCTAGGGGCCCTAGGAAACAGGAATATTTCTCCCCAGACCCAGGAGCTCAGCTGTGGTTTTCTGGCTGAGGCCCTGGGGCTGCTGGGAGTCGTGCGCTGGCCCCAGCGCCCTGGTACATCATGGCCCTGTTCTCTGGAAAATTCTGCTGGCTCCTTGTCTCACAGAGGCGCCTCGGCCCTGGCCTCTATCACTGACACTGAGCCTGACTGGCGCAGGGCGGCTGTCCCCACTGCCGGGTCCCCGCCTCCTGCAGCGTGTTATTTCGGGCTGGGCCGGTGGCAGCTGGCAGCGTGGCTGCCAGTGGGGTAAACCGAGCGTCGTGTCACTGTGCTGAGCCGGGACGTTCCGGACCGTGTGGTTTGGGGCACAGGCTCTGGATGGTGGCTTTAGGGAGGGACGAGATCTAGAGGGCAGGACAGGAAGCCCCTTCCACGTCGGCTCGCCGCCTGCTGCCGCAGCCCTCCTGGTCTCCCCCGGCCTGCTGCACTGCTGGGCTCTGCGGAGCGGGAGGACGCGGCCAGGGAGGGCCGCAGGGACCGGGTGACGGGCAGATGGGGACCCACTCGCCCGGGAGGATGAGACAGTGGACAGCCAGCCTGAAGTTAGATCTCCCAGCAGACGCCCAGCCTTGGGCTGTGGTGCAGCTGGTCCCCCGGCCACTGCCCAGGCTAGGACCCCACATGCCTATCCAACCCACCCCGTCAGCACCCTCCCACCCTGCCGTCCTCGGAGGCCCACCCTACAGTTACTGCCCCCTAGCCCGGCCCTGCCCTCTCCCCGGAGCTGGACTTGCTCCCCACAGGAAGGGGACCTGAAGCCCACCCATCCGAAGACATAGAAGTGGGCCTGGGCCAGCTCTCCCGACTCCGAGACCCATATCCACCCTCCCGAGGGAGTGCAGCCGGGACCACCGCGAGGAAAACCGACTGCACGAGAACAGAAATAGCTCCAGACTGACCCCGCAGGGGCCTCGGATCCCGAATCGGGTCCCCAAACAGAGACACTCACGTGGACATACTCGGCTAGTTTCCAGCCTGTCGGCAGCGTGCAGCATACAGCCTGGGTTTACTGGAAGTGGCACGAAGGGGCAGGGAGCAGCAGGAAGAGACGCCGTCAAGACAAACAGTGATTTGGGCCAGGTGTAGATGAGGGCAAGGATCAGGGGTGGGCAGGGGAGGGCGGAGCAGGGAGTTCCACGGGAGGAAGCCCAAGAGGGCTCAAGCGTGGCCACCAGGGGCGCTGTCAAGTGGCACCATTTCTGCCTGGACTCCGCAGAGACCATAAACAGTGGCCAGATGTCCCCTGGACCGGGGATGGAGCGGGAGACAGGGGCACTATGTCCCTGCACACCGAGGTCTGTCATTCAAGAAGTCCCCACCCGTGGTGGGCAAGCCCGACCGTCTCTGCCACCCCGTCACACAAGCCCAGAGGAATCTGCACAAGATCATGCCTCCATCTTTGCCTCTACGCCTGTCGTGGGCTGAGCGGACGGAACCAGCTGCCTCTGTTCCTGGTCTAACCCACGCAAAGCAAGGATGGTTACCAGGAACCTCTAACAGCTCCCTTTTCGGAGGGAATGTGGATAATTTCCAGAATTCAGGGAGACTTTGCAGCTCTGTAGCATAATGTCTCTTGGTTCTTTCTGGCATCCCACGGGCACGGCAAAGAATCCTCTTCTCAGCAGCTCTAACCTGAATCTTCAAGTGGCCTCGGTTTCCCCACAATGGGGCAAGTCTAACCCATGAGTCAACCAGTGAGAGGGACAGTGGGGAGCACACTCCTTGTCCACTACTTGGAAACCCGGTGGCCTGTGTCACCTCCCGGGCGGCTGCTGGACCTGCCGGACAGCACAGCCCACCTCAGGGCCCGCTGGGGGTCTGTGCCCTGCCGCCTGGACCTTGGCTCAACCCCAGAGAAAGCCTGCACACAGAAGCGCGCGTACAGTCCAGGAGGCACTGCCCGCCCTCTGCCTGGCATTTTCCAATAAAGGTCAGTGGCAATTCTTTACCTACAGGGATGGCGGATGCATCGCTTTCCGTACAGGACGGGTGGCCAGGTGGGGACCAGGAGGCTGGGCAAGCAGTGCAGGGTGCTGAGGGTGTGGCCAGGGGCAGGCGTGGAGAGCAGGGGCTGGGGAGGAAGCTGGGTCACGACGCAGCTCATGTAGCTCCGGGGCCTAGGGGAGAGCTAGAGGGGCAGAAGCAGGGGGGCTCCCTGGGGAGTGGACCCCGAGACCCCAGGGATGAGTCCTGGCAAGGCAGAAGGTGAGGAGTGGGACATTCTGAAGACTTTTACACTGGCCATGTGTTGGGCTGGCCGCAGTCACCGGGCACCGTAAGGATCTGAGAGCTGCCTCAGGGCTGGGAGAACTGAGGGTCTTGTAGAAGGGACCCTGGGGCACAGGAGGGAGCAGCAGGGTCCCCCGGAGCCAGAGCCTGTGGATGGGGTAGGAGAGGACGGGTTGGGGTTGTACCCATGGGGCCCCACATTGGAGCCAAGAGCCCAGGTCCCACAGCCACGTCCCTCTTCCCTATTCGGTCTCCCCGACTTTGTTACCTTTGGGGACTCATACGGCATGACCTCAGTGCGGTGTTTCTAAAGGTCGCAGGTCTTGTAGATCACGGATTCTTACTGTTTAGATCTCAAGTGATCCCAGAAGTTTCATTCAAAAGTGGGACCTAGCTGGGCCAGGTGGCACGGGCCTGTCACCCAGCACTCTGGGAAGCCGAGGCAGGAAGGTCCCAAGTTTTTAGCCTAGCTGGATAACTGAGCAGCTTGTCAGACTCTGTCTCAATACTGAAATGAAAACAGGCCAGGAAGCAGCTGTGGGTGAAGGTGCTGGGATTGGTCCCCAGTTGCGTGCCTTGGGCGTGCCCTGGCCCCGGCCCCTCCCTTGTCTCCCTGCTCCCGCCACCGCAGCATGAGCCCCGTCCTCCATCACACCCTTCTGTGCCAGCGACCATGATGGACTGCATCCCCTGAAAACCTAAGTCAAAACAAACCTCTCCTCCTTCAAGCTGTGGGTGCCCAGCGATGGCAGAGGACCTGAGACAGACCCCTCTTGGGAAACAAAGGAGAACCACCAACCTAACGCAGTGCCTAGGTCGGTGGATTCCGAGACCCAGCCATGCACCCGGGAGTTGGAAGTTCTGCTCACACACACACAAGAGGGAACCTGCTCTGCCCCACGCTGGCCCCATGGACAGAAAGCTGCCACAGAGGACAACCAGCCACCTCCCCAGGAACCGCACAGCCCCATGCTGACCAGCACTATGGAGCTCTGCTGGCTTGTTGGTGAGTGGGACCCTGACTAGCCTGAGGGATAACGCAGGGTAGGAGGCAGCTCAGACCCCGATAATCCCCTCTGGAGACTGGCGGGCATGGAGCCCTGCCCTCCCCTCCCCTCCCAGGCCTAGGACGGCCCACAACTCAGGTTCCGCTCTACTCAAATC
This sequence comes from Ctenodactylus gundi, assembly GCA_004027205.1. Taxonomy (NCBI): domain Eukaryota; kingdom Metazoa; phylum Chordata; class Mammalia; order Rodentia; family Ctenodactylidae; genus Ctenodactylus; species Ctenodactylus gundi. The sequence goes on along the minus strand of PVKB01000192.1, from coordinate 323,928 downwards.
CCCAATTTTCCCCTACCCCAAGACGCTTACCAGAGATCACATGATCAGGTCTTGAGAGACCCACCACACGAATTAGGCACCTTTCAGACCCCAACTTCCTCCAATCAGTAAATGACCCTTGCCTTGTTACCTCGGCTGCCTATAAGCATGGCCCCGCAGACAATGAACAGTCTGTTAACACTGATTCACACTCCCAGACGCTATTTGTACTCACGGCTCCTCGAGACCCTGCTCCCCCAGACTCCGCTGATTCCTGATTGCTGGTGGCTAACGGCGGTCAGGGACCCCAGAGATGTCGACACTGGGGGACGATATTTGTGATAAACTTTAGTGTGGAGGAACAAGGCGTGCTTAACCCGAGCTGTAAACATCACTAATTCTATTTAAAACATCAGGAACAGGGCGTTAACGTCCAACAGCAGGACACAAAGTCTGCGTGGACCCAGCAGAGCTTTGTTTCTGAGAAAGCAGCACAGGTTATCTTTCAGCAACGCCGAGTCAAAGCGCAGGGCACCTTGTGCCATCTTGGTGGTCATCTAGAGTCCCGTCCTATTGGCCACATTCTGGAAAGATGCGGGTCGCGGCTGGGAACTACCACCGCGTCCGCACCAACGTCTACCGGCCTTGACACGCAGGGTAGGCTTTTCCCAGGAAAGCAGATCATGTTTTAAAGGAGAAATGTGTGATTCACCTAGTACCAGCAAAGCAGATGTGCCCGCTGTTCCACTTACCTCTGCAGAGTTCTGCTCCGAAGCGGTGGCCGGGCTGCGTTGGCCCCTAGGAAAGCAGTACATGCTTCCAGCCGGGCCCTTTCCCACCGCCCACGGGCAGCAGCCCCAGGTCGCGTGGGTCTTCAGGGCCGTTAGTGTAGGTCAAGTGTGTGAACCAAAATTTGCCTTTCAAGCTGGGCCTTGTGGTCCGTATCGGTAACCCCAGCACTCACACGTGTGACTCCCCCGTGGGACGTTTACCAACTTAGCAAGACTCTGTCTGAAAAACTAAAAAGAAGGCTGAAACTGTCATTCAGCATAAACGCCCTCGTGTGAGTCCTCAGTACCACCAAAAAAAATCTTAAGCCACCATAATGAGAACGGTAGAAAGCTTTGTTGTGACCGAGCAGGCTGGCTCCAGCACGAGGGTCGGCAGTGATCACCTGTGCACTGACAGCCGCCCCAGTTGGTGACATTCGACATCCCGCTTTCACTCGAGAGTTCAGGGAGGTTAAATCACCTTTACACGTACACAGAGTTAAGGCTCTTGGGATACAAAACCAAGGTTACACGGTAATGTGGAGGGGCACAACGCACACTTGCGCTGCATTTAAAACAGTTTGTTCGTCACGTACACGTGGCGCATCCCCAGCCGAGCGCGCAGTACAGTCACCAGGAGCACGCTCACAAGCCAAGGACAGCACGCGCACCGACTCCAGCTGCACAGCGGGTCCGTCTCCAGCGGCTATGGGCGGCTGCGCCCACCTGCAGGTCCACGCGGCAGCTTCCCCACGGCTGGTGGTCCACGCACCCCTGATGGGACCCAGACGCACTGGAACTCACACACGAGGTAAGTGCTTGGCAGCAGCAGGGTCCTGTGACGCTGCTTCCCGTGTGGCTGTCTTTCCGTGGTGGCGCACAGGGCAAGGTGACCGAGCCGGGCCTACCTGCTCCAGCGTGCCCTCTGGGGGCAAACTGCCTCCTCTGGAAAAGGGAGAGTGGGGTGTGTCCCCACCAGTCTGGGTCCCCCCTGCAGAGGGGAGACCCCCTCAGAGCGTGTGAGGCACAGGGCGCTCAGAGGCCGGCCTCCAGCCTGCTCTTGTGGGTCCTCCTGCTCTACATGGCCAGGATCAACGCATCTGTCTAAACAGTGGATGCCATGTGAAGCGGCTGTTGCCATCACGGGGTGCTGTGCCTGACAGTGTCATCTCGGCCTCCGGGCACCATTAACTCCACAGCGACTGCCTTCCCTGCAGCTACGAGCGTGGTGTCACGTGGTGTCACAGACAAGAGGCAGCCTGGAAGGTTGCCATTTAAAAGAATTGAAGAGGTATTGAAGAGGTTTTTTTTTTTTTTAACAAACTAAAACTCAGGAAAAGAAGAGGCTACGGCGAAGGGGACTGGCTCAGCAGACAATGCCCTAAGGCACTCTGGGAAGGACAGTCCTCACATCCGGGGCTCAGGCCCGGGGCCATCCACCTGATGGGCGTGTGCAAGGCGCTCTGCTCCGCTCCACGAAGGGCAGCCTCACACCTCTGCAACGGCACCTGGAACGCCACCTAGAACGGGTTCCCACCACTCAGAAGGCACAAAAAAAATACAAAAATACGGGCTTGGCGGTTTCATAAATAAGTCGGAGGCATGGGGTGCAGACCACAGAGGAGCGGGGCGCTACAGCTTGTTCTCTTCAAAGAGGATCTGCGCATAGACGGTGCTGGTCGGGGTGCCCTTGGCAGCCCGGGGGGGCTTGGTCAGCTCCAGCTCAGCGTAGGTCAGGTTCTCCTCAGTGATCTTTGGCTATTTAAAGAGAAAGACAAAATTCAAGCAAAAAAGAAACACCCGAATCTCCTCTCTTGCTCTGTGACAGCTGGTGGCAGGGGGAGCCCTGGCAACTTGCAGAGCCACACTTTGTTGATTCGTGATTTCTATCTGAATGGAGTGAAAGGACCCGCCACAGCCGATGGGTGATTTAGCACAACTCTAGCTGACCACAGACAGTTCCACCTCATTCTGCAAACACGCATTATCATGGCATTGGGGGATGTAGCGGGGAAACAAGTGAATAAAAAACTTAAAGGATATATAAGACCCAATAAGAGATTTATTACGATAGAGCTCACCGCTGTAACTGGAACTCGAAGGTTTCCAATGTGAGGATGTGTTTTATGTTTAAGTTGCTATAAAAGATAAAAAGGTTTTCTAAGCACTAGCTCACAAGGAGAAAGTTAGTTCTTTAAAGTAAAACAGAACTAAGTTTCTGGTTTAAAAAAAAATAGGAAAGTGGGGAAAGAAATCCTAGAAATTAATAATAAACTTAGAACTTTTAAAAGTGATGTGACCTACCAGAAAACCTAAAATCTGGAGTATCTTGAAACTAATGGTTCAGAAAATACTGCTTTTCAGATGCTAAAGAGTGTATGAAGAACTGCTCAAGAAAAACTAGCTTCACATACGGATGTGAAAAGATCTGAAACCAAAGATCCAATTTAAGAGGTCAGAAAAAGGGCCAAGGATGTGACAGAAAAGCAGAAGAAACGAATCAGAGATAAAACTGGGCTTCGCGGGTCAGAAAGCAGCAGCCGAGGTCCCAAGGGCTCGTGCTTGGAAGGCACCAACAAACACGCTGAGACTCGGTCATCCGAAGGGAAAGGCCCAAGTGAGCCGGACAGAAAACAAGAAAGGAGACGGCCGTAAACAGAAACCCACAAAATCGTAGGCTTCTTTGTTCAACTTAGCAGAAACGCTCTGAAATAATGCAGAGTAAAATGGTGGGGCTCTAGAATGCTGCAGGCTACAGGACAGAGCTGAGAAACCCGCATGCCCTAATCACCGTGAGAAAAGATGGGGGGGAGGGGGGGGACACAAAATAAAAGGAAGGTAGGAAGCACTCTCCTAGTTGCTTTTTGCAGGAGAATTTCTAACAGAATTCCTTCAGGGCACAGATAATTTCAACACTGAAAATTAAGTTGATCTAGACTGTAAGAAGGGGAGAAAAGAGGCACACACATTTTAGAACATGATCTTTACTAACATAAGCTGTAAATCAGATTTATTCAGAGAGAATGGAGAAAGACATTAAGCGATATGTAATCATATTCGAGTTGATTTCATTCCAGGAATGCAAACAGGGTTCAATATTAGGAAAATCTATTAAGATAAAACATAAGAGTAAAGATCAGAAGAGAAAAGCGTACTGTATGATTACAGAATGCTAGAAAGGCATTTCATAAAATCTAGAAAGCATTCTTGGCAAAAAAATTTTTTAATGATGTAGTGTTAAGTGTTTTCTTAACATGGTTAAGAAGTATTAGTGAAATAAAAAATTGGTGAACCCATTGTAATAATATTTAAATATATAAATAGGCCAGGCATAGAAATGCATGCCTATAATTCTACTATTCTGGGAGACTGAGGCTGGATAGCTTGGTGTAAGTCTGTCTCAAAGTGGAAAGTTAAAATGGTCTGGGGATTTAATAAGCGTGACAGCTCTGATTCAATGTAGAGAGAGAGAGACAGATAGAGAGAGAGAATGTGTGTGTGTGTGTGTGTGTGTGTGTGTGTGTACGTATATATCTGAACTAATTTAAGCGTTGTGGTGGGATGTTGCTGGCATTATATATATAATCAATGGGACTGGTGAGAAATTGTCGAAATTCATCAAAGTATTATTTTTGAACAAATGTTGGGATACTTAGGTAGCTACTTGAGATAAAATAAAATAATATTATATTATTCTTTATGCCCAGGTAAATTCCAAATGTATTACAAATTCTGATGTGGAAAATAAACCAAAAATAATTTAAAAAGAAAGTATGGAGGATCTGGAGGAATAGCTCAGTGGTTAAAGTGCTTACCTAGCAAGTACACAGTCCTGAGTTCGATTCCCCAGCACCACATAGCTGGGCATGGTGGCACACGTCTGTTAATCCCAGCACTTGGGTGGCTGAGGCAGGAGGATTGCTGTGAGTTCAAGTATGACCTGTGCTACATAGTGAGTTCAGAATCAGCCTGGACTAGAGAGTGACACCCTGTCTCAAAAATAAAAAAGGAAAGAAAGAAAGAGTGGAGAAATTTCTAAAAAATTATCTCAAGAATGTAGAAAGTATTTTCAAGTACAGCACAAAATCCAGGAGGCACAGGAAAGGATGATAATCTTCAAGGTAGAGCTGGCAAAATATCCTCAAAACTCAGAGGTCGGCAGCGAAAGTCAGCGCCATGTTGGCAGCTCCTAACCAAGGGTCTTAAGTTTCAACAAAGACCCTGAGGCCACCAGGAAACGAAGCTGAGGACAGAAGCGACCCCTGGACGAGGTCAGGTCGCAGGAGAGAAGCCCCCACAGGCCCAAGCACGTGACACAGGACGTAGCCTCGCATGTCAGTCTACATCACACTCAGACATCTTTTCTCGGTTTCTTTTAAACTGTCAAACAAAAAAGTGTTTAAAGGTTGCCCAGGCCAGCAGGTCCCCTCACTATGGGTCTTGGGATGAGCAGAAAACTGGAAACAGCGTGACATCAACCAGTGGACCTCAAGCAGAACGCGGGGCGTTAGAATCACAGAACGGAAGGTGCCATTTCCAAGGAGAAGTGTGGGGCCGTGTGTGTGCTGTGTCTCACCACCCTTGCTGTAAACATGTGTGCTGTACACATCACACACGAGGTGGGATCAAAGTAGAGGGTGGACGGTGAGATCTGAGCGACAGGTGACGGTAAGAGACACGCGACCACGCGTCCCGCTCAGAGTCCACCCCTCACTCCCGTCACCCCACCGCCCGCTCGCACCTCCGCCAGGCCTCGTTCTCGGCCCTGGCTGCCTCGGTATTCTAAATACATTCAAAATGCTGACCTTCCATGGTCACTGGTGCTTTGGGGAAGAGCCAGCACCGCGTGGTGTCAGATCCAGCAGGCAAGTGGGGGAGGGCGCACAGTCAAGGTTGTCATGAGCCCGTCTTTCCCCTGGAAGGACATGGCTGGTGGACTTGGACTTGGAGGACAGCGCGGAGTCACCAGCCGGAGCAGGCAACCTGCTCACGTTGGTCTAGATTTCTTAGAGTCTATTAGCACGTGCCTGAAGCACCCAACAGCCGATCCACACCGGGCCGTGCATGCTCACGGCGCACCTTAAACCTTTCCCTTCACCTCCACTCACCTGCCTTCTCGCCTCCCCCGCCCCCCAAATCTGTTCTGTGAGGTGCAGCCCCGCGAGAGGTCAGGAGCCAGAGGCATGGGGAGCTCCTCCCAGCATCCTCCCCGGCCCAGGGGACCCCAGGTGACCTGAACCGTGTGTTCACCATATTTTCTTTTCTTCCTTTTTTTTTTGTGGTAGCAGGAGTTGAGCCCCAGGCTTTCATGATGAACTATATATGCCTCCCACCCCCCAGCCCGCTTTTGACTTTTGACTCTGATACAGGGACTTTGAGACAAGTTGATACGGTGCCCAGGCAGGGCTCAATGCTCCTGCCTCAGCGTCCCAGCGCACCGGGTGACGGGTGCGCGCCACCAGGCCCAGCTCCGCACATCTTCCAAGTTCAACAGCAGGAGCTCTGGTGACAACGACGAGGCCCCTGCGCCGACAAGGAAGGCTGGCGCGCCGCTCCTCAGCCAGCCAACAGAACCCTGGCTTCTTCCATGCCCGCGTTTCGGTTTAATTACATTTCCCATTATAACGATTCCACTTAGAAATGCCATGTGTCCTCAGATAAGCACTCAAAACCCAACTCATGTAAATTTCAGAGCCAAGATTTATGAAATCATATTGTCCAGGTGTGTTTATTGCATTACCTTGAAATTGCATTGTTTTCTAGTGTAGATTATCTGTTTATTCTTAAGTTATTTCATTACGTTTGGATATGAAAAATAACTCCCGCTCTCTCCATACGGGTCAGCGAGGCCGGCATGCCGGATGTGTTGCTTTCATACATTTTTATGATCTTCCTCTAGTAAGCTTAATTTGATCACGCCCAAGCACACTAAATAAATAATTGCATCGAGAAAAGCAATAAAAACAAATAAAATTAGTACTTTCATAAGTGGGCAAGGTGCTTCAATTACTGCTACAAGCAACACCCCACTGTAAGCTATGTACGATCATTTCCGTTATGCATATTTCTGGAATGGGTTAATTCGATTGAAGGCACGAGGCAGCACACAGCTGGGGGTGGGGGAGCGGGACACGGCTCCCGGCACAGGTCAGGCAGAGCCGCCCCTAGCATCTCTATGCACCCGCTGCTCCTGGTAAGCCCACTGGGTTGGCGCCATCCACCATGCTTAATTATATCGCCCTGCTTGATTGTTAGGAAATAAATTCCTAATGGCGATGAGACAGGACAAACGCCCACTTCCTCCAGCTCTGCCCCAAAGCGCTCGGAGGCTTTGCGGGCGGGCTGCGGCACACCCAGGAAGCCAGCTCTTGGCCCGTTGGTGGGACGTGGCAGGACAACAGAGCTGTGCAAAGGCAGGATTTGGGAGGAGAGCGTCAGGGTGAGAGCAGGCAGCCGCCCCGCACAGGGCCAGGGAGGGACCAGCTGCAGGCCCACCTGTGCCCCGCTGCTGCGGTCCACCACAACTCGGCTAACAAATCCAGGTTAGGCAGCGTTATGCTGTGTTTCTGAGGTACTGGGCATTGCACTGAACTCACGGCCTTCACACTGAGCGACAGCCTTCATTTTCCCCCAACACAGTCTCTCTAAATTGCCTAGACTAGGTTCAAACTTGTGATCCTTTTGCCTCAGCCTCCAAGAAAGCTGGAATTATAAGCCTGCACCACCGTGCCTGGCTCCTAGCTCAGTTTTAAGCTAAGAAACCACCCTCAGAATCTACGGCAATCCAGACGTGGGGGGCAGAAGTCGGGATTCAGAAGATGAACTCGGAAGGACCACGTCTCGGTCACTTTTTCATTGCTGTGACTCAATACCCGACACCCACAAAGTTAGGGGAGGAAAGGTTTATTTTAGCTCTCAGTTTCAGAAGGTCACAGTCCACTCGGGGGCACCCGGCAGCAGTGGAAGCACAGCTTCCCACAACATCACAAACAAGACAGGTCCTCCTCACCCACAGCGGTCAAAGCAGCCGCAAAGTTGGACACCGCTGCCCTGTGGCGTCGGGGTGGGCAGACACAAGAGACAGACTCACTATGGCCACACCAGAGGAGAGCCATCCCCATCCCAGGGGACAGAGAGGACCCTCCTCAAAGAAGTCACTCCTGCCAGAGCACCTTGGGCCACTTCCCCAGTGCCCCTCCACAGGCTGACCCTGAGCCCTGTACGGTGTCCGCTCAGAGCCACCGTGTGCCCTTCCCTCCGAACACCACAGCATACACTCCTCACTGCCAGCGGTCAAAGGGGCCTCATAGCGCACTGTGACCAATGAATTCACTTAGACAAATACAGCCAGCTGGGTGCTGTGGCATGTGCCAGCCATGCCCGCACTCAGGAGCCTGAGGCAGGAGGATTCCTTGAGTCCGCAAGTTCACAGCCAGTCTGGGCAACCGAGTGACTGCTGACTCATAAATAGTCAGATCTAAGCATGTTCTAAGCATGCACTTAGGTTTTGTTCCCAAAGACTCACAGCGCTCTCCCCCTACTGGTATGTCTACACATGTATGTCCATGCACACCCCGGCACGTGTACACTCAGCCCTACGCGAGGGTCACACCTGCCTAAGTCACCCAATGGCATGAAGTTTTTAAAGTGTTTCTCCAGTGACGTGAGGTAACACTAGCTCTGCTGATGTACACGTCTGTGAATTAGCCACACATGTGAGTCTGGCCGTGAGCGGGACACAGGACAACTCCGTGGCCCTGGCTCCTGTACCGCCAACACCTCGCCTTCTCACTGACGATACGAATTGTTCTCTGTCCCCAGGGGTTTGCCTCCTCGCTAACGTCACATCACAGAGAACACACAGGCCCAGCCTCACCAGGCTTGCGCTGTGCGCACACAGTCTACACCGCTGGCCTCAGGTCTAGAGCCCCCTGGGACCGGCACCACGGTGGACACAGCCCCCTCGCCCGCTGGATGACGCAGCTGTGCCAAGTTTGCAGAACAGAATTGCCGCACACATTCGTGTGTTTGTGTGACATTTTCATCTCTGATCTCCGCGCCCTGGAGTGTGAGCCACCTTGTCTCCTGTGGTCCTGGGCCTGTCACCCCCCAGGACGCTGCTGCTCGGCGGCATGGGCACCATCGTCCCAGCACCCACAACGCGGGAGCTCCCACAGCTCCTCCTCTGTTAGGGTTAGGATCTGCAAGGGGACTGGGCCAGGGGGCAACTGGATCAAGGGGAAGGACGCGCTGGCGCTTCACCGGGGTCTGGCTGGAGGGGGTGGGCCACTGACGAGGAGGTGCTCTAGAAGGATTTACGCTTGTCCCCCTGGCTCTGGCCTGTCCCTGCTCTACCTCCCGGCCTCCACCAGGCCCTCCGCCCCGCAGCCACTGCCGGCCCACCGCACATGGACATATCAGGACCCCGAACGGTGCACTAAAATAAACCTCTACCCCTTAAGCAGGAAGCGTCAGAACTGTGTCCCAGAAAGGAGGAAGTGACTGAGACAGCCCCCTTCCCAGCACTCCATTTCCCTTAGGCCATGGGAAGGTATCGGGGCTCACGGGTCCCCCGCCCTCTGGGTGTGTTTGCCCATCCTAGACTTGAAGTCCGGTGCTCCCAGAGGCCGCACAGCAGGGGGCTCTCGGAGACCCAGCTTCCCCTTTGGGAAGGGAGGAAAGGGGTGAGCACAGACCCGATCGGAAGGCAGGGGTGAGCCCCAGGCCCCGGGGGGAGCAACGCACCACGAGTGTGCGTGTTCCCACGTCTACACGGCCTGCCTCTTGTCCCGACTTCTCTTCCACAGACGGCGAGACACCGCAGCCGTGGGTACAAGCTCAGGCCGACTCTCCCACCCCTGGTTTCTGCTGACCAGGGGGATGATGACACGACCCAGCCGACAGGGCAGGAACCCACCTGAGGGATCCCAAGGTTCCACCTCGCGTGCAACTCGCGGAGCTCCACGCTCCTAAGGGCGGGTCTCAGGACTCCCCCTTAAGGGGGAAAGTTAACAGCACTACCGGGAAAGACTGAGAAAAGACAGAGACAGAAGGGAAGAGAGGAGAGAGAGAGAGAACTTAACACTCTCCTGCAGGGCTGGAGGCCCGGAAATTCCAGCACTGGGAGGCTGGCGCAGGACGGTCAAAAGCTCAAGCCCAACCTGGGTGACTTGATAACTTACTGACACATTCTCTCAGAACAGAAACTCAGCTGGTGTGACGGCTTACGCTTGTGAAATAGCCCTCCGGGAGGCTGTGGCAGGAGGATCCCAAATTTCAGGTCCAGCCTGGACAGCCCACTTCTTCGGGAGCGAAACCACGGCCGGACATACGCTTCGAATCGAGTTTGCCGTTACGGATGAAAAACTGCAACTGCAGCCGCCGCAAGCTCCCCAGCGCCAGGGGCCACGTGGGTAATGCCATTACCAAGCAGGTGATCGATCCTGGGACACAGGCTTTTCTGCTAGCGTCACCCTCGAGCCGAGGCCCGCCGTGCTACCCAGAGCTGCATGGTCAGGAGCCCGTTCCCCGGAGAGCAGGAGGGTTATCAGGCCCAGACTTCCTCCTCTCCGTCCGCATAAGTGCTCATCTTTTATTCAGCAGACAAGTAACTGGTAAAACAAAGTCCCCAGACAACAACAACCCCCCCACACACACACACGCTGCCCAGAGCCACGGTCCACGGAGAAGGCGGCGACATGAACACGGTAAGCTCTGTGGGTGGAGGGACCTCGCGGGCCTCAGTGGGTCTGAACTCGGTCAGCAGTCCCACTGGTCCCGCTGGAACCTGCATGTCTGGGACGAGAAGCAGGCCTCACCTGAACCCCACGGTGTGGCAACGGGTGGCCTTGTGTATAGGTAAACATGCTATGAAACAGGAAGTGGAGGCCTCCGTGTGGGTCTTACGTAAAAGTAAAACAGAAATCAACAAGAGAAATCCCTTCAGAGACAGAAGTGCAGGAAAGGGCCCAGGGTAGGGCGCCCATGTGGCGCTGGGCAGCAGCGCGGGCTGGTGCTGGGAATCGGAGCTCCGGGGAACAGAGCCCAGCCGCCTCGGTCACGTTCCCGCTGGTGGGACAAGATGTCTGACACTCGTGACTGACAGGAGGCCGCAAGCCATACCTGGGTTACAAGCTTTCCTTCCATTGTGGGGATCCAGCTCGGGCCTGGAGGGATCTAGAAGCTGCGTCCTGTCCTCCGTAGGGGACCGGACTCACTTGCCCTGACTCGGCTCTGTCAGCCACGGCGAGAGGAGCCGCCTCCACCGCTGCCGGCTGCCTGCGGTCACCTTCCGGAGCCATGAGCTAACATCAGCCTTTCCGCCCCACCTGTGAGCGCCGGGTCTCAAGTCACAGCAACGAAAAGGTCACCAGGACAGGACCTGAGCCAGGTAACGCCAGACACACGGCAGACGCACGGTACTTGTTCATATGGGGAAGACACGGCGAAAGAAACCAGCCTGGCGCTGTGGTGCCTTCCTCCGGCTGCTCCTGACTCCAGGGGCATGGCGGGTTGTGGACACCCCCCTGGCTCCACCCCTCCAGGGGTCTGTGACTTCACCAACGAGATGGCGGACGAGTGGGCCTGGGTGTTTCCGATGGCTTCTCAACTCAGACCCCTGAGCTCAGAGCCTCTGTCTTCCCAAGTGGACTCTCCTGGCCCATCTGTGAGATGGGGACGCCGAGGCGGATCCCAGAGCAGAGCGGGGGTCCCCACGGCCAGCTGTGTGACAGAGTCTATGCACAGAAGGCGCCACCCACGTGCGTGCACTGTCCTTGTCATCCCTGGTATCTCCGCTACCACGAGCACCTTGGTTGTCACCACCCCCCACCACCCCTCCATCACCCCCATCACCACCGTGAGCATGCCCTCAGTCATGTGAGCGCACAGCACCACGTCGGGGGGGCCCAAGCCAAGGACGGAGGCCACCTCCGGCCGAGCGTGGGCCGGCACCCTGTGCTACATTCACAATGTCCACACCGGGCATAAGTGGGTACCATGTCTCAACTTCCCATGCGCGCGGTCAGCACTGATTCACGAGGCTGGTGTCAGTGCTCTGGTAACACACGTGCTCCTTGACAGTGTACAAATTTCCCTTTGGAGAGTTTCAGTAAGTAGAATTTAGGTGGGTTGGGGAAAAGTCCCCTCGGACACACCATCGTGTCGGTGTGAACTCAGCCCCCCAAGAGACTTGCTCCCCAAAGTGCGGATGTCTCACTTGATGGGATTTTTTTTCTTTCTTTCCAAAAATGGTACTTCATTTCTAGTATTCTCCATTTGAAATTGAAAAAGTCTTTTAATAACTCTGAAGTACTCTGTGTTCAAAACGGAGGTTTTTAAATGAAATAGTCTTAAAAAATCAAATGTGAGCAGAAATGATATTGTTTCATGAGATTACAAAAATAAAATCGAGTGGAAAAGTTTTTTAAAAAATTTCCCAGCAGTGCAATGATCCCAGAAATGAAGTGCCCAATAAAGGCAGCAAGTCAGCAGAGCTCAGATGGCAAGGAAGCTCCTGCCCTGCAGGGAGGGACAGTGCCCCCAGACGGGAGAGGCCAGCCCAGCGAGGCACAGGGACTGGGAGTGGGGGCTGCTCACCAGCCGAGGCCCCTCACGCACAGGCCCTGCGGGGTGTCCAGGTTGGCCTTCCCTGAGGCCCAGCGCCCCTGTCTGCCCCTGTCTGAACAAGGATCAGGTGGCTCCAGGCCCTCGGCCCAGCCCTGGCACCGTGCATGCTGCCCGTAGGCTCTGGCTCACGCCCAAGGGATAAGCAAGTGGAACATGGAAAGGAATCCGCCACACTGAGGACAGGGGACACCCACAGTCAGCCCTGAAGAGTCACCTCCAGAGTCACCTTCTTCCCCAAACCAAAAAGCCCCATGATCCTCCTGGGAGAGAGGGCAGCATCTCCGCCTGCTCTCCTTCTGACCCAGGGTTCTCACTGTGTCCCCAAGTGGCGTTCCTAGTTACACCTGGTGTTCAAACAGGCAGGAGCCCACCTGCCCAGACCCCAGCAGCCTCGCTGGCTTGGGACACAGGCAAGATGCGCTATCCCGATCTGTGTTCGCGGATTCTGCCGAGCAGCAGAGCACCCGTGTCAGCGTGTGAGGGTCCCATCAAGGGCTTCTCATTGCCACCTCACCCTGGTCGCTTCCAGGAAGAGGCCCGTGTCTGTTTGCCAGTCCCTCGCCCCTTCTGCAGCCCCGGTGACGCGCCTCCCCGCCCGCCGGTGACATGCGTCACTCGCCGTGACAGCCGCGGGCTGTGCATGGGCACCGAGGGGCACATCAGCTTCCATGGCTGCGCAAACGGCCCGAGCGTGCCGCAGGAACGTCGGCGTGTTTTTCCAAGGCTTGTCCTCGGAGGCAGCGTCGTGAACATGCAGTGGCGGGTTTTTTTCCTGCTTTTTTAATTTGAAGCGGAGATTAGGAACATATTTTATGCAGGTTAATACATCCTTCTCGAGGAGGGCTTAACTCCAGCTCGCTCCGGCCCGTGGATGGTAACACGAGGATCTCTGGCTGATCGGAAGCACCCTCCAGACGCGGGGACGCAGCACCCAGCACCCATGATGTCGAGGGAGAAGTTTACACTTGGCTTGTGTGTTGGCGGTCTCAGTCCCTGCATGGTGGTTGCTCCCAGGGCAGCCGGGCCTGGCGGAGCCAGCTGCTCACCCCAAGGCCGCCAGGGGGCAGAGAGCAGGGGGAGCCTCGGCCGAGAACACGCACACTTAGGTCACACCCGGTGACCCGCCTCCAACCAGGTCCTGCCTCCTGGAAGCACAGCCAGGCATGACCCGGCCCACGGACGATCCAAGGGGAGCACTGTGCCCTGCGATGCAGCCGCTGCTGCCCACGGGAAGCTCTCGGGATGTTTCAGACTGACGCCGTGCCCCGTGTAAGCCTCGTGTTTAGGTTTCCTCGTCTGTCACTGGGGTTTCACTTTGAGCCCACCAGCCTCCTAGAAGGGAGTCATGCTCACGAAATGGATGGTGGCTCTTCCCCGGGGCAGTGGTGACTGACTGGCACAGCCTCAGCCCACCCAGAGGTGGCTGCTCAGGCGGCAAGTGACTTGGAGCCACACGTCCCTAGGGCCCGTGCCCCCAGCATCCCAGGGAATGTGGCAAACTGCATCCTCCGCTGACACTCTGCCTTCCTGGGTGTCCACTGGGCTGGTGGTCGCCAGCTGCCGGGCCACCCTGCGGCGGGGCCTGAGCTCTAGCCACGGTCTCCATACTCACTGCGGTTCTTCAGTCCAACACCCGGCCCACGGGCACCTGTGAAGCCCAGGACCCCAGCAGGGACACCAGATGAGCCAGGCAGGTCCTCACGGATGACAGTTCCCACGGAGACACACAGGCCTCCAGGCATCGCAGGACCCAGTCCACAGGCTGAAGGCGCAGCCTCCACAAGCACCAAATCACAGACCGCGGGAGGACCTGGGGTCCACAACACGTAAAGAACTCCAACAAGTCAACACCTGATCAGAAAGTGGACGCGGGACTTGAGGAGGCCCTTCTCCAGGGAGGATACGTAAATAGCCACCGCGTGTGCAAAGGTCCTCAGTTCCCCGGCCACTAGAGGGTGCAAGTGAAGACCAAGATAAAAACTTCACACGCACGAGGACAAGCACTACAGCAAATGAAGAAAAGAAACAGCGAGAGAGGGCGGCCCGCTCCACTCGGAGCTAAGGTGACATTCCAGCTGGGAAACGGCAGGGCTGGGGCACAGCGGTGCCAGGGAAGGAAGGGGGCTGAGCCGGCCGCGGGGACCAGGGAGACGTGCGACCCTTGAGCCACGGTATCCCCCCTTTTCCTGTCTTCTGCCTCTCGCTCCTAAGAAATCCGCCCCCCACACCAGCCTCGGAGCCCAGGGCTTCCCCGTGGCGCCATCAACACATCCCGCTACTGTCTCGTATTTTGCTGTTTGTAAAACCGCCCAGGCTGAGCTCAAACTGACGGTGCAATCCTCCTGCCTGTCTCCCAGAGCGCCAGACTGCACTCTTCCCAGAGCAGCGGGCCGCCTGACCCTCCAGCCCACGTGGAGGGGGCCCGGGTCCCTGCCTGGCCACGCGGGCGCTGAGGAGCCGTGCGGTCGGGTGGCCCCGGCCCCCTAGGCTGACCCGGACGCTGCTCAGCGGCCCCTCTCCAGCTCTGGCTCCCTGCCACCGCTTCCCCTTGATCTCTGAGGTTCTGCCCCACACGACAGGCCCTGTCTATATTTTCTTTTTCCACTTGGCCTCTAAATCAATAACTGGCCAGCGCGGTGCACATCAATCAGACGCGGCTCACCCTTCCTCCCTAACGGGGAAGCGGTAGCCGCCCCCGGAAGCGTGCAGATCCCACCGGGCTGCTCCCAAGGCGGCGGGCGCGGCAGGTGCTCAACCAGGTCGGGATGGGGGTCCCCCGGGCTTCTAGGGCTGGAGCCGGGCCGGCCCACGGGGCAGCTCAGGGCTGGGGACGGAACCCAGGCTTCATGGGCACCGACGCTCCATCCCAGCCATGCCACGCCCGCCACCAGCTGCACACCAAGAGGCCTGTGCCCTGCGTGGGGCCCTCACTGCGGGTCTGCCGGGCCGTGGAAAGCAGGTTCTGAGGCTGGTTAAAAAAACGTGAAGGCAGAAAAGCACCGTAATATGTAGATTATAAAATTATAAACTGTCTGCATGTCTTTCTCCGTCTTTTTTTTTTCTTGTATTCTCTCATTTTTCTAAAGCTTCCCAGCCACTGCTACCCTCCGAGGCGCACACCTCTACCTCACGGTCCGGGAAACGCAGGAAGAAGACGCCGCCGGCTCGTGCCGGGACTGCTGACTGGCGGCTAGGAGGGCAGACTCAGGGCCTGCACGCCGAGCGACACCCTCAGCGCGGTCTGAGTCACCATGTCCCCCGCACTGCGCTGGAACGTGCCGTCCTCCTGCCTCAGCCTCCCAGAGTGGGGGATTCCAGGCCAGGCTGCCCGGGAGTTGGCAACACCAGGACACCCCTTGGCACAGTACTGTCACTGTGGCTGCGGAGGAGGCCACAGAGCCACAAAGCACCTGTAAGAGCAACGGCTACGCAGTGGGTGCTCAACACGTGGCAGCACCCCACACCAGCCCTGCCCACGTCACCAGCTCGGGGTGCATCTAGCCTACGCCGGGCGCTTGGTGGCCAGGACTCACCCAGAAAGCACCGTTTCACAGGGATGTGGCAAAACCCTAGAGGGGAAGAATTTATCCCCAGCCCTGGCCCAAGTGCCCCACGTCCCCTCGCTGTCCCCAAATCCCACGCCAAGGCCTGGTGAATCCACAGGCGGCCGCAGTGCCAGTTTCCGCAGCCATCAAGACGTATTGATCTGAGAGAGAAAATATGACCAAATTGAGACTGAGGTCAGTGCTGGGCTCCAGGGAAAATAAATCTTAATACTTTCCGAAAACTGCAGACATTGGGCCGGGTATTTTTAACTCCATGAACGGCTGGTCAGACAGAGCCTGGTCGAGGTCAGCTCTCTCCCCCAACATGAGACTTTTAATTGGTGTAAATGGGCACACATTGACCTATTCCTGGAAATTTTGCTCTACAATACCTTAAATCTCTTCCTATAGTGAAGGACAGAGAGTCGCGCAGGGGAGAGTCCCACAAGGCACACACCCCCTCGTCCATGTGCCGTGAGCATGGGTTTCCTACCCGGAGGGCCTCCGGGGAGCACCCCCGCACCGACACACGCCCAGAGACACCAACAACGAAAACAACGAGAAACCAGACATCTCCAAAAAAGCTGTTGGATCTGGTCTTTTGATAAGTGACCAAAAAAAAAAAAAAAACCTTTAAACAGAAGATGGGTGAGACCCTGCCGCTGCAGGACAGTGGGTGGCACCAGAGGGCATCGGGCTAGCCAGCGGGTGCTGTGCGTGGCAAGTTGTCCCGAGTCCTCCTCCACACATAGAAATCAACACAATAGATGACCGGACAGTAGGAGAGGAGCTGCCAGGGATCGGAAGGACGCAGGGAAGGAAGGACGTGGGGACAGGCGGGGTGGACCCGCCCGCTGCACAACACGTGTGTGCAGCAACAGCAGTGAGCCCGCAGGCGCGGGCCGTTAGCATGCACTGATAACCGCACACTGCCTGTGGCTGGAAGGAATGAGACAGCTAAATGCAGTGTGGTACCCTGGCCTCCATCAGAGCCAGAAAAGAAAGACGCCTGGAAAAGTCGCTGGAGCACAGGGTGTGGGTGACAGCAGTGACGTCAGCATCCACCCGGACGAGCCCGCGGCCGGGTAAGACGCTACTGTCCAGGCACGGGAGAGGACAGCGGACGGGACGCTCACTGCCGCCTGACAGCCCTTCTTCTGCAAATCTACAGTTCTCACCGGAAAAACATGAGCCCACCTTCCGGAAGGTTCTCAGCTGTGCCTGCAGACCCCGTTATCAGGTGACCCGATCCGAGCCGCCTGCTATCTGACACGCTCCTGATCATGGCTTGTGTCCCTTATGTTTGAACAGGAGCTCAGAGCGAGCGGCCACTCCACGTGGGTTTCTAAGATGTCACTGTGGAAACTGAACTCACAGAAACGCGACGCAAAACCTGCCCTACAAGCTCGGGACAAAGGTGCCGGAAGTCTTCAGACTGGCCCTGACGGTCACTTACCAGGGTGACCTTCCTCTGTGGCTTCAGCAGCTTCGGCTTGTGAAACGAGGCGGCCACTGGAGCTGTGGGAGGAGGTGCGGGGTTGAGCCTGGGCCCTCTGCCAGGCCGCCTAACGCTCTTTTCTGAGTCCAAACTTGTGAGACTCCGGCCTCAGCCTCCCAGAGTGCTGGGATGGCAGCCTGCACCTCTGGGCCTGGCTTCCCCTGGCCTTAGGGCAGGGTCTGCCCAACTATGTGACACATACTGACCCCCCTTGGCTGAGTCAGCACCAGCTGTGCACACATTGTGCCAGCTCCGGGGGTACAAGGTGCGGGTGGGGACCCTGGTGCCCTGGTCAAGGCTGAGACTGGAGCCCGCTGGGGGATTCCATCCCAGGTGGCAATGACTGACCTTCATACAGCCCTACACTGCCACCAGGGAGTCACACTGTCCCCATTACAGAGAAGGGGACCAACGTGCTTCTTCTAATACCTCAGGGCTAAGCTTTGAAGAATTCGGGACTTGATCTTGGCTTTGAAAGCCTGGACCTGTGACTGTTTTGTTCCTAGGTGGGATGTCAAGAACCCGGGAGAAGGTGTGGCCCTGGGCACCCTCCCAACCCACCCCAGCCTCTCACCCTCCCCAAAGTCAATCCCCTTCCCACCTCCTCCCCTGCAGCTTTCAGAGGCCCCTGCTCCAAGTACCACCGGGGGATAAGTTGTGTCTTGTCTTGTTATCACACCGTGTACCTGGGAAGTCCTCGTCTTCCCAACGGTGGCTCAAATCTCTCACGACATGGGCACCCAAGCTGACCTGTGATTCTAGGGGCCACCTACGGGCAGCCCGGGTTCTCCAAAGCCTCACACAGGCTTTTCTCAAGAAACATCCTCACCTGTGTGACTCTAAACCAAGATTCGAATCATACAACTGCCTCGCTTTATCCCTGCAGCCAACCCGAGACAAAGGATCCTGGGGCTCATCCTTAAAAGTCAGAGAACCCCCTTCCCTTAACAAGGGTACCATTTTTTTTTTTTAATACTGGGGATTAATACAGGACATTCACTCTGAGTGATATCCCCCACCTTTTTTGTTTTTATTAGGGTTTGAGACAGAGTCTCCTTAAATTGCTAAGTTGCCCAGCTGAGCTTGAACTTGCAATCCTCCTGCCTCAGCCTCCCAGAGTGCTGGGATTATAGGCCTGTGCCACTGGGCCCAGCTGGGTAACATTTGGAAAGTCCAAATACAATGTGGGCTCCTCCGTGGACGTTAAACCTTTCACCCCCTCACCACCCGGCAACCTGTGCTGAGCCCACAGAGGCCCCCACACCCATCTCCACACCGGGACCTAGGCTGAGGGCTCAGGTGACCAGTTGTGACCAGAATCCAGCTGGGGGTACCCAGACAATGGCTTTCCCTGAAGGCCCTGCCTCCTGTCAGCCCCAATGACAGCCCTGCGTGCCCCTAGGTGTCCTCATTGGTCTCTAGGTAGGAACTGGGTTGGCACTCACCTTTGGCAGGGATGGCAGGGGGTACATCAGCCTTCTCCTTCCGCCTCTTGCCCTTCTTGGGCTGCAGTGGGGCCAAGCTGGTCACGCTGGTGACAGTCTCCCCTGAGCTGGAAAGAAAAGAGCTCATGAAACCCAAGACCAGTTTATCATCAAAGAGCAGAGAGGGGCATACCCAGCCTTGGCCACAGGAGGACGGAGGGATGGGCTACACTGGGATTCACCACGTGCTGTTGGGAGCTCAGGTTCCCCAGAGGGACCCAAGATGGTATGGTTTCCACATGAGTTAGGAGGTATGAGCTGACTCCCAGCTTAGTTGGTCACACAGCCATACCAAAACCACAGCGAAGGTTTAAATTAAAAACACCACACGCGTAATTCACAAGACACAGTGCCACTAATTCCCCACTTTGAATACTTATCCCATTGTTCCTGGCACTTTCTGAAACAGTTCCAAAAGTCCCCTTTCCCAAGTGTCTCATGTCGACCCACGTCCACAGTTGGATCCTGCCTGACGACACCAGGTGTCGGGCCCAGTAGGGGACAGGGCTCAAGGACACAAGTTCAGACCCAACCCACCCGGGAACACAGTGAGGCCCCACCACAGAAGGCCGGCCATACTTTCCTCAGTCCCAGCAAAGTACACGGCACAGAGCCACAGCAGCTGTTACTTCTGCCTGGATGACACCCGTCCCACTAGGTGACCAGGAAGGCCCTTCCAAGGAGGTCGGGGAGAGCTGAGCTAGTTGGTGTCCAAAACCATCATGGTGGACTGCGCTGTCAGGTCACCATCAGGAGCAGTTTCGGAGGAAGTAGCAGTCACGGCTACCCTCGTCTCAGGCCGTCTACATGGCGTTTCTTCTTCACGCGACGTGTTTTTCTGACCTCCCAGTCTAAAAATCCTCTTTCTTGGGCGTCTTCAGTTGCCCTGTTGTGGCTGACTCAGTGTTCCAACTCCATTCACAACGCTGATGTTTCATGGTCATTTTGACCTTGGGCAAGAGCCAGACGTCACAGAGGGCCAGAGGCGGAGGCTGAACTAGAGGAGGACACACCGCCCTCTCTTACAAGCCTGCCTCTCCACGGGTGGGCGGGTGGGCGCTCAGCGGCCGCGCTGGCTGTATTCACCACGAAGACACCCAAGAAAGCGGACACCCAGGAAAGCGGACATCCAGGGTGGCCTCGGGCAGGGACACGGGCGAGTGTGTCCACGTGAGCAGGAGTGCCTCCAAGCCAATTCATGGCCATGACTTGTGAAAAACCTAAACACTGACTCTACACCATAACCCCTTCTGGGATTAGAATCTGCTTGCACATGCAAATAGTCACATGAACTTAAAAAACAGGGGCTCCGGAAACGCAGAACTCAACAGCCGGGAGATGCATGGAGGGAATTATTACTGGACACGTTCATACTTGGATGCAAGCGAACGTACACTCACACGCAGGAAGACATGGGCTGTTCTAATAACAGTCCTCATGTTTAAAAATAAAGACTGAGTCACACGGGGCGGGAAGCCTTCCAAGACCACAGCTCCCACGGAGATCCCCTGGGCGGCTCCTTTCCGTTGGGCACAGAAACGCGGGTTGGGGTGGGGAGAAGCCGGATAAATCTACAAGCAGCCAGAGAAACGCGAGTTTACCAAACCATGACCACCAAGAGCAAACGAGGGGCTTCAAACGCCCGCGCAAGGCTCAGGTCCACTCTTCAGAAACTCTACAGATGTTTATTTTTTTCTCTTTCCAGTATAAAATCATGCGAGTCTGTGTTCTAAAGTGGTAATTACAGGCCTGGGCAGAGAGGAAACGTGTCCGGCGCTGCCCAAACACAGCCGTGGTAAATGGCTCCGCCATTATTTTCTCTTGTTTACTTTTCTCTTTTGTCAGTAATGCTGTGTGAGATGCCCAGAAAAAACCAGCAAAAGGCCCCTGCCCGCAGAGGCCTGGCCCCGTGCCCACCTCCCCCACCGGTGGTCCGTGGCACAGCGGCCAAGCCTGTGGGGCCACGTCGCTGCCACCCACCGTCCAGTCTTGGCTGCGTTCCTCTTGGGTGTGTCCTGGGGTGTGGGGTCATGACCTCTCTACCATCCATCAGCCTACTGAGTCACGGATGTGAAATCCCTCTTCGCCCCTCCCTCCCTCCCACCCGCCCCACTGGTCATTGGCAACCTCTGCCCCTTCTCCTGTCTCCATGGTCATGGAGCTGGAACTATACCTACGTGGCCTTGGCACACCAGCGTCTTCCCACCGAGATCCTCCACATCTTCCCATGGATTGAAAGCCCATCTCTTCAGTGCTGAGTAATATCCTGCTACCCACACATACCCTAACTGGTCCTCCGCCAACAGAGAACGCTGCGACTGCTTCCCAGTGGGGTTAATTATGAGTAAGAGCGCCACAGACGTCCATGCACCGGGCTCTGCGTGCAGGGACATCTCCAGCTCCTCCTCGTTTTCTATACATTTTTAAAAGTCATACTATATTATAATTTTGTATCCTTTCCACTGAATCCACACTTTTCCTATTATTATATTCCCACCACATTGCAGGAAAAAGTCATTTACCATCCGTTCTCTAACACCTAAACATCTTAAGTGTTTTCCACTTTCTCACACACACACACACACACACACACACACACACACACACTCTCACACACACATGTGCATCCCTCTGCTAAAAGCACATCTGTGCATAAAGCCTTTCCATTCTGAGACTTTAACCTGGAGCCCGAGAGCTGGCGTCGGCTGCTTCCGACCCTCTGTGGACACCGGCTCCCAACGAGGTGGCACTATCTGGTCACCACCCCTGACGCCCGCTTCTTAGCCAAGTGTATCAGTTTAAAAACGACTCATGTTGGGAGGACAACACGACCCTGCCCTTGCTCGTGCTCCGCCGGCAGGGAGGACGTACATTTCCCACGCCGGTGGGACAGGACCCCGCATCGGTGGCACGCCTGCTCCTCTTCCCAGGATCTTGGGTTCTTCCAGCGGACCCTCCACCAGCCTGGCACACTCACTGCAGATATCGCTCCAAATCTGATTTCACTTTCCCACGAAGGGCCCAATTCCCCTTGTTCTTGCTAAAACCTTGCTAGTCCCCTTCCCCATGTGGTCTCGGAGCCCGCGCAGCCTCCCCAGCGGTGGCTCACAGACTGCACACGCAGTAAGGGTTTGTTCTGCTCTCTGTCCTCGGAGTTAATCCCGCAGCTCCTTCCTGTAGAGCGGAAGTGCCGTCCCACTCAGGACCCTGAGCACACCGGGGAGAAAACCAGCCTTGCTGTTGCCACTTTCCTCAAAGACGGAAAGGCTGCCCCCAACCGAGTTTTGCTCCATTTCCTGATTCTACGCTGGGACCCACACACCCCTGGGTCATCGCGATGACACTGGGCAGACGCCGTCCCCTCCGAGCCCTCCTCCTCCCGAGAGCAGCAGAGCTGGGAAGCCCCACCCACCTGAGGACAAACTTACAAGAAAGTCAGCTGCACTCTGGGTTGGAACAGGGCTACGTCTGGCCTGACATCCCAGGCTGGACAGCGTGGCTCGTGCCGGTCAAAGCAGAGAAGATGGAACAAGCCTGGGAGTTGGGCGGCTGGAGAGAACTGGCTGCTGGGAGAAGGCTGCAGAGGGCCTGTGGCTCTGGCGCCGCTGAGGGCGTGGCAGGGCTGGCATAGGCCCAGGGCCCAGAGAGGCACAGGGCTCAGGCCTGGCCGTGTCCCAGTAGTGTGTCTCAGAGGCTGGCTCTGCTCCAACTACAGTGACTCTGGACAGGTCAGTTATATCCCTGGTCTCACTCACCAGCTGTGAACGGGGTGACCAACCCCTGCTAATGACCTCATGAAGGGCCAGTGAGGGCCGGCTCATTCACCATGTGGTCTAAGTAAGCCACGGCAGGAAACAGCACCTAGGACGCTTGGGAACCTGTCACAGTGCTACCCGGAGGGCACTGCTGCTCCTGGGGCATTACAGGGTGCCCACACTGCAGCTACAAAGGGCCCTGTGCGCATGAGGAAGCGCTCGACCCTTAAACCTCAGACCTATCCAAGGATGAGTTCTGAGCACCCACGGGGTCTTTGTGCTTTGGCTTAGTGATGTTGGCAGAATTCACACTTAGTTGTGGGGCTATGACAGCCACGCTTGTGTCCATGCCAGCGGCGGCAACCAGGCTTGACACCCACTGTCCCCAGCCCACCCCCAATGAGACAGCTGGGCCACAGGAGGGTCCGGGCCACCAGAACACCGGTTACAGAGGAACAGGTGGCTCCGGACAGCTCAGCTGCCTCGATGGTCCCAAAGCGGGGACCTCGGGCCCAGCCCAGAGCACAGAGAACCAGACAGCCGAGAAAGAAACGAGGGTCGGGACAGCCAGGGCCACCATGGCTGTACCAACTCCAGCTAGCTCGCCAGAGAAAAGGCACGGGACCCGAAGGCGGCATCAGCGTCCCAGGGTGTGGTCGCTTTGGACTGGGCTCAGGCACGGGCAGCTGGTGGGAAGAGGAAGGACCAACCAAGCACTGGGGTCACAGCACCCCACAGCAAGAGCTGCCCCGGCCCAGGAGGAGGTGGGAGCCGGGGAGGACCCCCTGGAGGGGCCAGGAGTGAGGGGCCAGTGTCCGCATAGCGTACACAACAGGCCCTGTAGCAGCAGGACTGATGGGGGGAGGAGAGGCCGAGGGAGAGGAGGAACTCAGAGAGGAGGACAGAGGCAGCGGCGGCACTCGGACCCCAGCCTTTGCCCACCCTGACCTTCCCCGCCCTGAGCCGCCCACTGAAGCCCACGGCTAATGGCCTCGGGGGTCACTGGGACACCAGGACCCTGCTGAGTCACCACAGGAGTCCCCTGCTGTCCTCTGCCATCCAGCAGTCACTCCTGCTCCCTCCCTCGGGTGAGCCGGCGTGCTCCCCGCCCGGCCCCACACAAGCTGCCGTCACTGGCTCCTGACCTGGGACGGCCGGGGACCAAGATCCTGACACGGAAAGTCCTGGGCTCCAGTGCCCACCGACATCTGTCCCCACGTGCCCTTTCCCGCTGCCACGCTCCTTGGCCTGACGGGGCGCAGCCCTGATGGTGGTGGTGGGGGAGGGACGGGGGACACGTCCCCTTCCAGGCAGTGCGCGGCCCTCTCTGGGGGCGATCGTGCCACACTGGACCCCTGCAGCCGCCCAGCGTCCAGAGCTGTCCGATCCCTCAGTGGGACAGGCCCCGTGGCACAGACCTGCTGCCATCTTAGCCCTCTGGGAGGCAGAAGCAAAAGGGCCGGAAGCTCAATCCCAGCCTGGGCAACTCAGCAACGTCGCGAGACTGTCTCAAAATGAAAAATAACAAGTGGCCTGGGACGCACTCAGTGTGAGGCCCCGGGTCCCACCCTCTGTCCTGGGGGGAAAAATCCTCTAAAAAAAGCTGCTAAGCTCAGTAAGCCGTAGACGTTGACCAAGCAACAGCACCTCCACTCCCACTGAGTCCACCGCTCCCGCCACGGCAGGAGCATTTATTTCACAGTGGCTGAGCCCTTGGAGCCGCGGTGAGGACTGACCCCAGGGCGTGCGTGCACAGGCAGGGGCTCGACCACCAAGCTACGTCCCCAGACTGGGTCTCCACCTTTCAGAGAGGCTGACGAACTACCTCAAGGGCGCAGCCAACAGTGACCAAGCCCAGGCCTGAACAGCGGCACCCTGGCCCCAGCAGATGGCCTGTCACGGCCAGCACAGCCAGCGCGGTCGTGTGAGACAGCAGCAGACACCTGCGCGCGCGTCAGAGTCCAGGGCCCGCGGCCGCAGCTCCCTCTGTAACCTCCTCTCCCTGGGCAGGTTGCTCGCTGCTCATTAAATCCTGTTCTTTAAAAACCTCAGCATGGGTGTTGTGGTGCCTCCTGCTGCAGTCCCAAAACTCAGGGAGGCTGAGGCAGGAGGATCGCAAGTTCAAGCCCAACCTGGGTGACTTAGCAACTCAGCAAGATCCTGAGTCAACAACGAAAAACAAAGAACGGGCTGGGGTGTAACTCGTGTGAAAGCGCTGGCCGGGTCCCCAGTGGGAAAAACCAACCTCAGACAATGCGGAGAGATGCTGTTAGTGGGCTCACAGCCCGCGCCGGGCAGAGCCACCCACAGCCGCTTCCACGTGAGATGTGAAGGACGGAGGTGGGGCTTCAGGGGTGGCTGCGTGGGCACCGGGGACCCAGCATCCACCCCGACATCTGTCATCTGCAGGTGCTCCCTGCCTGTCCTGGGGCGCTGGGGGGGGGGGGGGGGCAGGACTGCGCTGCTGTCTGTCCCTTCCTATGGCCTGGCCCGTGGGAAAGAGCGCCCCACCTCTGTGCCACTGTGCCGCTTCTCCTACTGGATTTCCAAGGGCTGTTCCCAGACGGGCAGCAGCGTGTTCAGGGCTGCTTTCCCAGAGAAGGCAGGTGCGGAGTCCTGCAGAGCCCCAGGCTGTCCCCTCCTCTCAGGGGCACATACAACCTCAGGACGCTTGGCCTCAAGATACTTGGCCATGGGACAGAAAGCCCCCTGACTCTGAGGCCAGGGCCTCGGCCGCTGGAATAGCCAAATGCTGACCTCCGGGACAACAGGCAGGCAGAGACCTCTTAGAACAACTCTTAGCAGGTCATGGAAGCCCTGCCCTGACCACCCGGCAAGGTCCCGTCACTCTGGCCACAGGTTCTCCCCGCTTGGGCACATGGCCACTTCCAGGGGCTCCCTCCCTTCCCTGAGTGCTCATGCCTGACATCTTGGCCTGGTCCTGGCTTTCTGTCCATGCCCTCGTAGGGAGCGTCTCAGTTACTGTCCTTTGGGACTAAATACCTGACACCTACAACATAAGCTCACGGTTTTTAGAGTCCCGTCTGTGGTGGGCTGGCTCTAAGCAGGAAGGCCATGGCAGGGAACGGCTGCTCACCCCACCCTGCCCCACGACGCTGGCCAGGAAGCAGAGAGAAGGCCCAGAACACACTCTTCCAGGACCCCGCCAGTGACCGGCTTCCACCAAGGCCTCGCCTCCTGCCAGCCAGGAACCCACCCAGGGATGAATCCACCGATCCAGTCACATTCTGACACAGGAGACTTTGGGGAGCACTTTAAATCTAAACCACAATATTGTGAGGCATCATTGACGTGCCTTAAAATTTACTGATCGTAACACACAACTCAATGGTTTTTAGTGGGTTCAGTAGCTTCTGTGACGTATAAAGTCGTGTCACTGTCACTACAATACAGTCCTGGGACAGGTCGATCACCCCCAGGCAGTTCCCCCACCATCTATAGTCCCACCCCCACCCTCTGCCACTGGCAGGTCCAAGTCTACTTTTTGTGTCTCTAGAAATTCCCTTCTCAGCATTGCGTTCAAGTGGAATCACACAACATGTAAGTTCTCGCAACAGACTTCTTTCACTTACTAGTGTTGGGACTGGAGTGGCCTGAAGTCTGTTCCACAGCTGTGCGAGGGTTCGCAGAGCAGCCTGAGGCCTGCTCGCCCATGATGGGTGCATTCACAGTGTCTCCAGATTCTGGTTATTACAAATAAAATGACTGTGACCAACTGCAACAGGTCTCTGTGTGATCACATCGCTCACGTCCCCGTGCCTAATGCCTACCTGTGGAATTGGTGGGGTGTGTAGTATGAGTAATGAACGCCTGAGGCTGTGCCACTGGACAGTGCCCCCATCTGTGCTCAAGGATCTAGGCGGCCCCTGTCCCTGCCAGTTCGTGGCAGCGACTGCCCTACGATGACAGTCATCCTAGCTGGGGTGTTGTGGCACCATGATCTGACTTTAATTTGCGTAACTTCTGTTTTCTAGTACGGGACTGAATCCAGGACCTTGGCCCTGAGCTATGTCCCCAGCCCTTTTTCTTTTTAATATATATATATTTTTTTTGAGACAGGGTCTCGGTCACTAAATTGCCTAGGCTGAGCTTGAACTTGTGATCCTCCCGACTCAGGCTCCCAGAATGCTGAGATGACAGGCCTGTGCCACCACACACCCCTTTTTGTCAAGTTTTTGTTATGCATCCTCTTATTTTTGAGCTGCAGGAACTCTTTATATATTTGGAAGCAAGTTTCTCACTGGTCATCTCATTTGGTGAGTGACATTTTCCTATGTCAGTGGTGGTTCTGAAGCGCAGACGTTTTTCATCCTATTCACTCTATCTTTTTTGATTCCTGCACAGTGTCCCTTGGCCCAATCAAGGTCACAAAGACTGTCCACCACTTTTTTCTAGAAGTCTTGAAATTTAAAATTCATATCTAAGACCTGTTTTTTTTTTTTTTTTTTTTTGTTAACTTTAAGGACAATGTGAGTCAAGAGTGTCGTGTGTGGCTGTCCACAGATCCGGGCACCATCTGCTGAGGAAACAGGGCTGTCCCTGTAGAACTGTCCTGGCAAAGCTGTCAAAACCCAACTGCCCACAAACATGAGGATATGTTTCTGGGTTCTCCGTCACATTTTCTTGACCTTTGTGCCTATATGTACACAAATGCTTCAAGGTCTTGATTCTTACATAGAATGGGTTTTTAAGAGTGTACATAAATCCTCTAACTTGATTCATCTTCAAAGTTGGCATGTGTTATCTAGAACCAGCTTCTCCCTTTCAACAGAAACGCGCGGTCCACTGCTCCGTGCTCAGAGATCTCCAGCTTGCTCTGCGGTCGCGCCGTTCCCGATTTCTAGTTTGGTCGCCTGGACTCAAGCACTCAGTGTGTGCTTTGATCCTTTCTATTTCTCCGAGGGTTGCTTTGTAGACCAGGACACGGTCTATTTAGAGAATGTTCCCTGTGGCTGGAAAAGAAAAAATCCAGATCTTCCATGGTTGGCTGATGTGCTATCAACAAGATCCTTCCAGCTTTCTGGTGTTTGTACCCTCCGTGTCCTGGCCAACTCCGTCACCAGCAAGCCTAGCAGTTACTGAGAGGGCTGAGGCATCCATGGAAATCAAGGATTTAGCTATGTCCTATTTTTAGGCCTTTAGGTTTTGGTTGAGTGCTGTGGCTCTTGGCTTTGGTGTGTCCACTTTACGGTCTTGGTCTTCCTGGCAGGCGGATCCGTCAGCATCTAACACTTTCTACGTCTCTAGTAACTTTGTTGTTGCTCTGAAGTCCATCTTACTGCACACGGCATATCCATTCCTGGTGGTCTTTATACCGACTGGATACTGCAGCTTCTTCTATCTTTTGCTTTTCAACCTACCCATGTTATGTACAAAAATGTTCATAAACAATATACTTGAATCCTATTTTTATGATTGACATGCTTAGACTATTACATGTAAGATAAGCAGTACCCCAGCAATTAGGGTTGCCAGTTATTTACATTTGTTTCCTGCGTGTGTGGCCCTGAGCCCAGGGCCTTCGTGCTGAGCTACATCTCCAGGCCATTTTTATTTCTGGTTCTGTGACAGGGTCTCACCGAGTCTCTAAGTTGCACAGGCTGAGCTCAAACTCATGATGCTCTAGCCTGGAATTACAGGCCTGTACCACTGGGCCTAGCTCACTTCCCTATTTCTTTTTGTAACTTGAATATATTTTAAAATCTATCGTGCTTTTGAGTGGGTTTTTCTGCACAGTTATTTAGCAGTAGCTTTGCTGGAGCTGGTTCCTGTCACTGAATGAGGAGTTGACCTTCCTTCCACTGGGGTCACGTTGCCTTCCTCGTGTCTCAGTGACACTGCCCTGGGTACCAGATACTTGGATAACTTCTCTCTCAATCATCAAACATGACCTGTAACTCATGGGTACTTGTGGAAAGCACATCCACCATGTATGTTTGCTCCATCCACTGCTCCTCCTTCCTTCCCTCTGCCCCAAGACTTGTTTTCTGTCTCCAAAAAAAATATTTTAGCCCTTACTTTAAAGTAGGCCTACTAGTGACACAATCCTTCAGTTTTCCTGCATTTGAGGATGTCTATTTCCCCTCCATCCCCACAGGATAGTTTTTCTAGGTATAGAACGTGGGCCTGATAAATCTTTCCTTTTAGTACTTAAGAAAACTGCTACATTTGGTCTCCCTAGATTCCAAGCAGAAACTCAAGAGTCATCTTTGGTGGCACAATGTGTCTTCAAGAGGATTTCACCAGGTTAATCCCACCTGGAGCTCCTCTAAGCCTATAAGGCTTTCTCTCTTGCCCAATTCTTCAAGTTTCCAGCTGTTATCTTAACATTCTTTTAGGCTTGCTGTATTTCTCCTCCATTCCTGGAACTCTGGTGATGGAATGTCTGATGCTTTCTCTCCTGGGTCTGTGGGAGCACGTCACTGCTCACTTATTTTTAGTGTGCCTTCTCTCTGTGGTTCGGGTAGACACATCCTAACTGCCCTCCAGCTCACCTGTGAGCTGCAGACACCTCCATGAAGTTGTCATGAAGCCCATCCAGGAAAACTTTCATTGCTATTTTTATGTTTTCCAGTTCTATAATTTCCTTTTTTAAAAGTTCTCCTTACCAGTTGAGACTATTTTCACATTTGTTTTAAGAGATTGTACCATTGGTTTTCCAAATAATATTTTTATGACACATTTTTTAAACCCCTTTGTCACGTCATTTCAACACTTAATCTCAGGGTTCACGCGATCAACTGTCTTTTCTCATTCAGTCTGTGGTGTTTATGCCTTTCAGTGTGAAAGGTGAGAGGTGTTAGTATCCAGCTAGGATACTGTGCTGAGCCCCTGCAGGTGGTCCCCCTGTCTAGCTCGCCCAGCCTTGCCTGTAGGCTATGTTTCCAAAGAGCTTCTCATTATCAGAAGCTTCACAGTCTTACTTTGGTTTGCTTGCTTGATCTAGTATCTCCGGGCCCTCCTGGTGCTGGCTGAGGCAGTGGGGGGGGGGGGGGTCCCCCATGCTGGGAAGCTGGGTACATCTTGGTAAGCGAGGAAGACTCATGTCTATGAAGACGAAGGAGCTTCCCAGCCGGGCCACTTACTGTGTCTGGGTAACTCTGGCCCACTCTTCCCTGCCACCCTGGTGTCACCTCAGGCTTGGCAGGGAAGGGCTACCCTGGCGGCTAATGTGGTTGGGGTCCCACCTCGTCCCCTTGCTGGGGAGGTAGAGCTGAGGTGATCAGAGGAATCCCACCGGGCTTGGGGAAGGAATGAGCTTACCAGCACCTTTCTGCCACTAGGCTAGGGTACAGACAATATGTGTTAGGGTCACCTTCTCTCGGATGGAGACATAGCACCCTGCAGCCGTGGGGTTTCTCCAGTCCTGGGATCCCAAACTAGGCCAGCTTCTTACCACCCTCCTGAGTCCCTCAGCTATCTCGTGTGTTATTCTCGGAGTTTAGAGGTGTGCTTACAGGGAAGAACAGAAGAAGCCAGCCCATGGTATGTCATCTGAATGAGACGTCCCAAGCCTCTAAATATGGTTATGTCACCTGAAGGTGTGTCCACCTCCCCCACCCCTACCCCACCCAGGCTAAAAGTGAGCAAAGGCAGCCCTAGAGGAAGGCGATGACTGCCAGTGTCCGTGGCCAGAAGGCACTGGCATGATACGGATCAGCGGCAAGTCTCTCTGTGGAGGGGTTCGGGC
This sequence comes from Ctenodactylus gundi, assembly GCA_004027205.1. NCBI lineage: Eukaryota > Metazoa > Chordata > Mammalia > Rodentia > Ctenodactylidae > Ctenodactylus > Ctenodactylus gundi. The sequence continues at coordinate 293,558 of PVKB01000192.1, read as the reverse complement.
CCGCGGAAGCCTATGTTAGCCCACATGGACAGTGCCCAGCACAAGCCACTGGCCACCGGACCCTCTGAGGAAATGACAGGCATGTGAAATCATCAAACAAATACAGGACATACATTTGCACAAATATCCAGACCCTGATATGAAAATACATATTTAAAGAACTTAAAATAAAACAGCAAATAATTTTATTTGAAAAAAGTAAGAAAATAGTCCTACCTGTTGTGAGGGCATTTCACCAAATAATGTCTCACTGTAAAAAAGAGAGAGAGAGGATTGTGGGTGTTACTCCAAGCACATGTGCCCAGGCATTCTGGGAAGGGACAGGACCCAGCTCTTCCATACATGTGGGTGGCCCCCCAGCTACCTCACAGCCCTGCCTCCTTCTCCTTGGGGGTAGTGGGTGGGATACAGCAGTGACAGAGGCATAATCCAGCCAGGCAGGAAGCCATATACCCTAACTTCCTGGTGACACCGCCCACCGTGTCCAATGAGGGCCAGGACAGGCTGAGCCAGTTGTAAGCTAAAGGGCCCAGGAGTAGTAACGTCCCCGAACACGTCCCAGCCCTACCTCAGCTCTCCTGGGGACAGACGGGACAACCCGTCTCCAGTCAAAGTTCATTACCAAGTGGGTCTGCGCTCTCCAGGGGGCATTCTTCCAGGACTCAGAGGCCCCCGGGGAACAGCAGCCTCCCCAGGGGAGCCAAGCAGAGCGGAACGCAGGGCCCCAGCCCTCACCCCAACTCGGGCGAGCTCTGGGCTGGGGCATGAGCTCGCTTCCGATGGAAGGACGCCTACGCCAGCCAGGGCAGGCGGGTCGTGCAGCAGAAGGCTACACCACTGACCCCGCAGGTCACGCCTCGTGGTACCCACACCCTCCTCCACACCCATGAGCAACAACCCATGCCCACACTGACTGGAGGCTGGCCACAGGACATGCCAGGGCTGAGGGGACCTTGGCCAACATGTCACAGCAGAGTTCTGTCGCAGGGAACTCTCCCGCTGACACACGAGGGGCCTGGCCAGCCTGCCGGGGGATTGGGACCCACGTGGCAGACCTCGGGCACCCCCGCCTGCTGCCAGATCGCAGCTGCACGTGTGACTTGGGCAGTGGCAGCGGACCTGCCCGGCTGAGCGAGCCCCAGCGGGTGCCTGTGGAACTGGGAGCAAAGGGATCTGGGTGTCTCAGACTATTAGGTTTGGGGTGATCTACGGCACTAGCCATCAAAGCAGGGTCACAGTGGAATGAGAGGCTGTGTCGGCAGCCACACGGATTCATCTAATACCCAGGCCCTCCTCTGCATCCTGTCGACTGAGCACCTACTGGGTGCTGGGTGATTTATGGAGGCAGCAATAACAGCACCAGGCCCAGCGGTGCAGGCCTAAAACCCAGCACTCTGAGAGCCGCCAAGTTTGAGTCCAGCCTGGGCAGCCCAGCAACATGAACAGACTTTGCCTTGAAATCAAAAACAATTAAAACAATGGGCTGAGAGTGTAGCTCAGTGCAAAGGCCCCGGGCTCTCCCCTCAGGACCTCACACAGGAAGGACAGTAACACCCTCTCGGGAGCAGCAGCAACCCTCCACGAGCCGGAGGCATCGTACGAAGCTTGCTAGAGGGCTCACCGGTCTTGGGCCGGGGCTGGCATGTCGTGGGTCATGCTCCCACAGGACAGTTCTGAGAGAATCTGTTTGTAATCCTGCACTGCTTCCGTGGCTGCTCCCAAGAACTCATCCTCTCGCTGTGAGCCGGAGAGCTGATGTGTTCCTCCTCCTACCCTTAAAACAACACCTTTTCCTACTCTAAAGCCACAGACCACCACTGTGGGCCCAGGAGGCGAGCCACAGAGGCCCGAGCTAGCGGAAAATGCCGACAGCTGAGCCCTCCGTGAGGGGTGGGTGCTTAGGATTGAATACTAACCTCAGCTGGTGGGGTATTAAAAATCAGTTTCGAGGCCAGTCGTCCCAGCACGGTGGAAGGCCGAGGCAGGAGGATCACACAGCAAGCCCTGCCTGGGCGATGCAACAGGGCGAGACCGTTTCTCAAAAACCAAAGTAGAATATGGGCCGAAGATATAGGTCAGGGTGAGGGTCCTGGATTGGACCTCCGGAACCACTAAAAGAAACATCCTTTTTGACGACAGAGCATTCTATGACTCGTGACATTGATGGTGGGAGCAGCTTGTACTCAGTGGCAAGAGACCCCGTGTTCTGCTCCTGGCTTCCGACCCTGGAGGACTGCGAAACTCACAGGAGGATCAGCAAGCCCATGCACACGTGTGCGAGGCCGAGACAAATATTCCTTCCACTAAAAATGCCCTTCCACGAAAGTTTGGCTCACGATTATCATCTAAATTTACAACACATTGTTTTGGTTAATTTCATACAGATTCTCCAAATATTGCTAACTATTCAATATGAATAACTTAATACTGTAAATGTATCTTAATGCTTGGAGACACAGGGAGTAAGGACATAAAAAAGGTATTAGATTTGCCTATGTGTATTATTTTATAGATGAGGACAGATGGTCGGTAAAGCGCTTTCAAGACAAACGATTTTCAAGGAAGATAAACCTCTGCAGGGGACGTGGACGAAGACAGGGATCAGGGAGGAAAAACAGATGATGCCAATGTTGTGAACAGCTGACGCTTGTCTGGGGGTTGTAAATAACGGCGCTAGTTATAATCAAGGCGTTCACGTGGAGATGAGAAACTGACCCAAGTCCGTCTCATTCTAAGACATCAGGATGAGCAATGTTAAAGTGGCAGGAATTTGGGGGCCTGGGGACACCGCTCGGCAGTGAAGGCGCATGCCTAGCACGTGCAAGGCCCTGCGTTCAATCCCTACTACCACACAAAAATTAGCCAGGCGTGGTGGTGCGTGCCTATAGTCCCAACGCTCGGGAGCCTGAGGCAGGGGAACTGAGGCGAGTTCAAGGTCAGCCTGGGCTACAGAGTAAGATCCTGTCTCTAAAATAAAAGGAATGACAATTGACGTTTCTGATGGGAAAAGTTTACACGTCGGCAGGGAAAGCCTAAGGGTGACCGGAATTATTTTAGGAGCCGTGCAGGCAAACGTGTCTGCAACCACAAACGCACACTCCCATCTCACAATTAACATCGCATTGCTCTCTGAAGCACAGAGAGGTTGAAGAACTCGCCCGAGATCACACAGCTGGCATGAACAGCTGATTCACGTCCCCCCCCCCCCCCCCCCCCCCCGAGTTCCTAGGGTGAGGTCGTACTCCCAGGGCTTCAGAATGTGATCGTGGCCATATTTAGAGCTACAAGTAATTAAGTCGCAGTGAGGTCATTACGATATGGCCGAAATCAACAAGATTGGTGTCCTTAGAAGATCAGGGCGGTCACACACAGAGGGAGGACCAGGGAGCCTCAGGGAGGAGACGGCCCCCCACGGACGCCGAGAGGCCTCCAGGGCCGTCACCCTGCCGACACCGTGGTCTCAGATGTCCTGCCTACAGGACGCGGGGCCATGAACAGCACGACCCGGAAGGCCCCCGGCGGAGCGTCCTGACTCAGGGGACCAGCCCGCCGGGTCCCTGGTACGTGACACCGAGGTTCCCGCAGACAGGTACGCGGAGCCCCCCACCACCGGCACCTGGAGCCGGGCAGAGCCCCGGGAGAATCCAGGAGCCGACACCTGTGCCGGGGTTGGTGCGGCCCAGAGCGGGGAGGGGGCAGGGCCCCGGGGGGCAGGGAGGAGGCCAGGGAACTCGGGGCGGGGGGTCACGACGTGGCAGGACACGGGCAGCAGCAGGTCCAGGAGACGCCTGCCCCTGCCTGCCAGCTATGGGTCTGAGGTGGTGGCCGGTGGTACCACAATGGCCCATCGGGCCAGAAGTGGCACCAGGGGTCAGCTCAGGGCCTGGAGTCCCCCTCTCCCCGCTGCGGCCCCTGGTCAGCTCACCTGGGCCTGGGCCTGGTCCCTCTGCCCTGAGAGCAGCCAGAGCTCGCTCCTTCCTGCAGCTCCGGAAGGCATCCACAGTCCCTTAAGTGCCCTCATTAGGAGGCGCTGAGTCAGGGGGCGGGGCCAGAGGGCGAGGGGCGGGGCAGAGGGTGAGGGGCGGGACCAGAGGTGGGGGCGGGGCCAGAGGTGGGGGGCGGGCAAGTGCACAGAGCCCTGGGTGGCCCTGCCAGGATTTCATCATGAGTGCAAAGTGGCACGGGCGAGTTCCGCTGCCCCTCCCTCTAGCTGGCTCCCAGGTGCCTTAACGACCGTGCCTTCGCAGCGGGGACACAGGGCACACAGGGGCTGGGGGCTGCCGGGGCCAGCCGGCTGCCAGTGCGCACAGATCCTCCAGCTAGCACAGGCCTTGGGAAACCAGCGAGCTGAGGAACCACTAGAACAGCCCAAGGCTCGGCCGGAGCCACCACGAACGGCTGGATTTTCCAAGCGACTCAGCCACCGAGGCCTGGCAAGGGGGCTCAGCGCCCCGGCACTGCCAGGGAGAGAGGAGCAGGCTTGCTGGGGAGAGCAGGCGGGAAGCGGCTTTGCGCCGGCCCACGGCACAGGGCGCAATTAGCCCCAGCTCCGGAAGGGCAGGGAGGGAGCAACAGGGGGGCAGAGGGCAGCCGGGCGCAGCGAGGGTGTGCCGCGGCGGCTGGGGGCGCTGGCCTGGGGCGCTGGCTTTCCATGAAGGACTGTCTAATAAACCCGGTTCCTCCCGGCTCACATCAGGCGCGAGCAGCCGCGACTCTGGTGTCCTCTGCTTGTGTGGACCCGTGTCACCGCAGGTCCCCAGAAGGCGGCACCCGGCTCGACCCACTGTGCAGAGCGCAGCGGCCTGCAGACCCTAGGCCCGCGGGGTGGGAGGGGCTGGCTTCCTGTGGGACCCCGACAGACACCTGCCTGGGAAGCCTGGAACCATCGCTCCCACCTGGGGCCCCGGCTCAGCCCGGCCCTCCGGCCTCCTCCTGTTTCTAGTTGAACCAGAACAAGCACGAGGTCAGACAGAGACACGTGGCGTGTGGGCTCACGCCACAGCTGATTCACGTGAGTGTGCACGTGTTGGTGGCGCAGCCCGGGTGGCTTCTTGCTGCCCGGACCGCCATGACCCCAGGCAGCTCCCCACAGGGCGGCAGCCCCTGGGCGCAGCCTGGCCTCGGGACTCCCTGTGCCTTGCTGTCACCCTGACACCTCCCGGGACCTGCCGCTGGGCACCCTGCCCCTTCCGGCCACGCGGGATGCAACGGTGCCTGCTGCAGGACGGCCTGTTGTGGGGAAGCCGCCCAGCGCCCCAGTCCTGGGGCCGCTGGGCAGTCAGTGGCGGTCCAGCCACCTGCCGTTGTGGCAGAGTCCTCTCCTTGACCCGTGCTTCCTGCCCAGCAGACAGGGCGAAGCAGCAGCTTACAGGTGACCGGAAGTGCCCTGCCACATGCCCCTCCGCCGAGTTCAGCTGTCCTCAGGACTAGACGTAGCCACGAGAATGTGGGACTGTGGCCCTGTGCTTGTCCTCTGAGCCTAGAGTCCCCAGGTGCAGGGACCTGGCTGCCTGAGGGTAAGATCACGGGGCCAGTGAGACGTCACAGCCCCAGTGTCCCATCTGTCTCAAAAGTGGCTTCATCCTGACCTCCCGTCTTGGTCAATGCCATGTGACCGAAGCCCGTGGATGACTTCAGGTGACAGTGCCAGAAGCGCTGACCCTGGAAACCCAGCAGAATGATATTGTGCCGGGCCTGGCGGTGCAGCCTGTAATCCCAGCACTCCGGGAGGCTGAGGCAGGAGGATCACAAGTTTGAGCCCAGCCTGGACAATTTAGCAAGATCCTGGCTCAAAGAAGGGGTGGAGCAGGTGGATCCTGTCTCAAAAAAGAAAAAAGCAGAGTGGCGCGTGGTGATGCACACCTGGAATCCCAGCATGCTAGAGGCTGCGGCCATGAGGTCAAGGTCAACCTGGGCTAAGCAGTGAGCTCAGGACCAGCCTGGACTACAGAGAAAGACCCTGTCTAAAAAATAAAATAAAAAGCTGATGTTTCTATTCACTGTTTTGAAGAGACTGATGACGCAGCAGCCAGGAGGGACCTTTGGCGTCCACGGCACGTCCCCGGTAAAGCCCACAAAACCCACCACCAACAGCAAGGCAGCCGTGCTTAGGCAAGGCTCTGGAAGCAGGAAGATGTCTCTGACCAACTTAACACGGTGTCATTACGTCCCCTGACACGTAATCTCCTCAGGAGGAGGGAGAGGGGTCCTCCTGTCCGGGCTCCTGCAAGCCCACCTGCCCGCCCACCTCCAGACCACTACCTCCCAGCAGACAGGCCATGCCCCTCGCACAGCCAGCCTCCCGTACACACAAGCACCTTCGGTGGCCCGGGCCTCACGGGTCAGACATAAAGGGCTCCTGTCGCCTCTGAAGCTCACACTTCCCAGAAGGACAGCAGTACTAACACATCCCACGGCCCTGAAACCCACGTTCCTTCTATTTGTCCTTTGACTGTAGGCACTAGAGAGGTGGGGAGGGGACAGCTAGCATATCTCCCCTGTGACGTTCACTACAGAGCAGCCTCGGTGGCGCAGGCCTGCAATCCCAGCACTCTGGGAGGCTGAGGCAGGAAGATTGCTCATTGGAGCCCAGCCTGGGCAACTCAGTGAGACCCTGTCTGCCGTGGTCTGCTCGGGTCTGAGGGGTTTGCTGTGATCTGAGGGCCTCTTGGCCCGTAGGGAGGGGAACGGGCTCTGCACGGCCTGGGCTGCAGGGTGCCACTTGACCCTGCAGCCAGGGTCCGGCCAGATCAACGTCAGCCTCAGAAACCTCCGGCATGGAGCCGCCGGCTCCTCGGCCACGGCCTGCTCCAGGCGTGGAGGCCTTCCTGCAGGGATAGACAGCGTGTGGGTTCTGGGGCCCGAGCCCCGCTCCAACTGTCCCCCTGCCAGTGTTGACGTGGTAGGGCCCCCACCCCCACCTGTCGCCAAGGACACAGGACATGGAGCAGCCCAGCCGGCTACCTGGCCCACGGCGGGTGGGCAGATAACCTGGACACCTGAGCGGGGCCTTTGACACTGCACACAGGTGCACACAAGGCTGCGGGGAACCCTCCAAGGGGTGGGACAACTGGTGTCCCAACGCCCACAGGGCTCTCTGTGTGTCCCCATCTGCCCCAGGGCCTCGCTGTGACTCCTGTCTCTGCCCCTTGAGCCTATAGCTGTGCCTGACCCTGCTGAAGTGCCCTGGACTCCCAGCTGGCTCGGCAACTGCAGCAGCTGGGAGCGCAGCAGCTGGACGCAGCACCTGTCACCACCTGTTATGCCCCTGTCCTATCCCGCTTCCAAGGACCACGGGACCCTGCGCCATTCCCTGTCTTCCAGGGGAGGCCAGCACCCACACCCGCACGCACACATGGCCCAAGGCACACACTCAGAGAGCAGAGGGGTGGGGCGGGGAGAGGCGCAGGGACCCTTAGGGGTTGGACACACCACAGGTGAGGCACCGCAGGCCGGCTTGGGGTGCGACGTGAGGACACAGTCGCATATACACACACAACACCTACACCATGCTGTGCACACACACTCCACACAGACCGTATAGACCCCACGCACACCACAGTACACATCTATACACACAGCACACACAGACCACATGCATCCAGCACACACACATATGCACACACAGTGCACACACCACACACAGTGCACACACCACACACATACACACAGCGCACACACCACACACAGTATATACACACACCACACACACACACGCCCACACGAGGCTGGACCAGTGAGACGGCACCACTGGAACCGGGCTGGTCTGAGTCACAGCCCCCTCCCCCCGCACCCTGACCCTCTCTAGAGCAACTACGCCCTGGCTGGTTCGGACCCCTGGGGAGGTGGGAGAAGGTGGCGGGGATGGGGTCACCTGGGGAAGCAGTGGGGGTAGAATGAGAGACACTGGGTGTCACTGAGGGAGGGCAGAGGGAAGACGGCCCCGGAGTGGCCCAGGAGCAGGGCACAGGGTAGGTTCTGCCGGGCAGATTCTCTGGGGAACCAAGGCTTCAAGAGAGCCAGGGACTCAGGAGAGAACAGGCGGTGTCCCCGAGGCGTAACCCCAGGCGTGATCCTGAGAACGGAACAGGAAGGAGGGGGACAGAGTCCAAGGACTTAGGGGAGGCAGGGGGGGCACTCAGGCCAGACACCCTCCAGGTGCCCCTGCTGGCCGAGGGCACAGGGCACGAAGCTTCCACGCGAAGCGTGTGCCATCAGCCCCGACCGCGTGTGCGGGAGCAACGCCAGTGCCAAGGGCCTCAGGAGTCTGTCCAGAAACACAGAGGCTGAGGCAGCAGGATCACAAGTTCAAGCCCAGCCTGGGTAACTCAGTTACTTAGTGAACCGTGTCTCAAATCAAAACTGCAAAGGGGCTTCATGTGAAGGTCCTGGGCTTGATCCCCATATCACCAAAACATGTACATATATATGTACATACATACATACATACATATGTTAGGTAAAAATGTTAAAGAAAAGGCAGAGCCAAAATCCCACCCTGAATCCTATCTCCCAAGAGAATGATTAGGACATCAGAAATGAGGGGAAAGAGGGATCTGACGAAAGGGGGATTTAGCCCACAGCAAAGGTGGTCAGCCCTTATTCTAGCCGCATCCGAGGGGCCACGCCTTCGGCACTCCTTGCTCCCGAGCCCCAGATGAATGGGCCCGCTGTAGGAGGCCTGCCGCCGCCGCACCCCCCCCAGTGCTCCCCATGTGACACGCCCATCTGGGTGTGCTCCTACCTCTGGACTTCCTCTTGGGGGCCACGGACTGCCAGACGATGACCAGAGTAAACAGCAGGACACTGAGGATGCCCACGCAGCACACCAGGATGGCGTACACGTAGAGGTCTGCAAGGTGAGGACACGCAGGTCACTTTCACATGGAAACACACAGATGCACACGCAGCATTCCACACACTACAGAAAGCGAGGTCTGGGGAAGGAGAGACACGCACTGTGGGAACAGCACAGAGAGCCCGAGACAGACCCACAAAGGCCTACTCAGCATGTGAGAATGTGTGTGTGTGTGTGTGTGTGTGTGTGTGTGTGTGGCACTGGGGATCGACCCCAGCACCCTCTCTCCCAGCTATACCCCCAGTCCATTTTTAATGTAATTTTATTCTTTTGAGATAGGGTCTTGCTAAGGTGCTCAGGCTGGCCTTGAACTTGTGACCCTCCTGCCTCAGCCTCCCGGAGCGCTGCAAGGACAGCCCTAAGCCGCGAGCTGAGCTTCAGCTGGTTTTGACAACTGATAAAAAGTAATTCAATGCTGGTAGAAGAGCTTCTTCCGTAACCAGTGTAAAAATGATTAGATTGCCACCGGCAAAAAAATCAAGTTAACCGCTCATGTCACATTCAAATAAACTCAAAATAAACCACACGCCTAGATCCCAACTTTGGGATCTAAGACTAGGCAAGGCGTTCTCAGACGTGGCACCAGTAACGCCCCCCACAGACGAAGAGTGTGCAGGCTGGGGGCGGCTTGGCATGTTCGAGGCTCTGGGTTCCAGCTCCAGCACCCCACAAGCAAAGTAAAATGCCCAAGTCTTTCCCTGTTGCTACTCAGAATTGCTGCCTGTTCCCACCACAGCAAACAATCCTAGGACAAGCGTCCACACCCTTGACCGTCCTGCATCCCTCCCACGGCCCCCATAAGGTGGAGCTCCTGCGGGCCCACAGGACCAGCCCTTCGTGTGGCCCGGGGGGCTCGGAGGGCAGATGGTTAAACGCTCAAGCTGAGAAAGCCGGCGCACCGGGGGTGCGGTTATGGGGGGAAACTAGACATTCCAGCTGCGTCTGTTCCGGGCCACTTAGGGCCATGTGCTCGGGTTTGTCTGTTCACCTCAAATCAGAGGAGGCCGTGTGGTCCGCTCAAAGCCAGCTTGAAGGAGACGCAAGGGCCCACCTCTGGGTGTACAGGGGCTGAGGGGTCTTTTATGGCAGGCAACAGCAGGGAAGGGATACAGAGGTAACGGCCATCTCTAGGACTGCTCTGCTGTGCCCAGCCACCGCAGGCTCCACCTCTCCCTTTCTTACAGAAAGAAAACCAGGCGCGGCCTCCTCGGGCAGCACCTGCAATGTCCCTCCCTGCCCTCGGGCTAAGGAGAGGACAAGGATGGGTAGCGCACTCAGCAGCTCAGCAGGAAGAAACTGGAAATAACTTACCTTTAAAAGAAAACAATGAAGCCTTTGAACTGTAATTTTATCATGGCTACTCTACACCCGCCTCCCTCCTCAGAGACTCAGGCAGCCCCAGCTCCACCCGGCAATCCTGTCCTCAGGTCCTCGGGTCCTCTGCCTACTTTTCTGTATTTTTCTAGAGCTGGCCGGCCTTCCTGCCCGAGCTGCCGTGAGCAGGCTTCTGTTCCTGTCAACTTACAGGTCTGTAATTAAAACATAGCCGGGCCTCTGCATCTGTGGCCTGTGCACCCGTGGCTCCTGTACCCGTGGATTCAAACAAGTTTGGATCAGAAATATTCTTTAAAAACGCTGCACCTGGGCCGAACACGGGCAGGCGTTTTCCTTGCAGAATTCCCCAGCCGGCGCAGTACAACAGCTATTTGCATAGTATTTACATCGGATTAGGTTTTATAAGTCGCCTATAGGTATCCCAGAGGTCACCAGGCATGTTAAAATGTTAAGAACACAAAGTCCCCAAGTCACCACTGTGCATATAAAAATGTTTAAAAATTTAAAATAAAATATAAAAACGTTTTTACTCAGGATTCATTTGTCTTGATATTCGAGATAAAACTAATGAATGCCATGAGAAAAATTAGGCAACCGGTAAATTCCATCAGGAGGGCGCCCCGAAAGTTGCCTCACATAGGAAAGATGAACACACTTCTGGCAGGATTTAATGTGTACGGGAAGATGGGCATGTAGGTTATATGCAAGTACAAGGCCATTCTGGAGCATGCTGGAGTCTGGGGAACCCCCGCCTGGGGACAGGTGTGCAAGTCCTGGAGTGGATCCCCGCTGGAACAGGGGACCCAGCCGTGAGCGAGAAGTGCTTAGGCCAAGGGTGCAGCCCAGGAGCACGGACTTACCTAGAAGGCACGGGCAGGTGGGAGGGCTGAGGGAAGCCCCACCACGGAGCCAGAGCTGGGGGAGTCCCAGGGGCCAAGAGCAGAGCAGGGTCAAAGAGCCCCAGAGGGCTTGGAGCGGGGCTGGGAGACAGCCCGGGGATCCCACCTGGAGGAGGGCTAGCTGGCTCTGAGGGACGGGGCAGGGCCGGGCTGTGGAGGACCACTCTGTCTCCCCGTAAATGCTCTGTGGATTGATAGGGTGTGGACTGGGCAGAGGTCAGTCAGAGCCACACCCCTGGCCTCCTCTCCATCTGCTGGGTACTTGGAAGCTGAGTAGGAACCCAACTTGGGGACAGAGCAGGACCTATGGCCCTGATTCACAATGGGGACACGAGGACACTGGACGACCTGACCCCAGCAGCTCCACGGCCAGGCCTGGACCTACACTGTCGGGCAAGCCACGCTGGGAACAGGATTTCAGAACCGCTTCTAGCTAGAAAGCAGTGGTGCGTAGTGGGGTCACGCTGCTACCAGGCCAGGCAGAGCTGGGACAGGCGGGCACCACAGCTGCCCCAAAAGGACACTGGTAATGTGGGTCCCGGGGCCAAAAAGCATGCAACGTGGCCTCCATTTATCTCCCGGAATAGAGAGAAAGCATCTGATCAAAGCTTCCGTGCCTGACAGCTGAGCAGCCAGACCCACGCTCCTGCCCACCGTCACCGGGTTCCCGGCTGCGGGAAGTGGGAGGGGTGGGGCCGCAGCCTGAACTGCCCTGGCGGCCCTCACACCCAGACCCCACAGCTGTGTGCGTCTGGGGCCACCTACCCGGCAGGGAGTGGCAGGTTGGCGGCCCCAGGTACTGGGGACCCGACAGAGAACGCCTGAGCTCCCCACGGGCATCCATGGTTACAGACTCCGAAACATCTGGCCGGGGTGAAAGGCTCAGCCGCTGCTCCCAGAGCACTGGCCGTGGGACTGTGGTCGCGCCAGCTGGCACCGCCTATCCCGTGGTCCAGGCACGCACAGGGCCGTCCTAGCCCCGGCTGCCCTCTACTCCCTTCCTGAGGCTACAGAATTCTGAAATCACACCACTGTGAAGGAGAAATCTCCAGGGAGAGCCCCTAGCATGCCTGGGTCACGCAGCAACTGGCCCCGAAGCGGCGGGCTTTCTCTTCCGGTCGGGGAAGGCCAGCCATCTGCCAAGTGAACCTGGGTAGCCGCCACCACCACCACCTCCTGAGTGCCCTCTGCAAACACAGGCTGAGCCCCAGCCACTGCAGCCCGGGTCACAGAGTCACCTGGGGTCACGTCAGCAGGGGCAGAGCTGGGCTGGGCCGTGGTCCCCCTTACCTGGGCTGCTCTCAGGGCGGAGCGGGGCCTGACGCTGCCCTTTCCTCCAAACTATTTATGAAAAGAAAAATAAATCTCCCCATAAATGTTGGCTCGGAAGTGTCAAAACTCAGACTTGGCCAAACAGCACGTGCGCAAAGGCCGAACGCTAAACCCCCGGGCCCGAATCTACAAAAACATCGACACTTCACAAAGCCGGGAATCAGCTTTGACAGTGCCACGGGCTGGGCGGAAGCTCCGGGATAGAGGGCGTGCCCAGCGTAGGCAAAGCTCCTAGCGTGCGCTCCAGCACCGTGAAGCACACGTCAAGTCCGAGGGCGTGGGGGTGGGGGGGGGGGCTCCGGTCTGCAGTTCCGGCCGCTGAGCAGGACCTGCCTCCAGAACCAGACAGCACTGGGCTCAGAACGCCCACACCTGCGCACTCAGCAGGAATTCTCCAAATTTATCTGGGTTCTGTCTCTGCTGTTGGACTTCCAGGGCACTTTTGCCAGTTTTAGACTCCGCTGCAGAACACAGAAAAGGGCACGGCCTCCCCGAGAAGACGGCCGTGGGCGGGCTGCCGCGGGGGCACGCAACACGCAGCGAGGACATCTAGCCCGTGGCGACGTCGCGTGCCAGCGCCGGCCACCCTCCCTCCGGGCTGCCCAGCCCACCGCGGGCCTGGAGGACAGCACTTGTTGCCTGGCAACTACGAGGGGCCTTCCAGGAGCCTGTCCCTGACCACTGAAGCGAGGAAGCCCAGATGGGAATTCTGAATTCCGCACGTCCAGGGCAGGCGCAGGTCTGGCGCTGGGACTGCCCGCTCTGCCAGACCCGGCTGCTCAGGACCAAGTACCTGCCTGTGTCGTGGCCAAGGCCAGCAATCAACGCTGGCTCTGTTCAGCGGGCAGTCTGCCAGGCCCAGGTGAACTCTCAGGACGCGTATCCATCCCTCGGCCAGGAACGGAAGGGCAGGAGGTCCGGGCCGCAGCAGGGACTCTCAATGGGACCTTGACCTCGCCAGAGCCATACGGTTAAAAAGCTCTGGGGTGTGAGGACCCAGGAGGGACCTGCGGGACCAGTTCCCACGCATGTGCAAAGAAGACAGGCCCTGCGGCATGAGGGTCTCCCCGCAGCCAGGTCGGGAGGACCCCAAGAAGGGCTCAACGGACCACAGTGCGGGCGCGTGGGGCCCGACACTGCCACCCTCCAAACACACTCAACGTGAATAGGACGTCCGGTGAGTGCCTAAATTTAAACATGTTAGCTGGGCATGGTGGCTGTCACCTGTAGGGCTTGGGAGGCCGAAGCAGGAGGATTGTAAGTTTGAACCCAGCCTGGGCAACGCAGCAATTTAGCAAGACCTTGTCTCAAATAAACAATATTTCAGTGATTAGAGACATAGCTCAGTACAAAGGCACTGAGTTCAATCCCTGGTATCACAATAAATAAATAAATAAATAAATAAAGGAAAAAGTTTCATTTGGAAATAAATATAAAAGTAAAATATAAAGTAAAAGACACACTGCCCTCCTCAAACCGCTCCCCCCACCTCAAATACACTTATCCCGCTGCCCCCGAGTATTCTTATGAGATATGATTAAAAAATGCGGGGATGCTACTGGCAGGTGCTGCCCCACGGAAAGGCAAGGCCAGCACACCACAGCGCCTCCCCATAGGCCCCAGTCAGCAGACACGGCCCCCCGGGGCGGCCGGCTCTTCCCCCAGAGTCAAGATGACCACGAGAGGTCAGTGTTCTGGGCTGATTCAGGACAGGGAGGCAGCCGTGATGACGTGACTCACGAAACTCAGGGAGACCCCAGACCCGCCTCAGCACGGGGCAGGAAGGCGGGCAGAGGCCTGAGCTGGGGTGGGGCCCCGTCTGAGAGTGATTTGGGGCAGGGCGGCTTTCAATGTATACTTTTTATCTAAATGTTCACTGTATTTTCAATCACATTGTGCATAAAATTTTTTTCTGTTCTTTGCATTAAATCACCTCAGTCCCTGAGGAAGTACAAATTCTTCCATCCCTTCCTGATGTACTAAGCAGAATCTTGGGGAGGGGGAGCCCCGAGTCTCCCCAGGGGATTCTTAGCATCCCATGATCACCCTGCCCCCAGCAACAGTTCCCAGAGACCCACTCAGGGACCAGCCCGGCCCTCCCTCCTCCACCCCACCACAGGCCGGGCACGGGGCAGCCCTGGAGACCACAGCAGCCATTGGCGGGCTGCCTCAGTCCCACTGAACTGCGGCAGGAACAGTAAGCCCGCTCTTCTGCAGCTTCCAGCGGCAGCGAACCCGGGGCCGCAACCTCTGCCTGCCTGCCAGGCGCAGGCTCAGGGTGCGGGCTGCGGGGACCTGGGGACGACTCTGCCCAGAGAAGGTCATCGGATGAGGAACAGCCAGGACAGGCGGGGCAGGGAGAAGCCAGGGGCACTGCGAGCCATCGTTGCAGTGAAGCGCAGTCCGGGAGATAGAGGGAGGGCCGGGCTGTGCACCCAGCCCAAGTCTGCCCGGTGGGGCTCCGGGCCCACAGACAGGGCACCACGAGGGCTAGGCTTCCTAGGAGACGCCCTGCCTCCCTGAGTAGTCACCAGAAAGGGCGGTTTCGACTCCCAGTGCCCCTCGCCTGGTCACTCCTCACCTAAGAATCCTGGGAGGTCACAAGATGCCATCCTTCTGCAGTTCCAGGACCCCTCACCGTGCGCCCCTCTGCCTCTGACCGAAGGCCCTGCCTGGGACTGAGAAGGGCAGACCTCCCAGTGCCAGCCGTTACCTCCGCCACATGGCAGTGACAGTTTTTCTGACCTTCCTCCTCTCTGGACAGGCTCTGCCACCTCTGGTGAGGGGTGGCTTGGCCAGGACGAGGTGGCCTCTCCCTGTAGAAGTCGTAGAGAGCTAGTGGCAGGCAGTGGGGGTCCTTTTTCCATCTGCATCATTGGAGATTTGCAAGGGGCCAGGAAGGCTTGGACCTTAGGGCTGTGGGTCAGGTGGACGAGAAGTCCTGCTCATGGGGAGCACGTGTCCCTGTGGACAGAGGTGGCTGCCCAGGACTCAGGCCCTGACGTGCCAGGCCAGATCCTTTGATGTAAGATGCTCCGCATCCTCCCTGGCCTGCATTCCCTGGATGCCAGGAGCCCCAGCCCTTCACAGCTGCAGTGGCCAAAAATGGCTTGAGTGCGGGCAAATGTCCCCTGGAGCGTCACCCCACCCACACTGAGAGCTCTCGCCCAGAGGCTCAAACGTGCGTGTCCTCTGAATCAGCCGGAGGTCTTGTGAACAGGCACATCACCAGCTACACCCCCACACCCCCACACACAGAGCTTTGACCCCGTGGGCAGGGCAGGGCTGCAGAGCACCCACGTGACCCCGGAGCTGTTGGGGTCAAAGCTTCTCATCCCCAAAGAAGCTAATCGGGAGTCCTTCGAGATGGGGTCTGGGCACCAGGCATTTGGAGACTGCTGCGGGATTTGAGCAGGGGGAACACAGCTTGTTGAAAGGTTTCCAAACTGTTCCTAGAGCCCCCAGCTTGAGTCATTTGAATTGGTACGTAGTCACCGGGATGTCCCCTCCCGCTCTGCATCACGGTCATGCCCTCATGTCACCTACAGCCCAGCACTCTGAGAGGCTGAGGCAGGAAGGTCACAAGTTCAAACACAGCGTGGGCAATTTATCAACTTAGTGAGACCCTGTCTTGAAAATCAAAAATAAAAATGAACCAGGATCATAGCTCAGTATGAAGACCCTGGGGTTGAGCTGCAGTACCCAAAAAGAGAGAAACAAGGAAGGACGGGAGGGAGGGAGGGAGGGAGGGAAAAGAAAGAAAGAGAAAACTGGAGCAAAGCAGAAAGAGCATACGACCCCTCAGTTTTGGTCAAGACAACAATCTATCACCATGGTAAGGACACCAAGTTCTGCTCTCGGGCTACCCACTTCCCACCACCCAAGAGGAGGCTGCGTCTCCTAACAAGGACACGCCCCAGACTCACCTTCAAACAACGCCCAGGTCCCTTTCTTTTTCCCGAAGGTTACATCTTCCTCCGGAGCTTGGAGAGCAGTCACTATAGGACAGAGGACAGAGTAGGGTGTAAGGGACAGTGGCCCTTGGCCTGATCCACAGTGGACCTGCAACTGTCCCCTGGGGTCCAAAAGGCACTCACACTCATAGTCATTCCCACACTCGAAGAAGTAACACATTCAATGCTCATAACTCAGGGTCAAGGATCAGTGTGCCTTAGTTCTTCCACCTATACAAAGGGTGCCTATGTCGGGGTAGATATGAGGGTGAAACAGGTCAGCATGTATGTGTGGAGTACGTGGAACAGGGCCTGAGACCTGGGCAGCTACCTTTGTCCACAGGGACACGTGCTCCCTATGAACAGGACTTCTCGTCCACCTGACCCACGGCTCTAAGGTCCAAGCCTTCCTGGCCCCTTGCAAATCTCCAATGATGCAGACGAAAAGAGGACCCCCACTCCCGCCACTAGCTCTCTACGACTTCCACAGGGACAGGCCACCTCGTCCTGGCCAAGCCACCCCTCGCCAGTCCCTTCCTCTTGTCTTTCAGGGATCCACAGGTTAATCCAGTCACAGTGCCCTGTGCCTTATCAGAGGCCCCACGTCCTCCCTAGAAGAGACACGTGGGAGACTTCTCCCCAGCCGAGCCTCCAGGCAAACAGTCACGGGGTTTTCTTCGCTTTCTGTGCGCAGTTATTTTACAGGAAAGGGTGGAGACCTTGGGGCATCTGAACATTAGCAACACCGCACAATCTTATCTGTTCCTAGAAGAAAAAAGAATCTTTGTGTGCAGATGCCAGAGCTTCAGAAAGTTTCCCAAGGTTCCCAGCTAAGCCTGTTATCTCCCTGGGAATTTGATATATAGTGAAAGGCTGGGTCTGAGGCCACGGACTGCAGGGAACTGGGCCACGGGGATGGCCAGGCCCACAGCAAGGGCCACCTCCTGGGTGGTCTGTGAGCCCCTGGCCTTGGTAACGCACCTCCCTCCTTCCCATAGCTGCAGAGAAGTGCAGAAAGGGGCCCCCACAGGGTGGGGGGACAGGGAGGGTAAAATGCCTTGAGAAAACATTTGCCAGGGGCTGGAATTACAGCTCAGGGGTACAGCCCTGCTTAGCATGCTCCAGGCCCTGGATTCTATTCATAGCACCAGGAGGTTGAGGTAGGAGGATTACAAGTTCTACCAGTCTGGGCCACTTAGCAACTTGTCTAAAATCCAAACTGAACACAGGCTGGGGACTTAGCTCAGTGTGAAGGCTCTATGTTCGGTCCCAGGATGGAAAGGAACATCGCCAGGGATCCCCACACACACGGATCACATCAGCCAGTGACTACCGGACGCAGGTGCCAAGAAGAGACCTTGGTCAAGCCCCCTGTGTGGCGTCTGGGACCCCATCACTCAGAGAGCAGTGCAAGCAAGGCCTGGGGCCCGCCAGCTTCCCGGGGGAGGACACTGTCACCAAGATCTGTGACAGTGACACTGTCTGCTGGACACTGGGCCTCTGATGCTGGCTGCCTATAGAAGGGGGCCTTGAGAGGAACTGCGTGTCCTGAAATCGCCTCTCTGCTCACCTGTACCTATAACGCTTTTAACAACGCTACAGTTAAGAGCACCGATAAGTGACACCCAATTCGATACAGAAGCTTCTGGAAAATGGGCTGTGGCCCCGAGCTGGGGTAACGTGTCGCCCCTCTGTCCCCACTGCTGGCCATGCTGGGACAGAGGCTCTCCCAGGGTTCGTACACTTGGGTCTTGTGGAATGTCGCCTTTTGGGTTCCCCAAGGCCAGGAGATCCCAGGTAGCCCCCGAGCTCCTGAGGGACAGGGAGGGAGGCATCAGCGCCCTGCTCAATCACGGAGCCTCCCCAGAGGTCTGGGGGCCCCAGGGCCCTAGATGGAGAGGCATGAATCCCAAGGGTCACGGGAGGGGAGGCTGCTATGTGACGCCTCTCTTCCAGGCCAGGGGACGCACGAGGGCCCTGAGCAGCCGTGGGAGAGTCCTTGATCAAGGGCCCCTTTCCACAGCACACCTGACGGTAGGAAAACGCGACGTGCAAAACAAAAGCTGCTCGCGATGGTGTCAGCGCTTGACCAGCAAGCACACGGCCCCAGCACCACATAAGCCGGGAGTGGTGGCGCCCACTTAAAATCCCAGCACTTGGGAGGCTGAGGCAGGAGGATTGCTGTGAGTCTGAGGGCAGCCCAGGCTACAGAGTTAGTTCAGGACCAGCCCAGCCTGCAAAGTGAGACCTGTCTCAAAAAAAAAAAAAAAAAAAAAAAAAGAAAAGAAAAGAAAAGAAAAGAAAAAGACGGGTTGAGGATGTAGCTCTGTGTCAGAGCACTCGTCCGGCACTCTCCAGGCCCTGGGTTCAATCCCCAGTACCAACACAGAAAGAAAAGAAAAGAGAAATGGTAATTTGAAAAAAGCAGGATCCCAGCTGGGCCAGCGGCCTGGGGGTCCCTCCCACCCAGAACCTGGGGGCAGCCGGTGCGGCGAAATGCGGTGCCGCCACCCACCGAGCGGGTATTTTCTACACATCTGTCTCGCTCTCGGCTCTCTTTCCTTTCCAGAATCCTTCCTGCCCCGCAGTGCAAGTCACGGCTCCTCTGGATGAACAGATGGAGCTGGCCACGTGGCTCATGCCTCCAGTCCCAGCTGCTTAGGAGGCTGAGGCAGGACGGTCGCTCGAGCATGGGAGTTTGGAGCCAGCCTGGGCAACACAGACAGGCCCCTCCCAAAGCAGCTGAATGATCACACTGTCACAGTGTTGGGTCACTGCCACCACAGGGGAGGGGACCCAGGACCAGGACGTCCTTACGGTGGAAGGCTGGGAAGCGGCCAGGGCAAGGCCTCCTCCTAGCCCCGCCCCACCTCCTTCCCCCACCTGGTGTCTGGGAAGCAGCACAGCGGCCACACCCAACTGGCGCTGGCTCCCAGGTGCGCTTTTATGCCCGGCATCTCCTGCCCTACCAGGGGGAAGCACAGATCCTACACATGGCGGGGTCTTAGCTCTGTCTGGCTGAAAGGGCCAGGCAGAGGGTGAGGCCAGGGACGGCACAGGTGGTGGCAGCGTGGACATCAGCAGGCACACCCGGGACCTGGGACCCACCTGCACTGCGCACTCTGAATGTGGAGCCGGGGACGGCGTGCTGGCGGGTAAGGGACTGGAGGAGGCATCTTGAACGTGGACCTGCCGAAGCAGATCATCCCATCACGGCTGTGCGCTAACAAAACGGAGGGAAAGCCCAGGGCACGAGCTAGCCGTCAGGCCGCTGTGCCTTGTTATTCAGGACAGGGCGGCTCCCGAGGGGAAGCCTACTCGGGTATCACTGTGTCTGCCCTACTTACAGCTGGCCGCCACGCGTGGCTCCCAAGGACGCAGGTCTCGTGTTTCTGCCCTTACGAGCTCCATCCACTTCCTCTCTGCCCAGCCTTGCCAGGACTCAGGTCAAAGGCGCAGGCGAGACCACGCGTGTTCTGGGGCCTCTGAGCGACCCGCAGAGCACGGCAGAGAAGGGCAGCAAGGCTCCAGTGTCGTCCAGGCCTAGCAAGCCCGTCCCACTGCGTGGGGCCGCGACACACCGGCAAGAAGGCGAGCCAGCAGCACCAAGAACACGTGAGAGCGGAAGCTGATGTCCCAAGACGGAGCGGGAGGGAAGGCCTCCCCGGACGGCCCCGCACAGAGCACAGAGGTCCCCTTCGTGTCCCCGCGTGGCCTCAGGGAACAGGGAAACTGAGGCCTACAGCTGACCCCACACACTGCCCACGCGCTGTGCCTCCATGAGGCTGTCGGGGCGGGCATCCTGGCAGCCTCGGGTGCCCTTCACCCGTTCATCCCACGCCTGTCCCGGACCCTCCTGTTCACCAACAAAGACTGAAAGACCGGCAGGTGGCTAGGACAGGTCCTGGGCTGCGCCCACCCAGCCAAGGTGCCTGCCGTCCCCGCCCACCTTGTCCCCACAGCTGCTAACGTGCATCTCCCCCCGGGTTCCAGTTGATCTGACCTCTTCCCCGTCCCCTGCCACCACGCTCTGTCCTGATGTGGTGGGCCCGCGTGTCCAGGTGGATATCTTCCACGCAACCTTCTCGTGGGCTCCAGAACTATCTCCTCCTCGTTACTGCTCTGTGTTTGCAACAACTACGCCCATCCTCAGCGAGGGCACGAGCACAGGTCACATGCTGACTGCCTTTGCCCTCCCGGCTCCCCCACGCGAGGTCCCCCACTTCCACAGAGCGGACCTCCAGGCCCTGCCCTCTCTCTCTCTCTCTTTCTCTCTCTCGTTCTGTGCTACAGGCTCATGGCTCCAGAAGTCCTGACATCACGGTGGAAAGGCACAGCGGAGGACAGGTGCTGCTGCGTGGTGGCCGCGGGTCGGAGCTTCTGCTTGGGCCTTCCCAGGAGGGGAGGCCGCACGTAGGAAACCTTCTGTCGCTGGTTTATTTCACTCAGCATTCTGGCCTTGGCATTCCTACAAATGACCCCCAGTGGTCCTCCTTTATGGCAGAGCGGATATGCCCCACACCCAAGTTGGGGTCACCGCCAGGGTGGCCCTTGCACGCGGTCCTCCTATTGCTGCCTCAGTGTCATCTACTGAATCCAGAGCCACCCCTGCAGAGGCCCCTTCCTCTGGATTCTGAGGCTGGGGACCAGGATGGCAGGGTGAGGATGTCCACTCTGTCGTGGGCTTGGGCCAGCCACTGCGATCCCAATCTATCATAATGTGAGCTCAGTCAGGGGCTGGAGGGACAGCTCAGCGCTTGCCTAGCTAGCACTAAGTCAAGTACTAAGCACCCGATTCCCCAGCACCACATAAGCCGGGCGTGGTGGCGCACGCCTCTAATCTCAGCACTGGGGAGGCTAAGACAGGAGCATTGCCCTGAGCCCAAGGCCAGCCTGGGCTCCATGAGTTCGGGACCAACCTGGGCTGCAGAGTGAGACGCTGTCTCAAAAAGAAAGAAGGAAAGAAAGAAAGAAAGGTCAGTCACAGCTGCACAGTAGAGTCTGGATCGTGGGGGCGTGACGCTCATCAGCGGACTACTGTGGCCTCAGGAGGCGGGCCCCGGTGGAGCCAGGCGACCAGGGGCTGTCACTTGGGAGGGTACAGCTCTAGTACCTCCTCCCCTGGGCTGCCGAGCAGGGAGCAGCCTTCCCCCACCACACCTTCTGCCATGATGTCCCCGCCTTGAAGCCAGCGGACTACAGACACAACTTCTGAAACGTGGAGTCAAATTCAACCTCTCCTCTCCTCCTTTAAGCTGTGGGGTCCCAGTACTTGGCCCCCGCAACAGGAAAGCTAGCCAACGCATAAACTCACGGCCTGGGCTTCAGACATGTCTGTGGGCTTCAGTTTGCAGTCTCCTACGTTCTTCTGAGACCATGGGGCCGGCCTGCGGCAGGTCAGGCCCACGCCGAATGGTTCCGAGGAGCATTTAAATGAGACTCCGCTGTCTGCTCGCTCCCGTTGAGTGCCTGGACCTGCTGCCATTTTAAACACGACGAGGCGTTCTTGCTTAATTATCCAGGAACACTAAAGGCCTGGTGAGTGTCTGTTTTGCCTGTTCCACGTCTCTAGAGAAAAATAAATTACTCCACTAATTCCTTCCACGGAATCCTGAAGAACCAGTTCCTGGTGACTGTCCCTTCTGATGTCATGGCAACACTCACACCCCGATCCCGGGGTCAGGTGGTCGGGGATCTGCGGTACTCTAATTTCATAGTTTCATGGACATTTAGTTCAATTTAGATTCGATCAGATTAAACGCTTTCAGGGTAGTGGGGCCTTTCCCACCAGGTCTGTCGCTTCACCCTCGTAGGTGATCCTGAGGAATGACTTGGCGTGTGGAAGCACTTCCGGGGATGGCCAACTGGCCATAACTCTCCATGACACAAGAGACTCTGGGCCCCACCCCCTCCAGACTCCTAAATCTCCCCCTCACGTCAAAGGTGCTTTGGGAATTTGCCCTGAAAATGAGAAGAACACTTTGCCTGGGTGGCTGGGGACATTTGACATGCTCAGTGCTTGTGACAGACATTCAGACTGATTCAGATGCAATTAGATTAGATTCTTTTATATTACATTGTCCGGCCCGGTGACTAGAAGCGAAAACTGCCAGTTGATATTTTTGGTTTGGGGAAGATTTTAACCTATAGATGAGCAAGGGCCTTGGGGGATCTGTGCCCAGGTTGGGGTGGCTTCCTGGACAAGTCCCATCCCACTTAGCAAGCCAGCACCCCAGGAACAAGCCCCCTCAGAGAGGACGGGACACGCGGGCACTGTGCTCCCCGGCTAGACATGCCCTCCTATCTGCTGGCAGAGCCTCAGTGCCCACTGCTTTCCCCTGTATTTGCCACTGGTCCTTCACGCTGAGCTACATCCCCCAGGGTCTTGCTACGTAGCTCAGTTGCCCAACCTGGGCTCGAACTTGCCATCCTCCTGCGCAAGCCCTTCAGAGTGATGGGATTACTGGTCCCGGCCTGCTTCGGAGGGATGGAGCTGGAAGCTGCTACCTAGAGGTGGTCATAGGAACGGAGGACATAGGGCTCACGGATGGCTGGGACCCCTGTGAGCATAACCCATGGTCCCCTGACAACGAGCTCCCTGTGTCCCCCAGATAGATGCTCTGACCTAGGCTGTAGGAATGGCACAGCAATTAAAGCACTTGCCTAGCAAATACAAGGCCCTAGGTTTGCTTCCTCAGCACCACATAAAGCTGGGCATGCTATCTCATGTCTGTAATCCCAGCACTCGGGAGGCTGAGGCAGGAGGATTGCCCTGAGTCCAAGGCCAGCCTGGGCTCCATAGTGAGTTCAGGACCAGCCTGGTTACAGGGCGAGACCCTTCTCAACAAAATAGATATTCGGGCCTGTGAGGACAGAGCTGCTGCCCTCACCTGGCCCTCCAGGGGCTCCTCTTGTGCCGGGCCCAGGCCTTTGGTGAGCGACAAGCCCTGACAGTGGAGTTTCCAGGGCCCCTTCCCAGGTGTGTGACCGGCGGCCTCACTCACCCACAGCCTTCCCCCACTGGCACAGAGATCAGCCCTTTCTAGGGAGCTACCCCCTCCCCACCCAGGCCACGCCCCCAGGAGCTTCAGACCCAAGCGTGCCAGCCAATGGCCTGCAGCCAGCACACCCTCCTCACCATGAGCCTAACAATTCCTGCAGACCAGCTCACCTGAGACCCCTGTCAGCACGCGCCTGCTGAGAAGACCCGGAGTCTGTCCCCAGGTGTCGTCCGCTCAGGAAAGGCCTCCTGTCTGCCCTAGTATCACTGCATTCTTCTGCTACTAGTTCAAACCTGCACATGGACACCGAGCTCTGAAGCCCCGAATCCACCCTAGCCTCCCAATCCATGACCCAGGCAGCCTCTCTGGAGGGATCTAGTGAAAGATTTGGATCCCTTCGAAGCTTTCTGTGGTCTAAAGCTGCAGGACCCAACCGTTCTGCATGAAGAACTGATTTCATGGAAGGTCATTTTTCCCTAGATGGTGGGGACATTAGCTTGCAGGCTCAATTCTGCCTCAGACCATCAGACATCAGAGTCTCCTGAGGAGCGCACAGCCCGGATCCCCCGCCCACGCACAGCTCCCAGTAGCGTCCACACTCCTAGGAGAACCT
This sequence comes from Ctenodactylus gundi, assembly GCA_004027205.1. Classification (NCBI taxonomy): domain Eukaryota; kingdom Metazoa; phylum Chordata; class Mammalia; order Rodentia; family Ctenodactylidae; genus Ctenodactylus; species Ctenodactylus gundi. Next base: position 269,568 of record PVKB01000192.1, on the reverse strand, counting down.
AAGCCAGCTTCTGATCTGACAGGAGGCAGAGCTTGGACAGTCCTGGGAACCACTGCAAATACACAGCAGGCTTTCCACACTGCCCTGAGGCTTACTTCCCGCCGTGTTGCTCTGTTCCGAACAGGCAAGAGACCGGTCCACAGCCAGGGGCTGGGACCCCTGGCCTCAAGCACTCAAGCAGATTCTCAAAACCACCTACTGCACGTTGGATATTCAAATTCCACCCTGGAGTCTGAGAGCCTTCACGGCCACGGGTTCTGGCCGCCGGGCCAGGCAGCAATGCTGGCTTCCCAGTCCAGAGGGAACAGCTTGGTCCTGGGCACAGTTTCCATATGGTCCTCAGAGCCTGGCCTCTGATGCCCACCTGCCCCACGTGCACCGCTCTGCCGGCACCAGCCCTGTCTCCTCCGTCAGCCCTTCAGGGACCCTCCCACACACCCCCACCATGTCCTGCATCCATCCACACGTGGCACTGAAACAGGAGGGTCCCACCAGCCAATTGCCCCACAGCCGGAGCCCCCCTAGGACCGGCCATTGCCCGGGCTACGGCAGGTGCTGGATTACACGCCACGGTGGCTTGGAAGTCCGTGAACTGGCAACATGGCGCCTTAGTCCCTTCCTCATCGCTGGGACACACACCTGGCACCCACAACGTCAGGGAGGGAAGGTTTATTCTGGACAGTTCCTATGGTTCAGAGCTCTCAGTCCACTCTGAGGAAGGTCATGGCGGAGGCCTCGCCAGAGACAAGCTATTCACAGCCAGTTCAAAGCAAGTGAGGGGCGGAGTCAGCAAGGGAGTTCTCCCCTCCCCGCCCAGGCCACGCTCCCAGGGAACCACCCCTTAACCAGGTCTCACCTGCCAGCAGCACACTAAACCAACTATGAGTTAACCCACGTGATCCAGCTAACTCCCTGTGATCCAATCACCTTCCAAATACATGAGGCTTTGGGGGACATTCCAGACCCACCATAACGCGTGGTCCCTGCTGTGGTTTGGACCCGGAGTGTTCCCTAAGAGCCTCGGGCATCTGGACGTATCAGGATAACCATGGGACTTGGTGCTGTAGTGAAGTGGGCTGGGCTGGCACTGGCAGATGCTTGGGGATTGACCTGGAAAGATTGTGTGAATTTATTGAGACTGGCAGGAGCTCAGAGCAGAGCTTTCAGGTGTTATCAACTGGGGGCCAGGAAGCCAGGGAGGGGCAGCCATCCTGGGTGTGGGGCCCAACTGGCGCTTAAACTAAGTAAAGCAGGGAAGAAGAAACGCTGGCCTTGCCTGAGCCTCCAGGCGCACATGATCCCTGCCTCCCTTGGTCTCTGTCTGCGTGCTGTGAGCAGCTCTCCAGCCTCGGCCATGTGCTCCCGCCCCTGCAGGCAGCCCACGAGTGGACTGCGCGAGACCTTCTGAAACTGTGTGCTAAATAAGTCTATCTGTATGCCGGTATTTGTCCCAGCAACGAGAAAGAAACTGCAACAGTCCCCGAGCGGCAGCGCAGAGAGGCAAGACCTTAGGGAGGAACTGGGTGGCGGGGGCTCTGCCCTCAGGAGTGGATCCTCCATGGACTGGAGAGCTGTGGGATTAATGGGCTCTCGCAGGAAAGGCCATGCTCCCAAGGTGAGCGCTCCCTGGCACACACGCTGTCAGGCCATGTCATACCCTCTTCCACGTGAAGCGGCAGGAAGCCCTCCCCAGATCCAGCAGCACACTCCTGGCCGTGCCATTCCCTGGAACGTGAGCTAGATAAAGCTCTGCTATGCATGCCTTACCCTGCCTCGGGCATTTTGTTATAGCAACAAAACTAGCCAGGCCATGTGGCACAGGCCAATAATCCCAGCACTCTGGAGGCTGAGGTAGGAAGATCTCAAGTTCAAGCCCAGCCTGGCCCACTGAGCCACTGAGCAAGACCCTGTCTCAAAATAAAAACGGGCTGGGAATGTAGCCCACTGGAGAGGCCCTGTGCTGGAGCCCCAGTCACACACACACACACACACACACACGCACACACACACACACACACACACACGCGCACACACACACACACGAGACCACCTGACCCAGGCCTGCACATGGCCACGGGAGCCCATCCAGCTGGCTCAGTGGTCTTCACCGCCCCCTCCCTAAGCTGAGCAACGCTTCTCCGATCTGAGGAACAGATCGCGTCCCCAGGTGGCAGTTCACTTCCTGGTGTTTGCCATTCTTCCTGGAAAGGAGGGACCGCGTGGTCCCATTACAGTCTCCCAGTGCAGCAGACGCCTTCCGGCTCAGGAACACGGCCAATCTGTACGCGGTTCCGGAAGTCACCCGGGGCTGTGCACCCCCCGCCCCCTGCAGGTTGCCCGGTGGGCGGATTCGCATCTGTTCCACTCCTCCTTGCCCGCTGGTCCCTTACTTCCTGCTCTCCCCTCTCCGGGATCATCGCCTTTTAGGTCTCGCTCCACGCTGATGCTAAGAGCATTTCCCAGCTTTGCACTTTCTGTGACGTTCCTTACGGCGCTGTGGGCTCCCTTCTCAATGCCACTGAGAAAACAAAGAAATCAACCCTGCCACTGACCCTGGTGGGTTCCGCAGACCTAGTAGGGGGCTCCTGCACTCAATACCCCTTTAGGACTGACTGTCTAAGCAGGGCTGTCCCGCCCGTGAAGCCATCCTGGGCCCCGGCAAGTGAAGACGCTATGTCCCCAACTTTGCCTTTCCATCTGCTTCTATGTAAGAAAAAATGCCATTGGTAAGGTCATCTGCCACAATGGATTGTTGAAAACAGCAGGGCCCAAGCCCCGGGCGAGGGGCCAGCACAGGAACCAGGATGCAGGGCATGAGGTAAGCCCTGGGCCAGCATGAGAAGCTCATCTTAATTTTCCTCCGCTCCCTGATGCTCACATGACCACCTGAGCTCCATCCACTCCATGGCCTGTCGGAGCAGGAGCAGCACTGGATTCTCATGGGAGCAGAAAGCACACTTCTGTGGATTGCGCACGCAAGGGAGCCGGGTCACAGGCTACCTTGGAGGAACCCCAGTTAGCTACTCCGGAAAGAGCAGTATTACTTCAAAGCCAGCCCAGGTCCAATTGTGGCCCCCGGTTTCTCCCCATGTAATCTCTCCTACGCCTGTCTGCATGGCACCCACACCACGTGGCCAAAGGTCCTCAGACAGCCAAGCAGGTGGGACCATTCGATCCTGGACTTTCACCTCCAAAAACATGAGTAAGCAAATTTCTTTTTCTTTATAAAGAGCCGGACCTTAGGTGCTCTGTCAGAGCAGCACAGACCATAGCAATACAGACCCCTGCAGCCACCCGAAGTCATGTGCACGGTCAAGAAACTCAACCCCAACACGATTTAGATAACTTTAGGTAACTTGTTTCTCAAGATTATCTTAAGGGAAAATTAACTGTATATCTACAGGAATAGCCAAATTATGAATTCAGAGAGCGAGGAGACCTATACTATTCTATAATTAAAATAATGCTATATTGATTCAATATGAGAATTTCACATTTAAACATAGAAATTTAGTGCAGAAAAATGTAAATTTCGAGACAAGGAAATGCTTCTTCGATAAATAATACAGGAATAACAGGTCGCCACTGGGAAATAAAAACTGGGTAGTTACTAGCGATATAGAGGCAAATTAGCACACCTAGGTGTGCGTGAATTTCGAAGAGAAAAAAGTGAATTTTCTTTGTAATCGCTTAAAATATTAAAGGAAATTATAGAAAATACTTTGGTAACCTTGGGGCTGCAGGCCAAAGGCCTGGAGGGCCGGGAGAGAGGAGAACTATTTTCAAAACAAAGGGACAGGATGTGCCCTTCCCTCCTTCACCCCCTGCCGAGTCCCCAGGGGACTGGAGCTCTGCCAGCGGCTCCACTTCGGGCATCTAGTGTTCTTGGGCTACTTCGGTCTGTGTCCCTAAGTTAGGGAAATGTCAGGTTGTGCCTAGATGGTCACAAGGAAAGTCATTTTTAGCTTCTTCTTCAAACCCTTTCAGTATTTTCCACATTTCTCTAATTGAAATACGTTACATTTGCAAGAGAAACCGCCTAACATATGGAATCCAGGCGGCCAACAGAGCCCACACTCCCACACAGGTGCGGCCTGTGGGGACCACACCCAGGCCTGCCTCGCCTGTCACCTGTGGTCTTGGTGGTGGTGGTGGGGTGGGGCGGTTGATCCCACCAAGATGTTGACAGATTGAGGACCAGCTACCCTTCCCTGGAAATTATAACAAAGGTGGCTTTATCTCACCACAGGCGCAAGAACACTGGAGCTCAGAGCCAGGTCCATGGGGAAGGGCCAGGGGGACAGTGTGAGACAGGGTTCTCAGGCAGGGGTCCCCCTTCCACGGAGGGCTGGGGAGGAGGGGGTAGCAAGGAGGGGGCACAGGAACGGTGCACCGAGAGAGACCCTGGGCGCAGGGGCGGGGAGGGGTCCTGCCTGTTTGTCACTGTTTTCTAAGGCTTCCTACACACGCATGTACACACGCACGCGTGCACACACGTACACCCACATGCACACATGCGTGCGAGCTTTCTTTTCAGAGCCAAGCCCACTCTGGGGGGCCCTCTCCCCGGCCCAGTGTTTGTGCATGTAATTATTTGATTATTTGCTTTCCAAGCCAAAATGCATATTTTTTTCCTTGGAGCCATTTGTTTCCTCAAATCGATTTGCTGGGGCAGAAAGTGCACACAACCCTGGAGCTCACACGGTCGCCCCCCCAGCCCGAGCCCCGAGGAAGGCGCGTGGGTGACCACAGCTTCCCCTGCCCATTCACGCAGGCGTCCAGTCCTTCCACGGTGGCGACGCCTTCAAGAGGCTTCGTGAAACCAGCTCACGGGGCTCTCCGCGGACCTGACCGCGCCCGTGAGTAACAGAGTCGGACTGGTTTCCGCGCTCGGATCTACCCGCTGCGGTCTGGCCACTGTTGGTCTTGTGCTGAACTGAGTCCAAGTTCTCGTTCTATTTACTTATTTATTTCCTGGTGCTGAGGACCGACTCCAGAGCCTGCACAGGGCACTGCTTCCCCAGACGGGCCCAGGCTGGGCTCCCACCCGAGTCCCTCCCGCCTCAGCCTCCCACAGTGCCGGGTGACAGGCCCGTGCCACCGGGACCGGCTTTTATCCGAGTTCAGGGGATGGGGCTGTGGGACAAGACGCCTGTTACAGTAGGGGAGATGACCTCCCTGGTGACACCCGGCAGCCACGATGTTCTGGGAATGCAGCACACCCCTCCCACGCTTCCTCCCCAGGAAGGAGGCCACCCCGTTCTGGGCAGGGCACACCTCCGTTGGGGAGGCCACCCCACCCCGGACAATCGCTTGCCGCCATGAACGCCACGGTATGCTATTATCTGAGTTCCAATCAGGTCCACTGGGGACAAACCAAAGCATGGCCTGTCCCATTTATGGGCCTTGCCATGCACACCAGGGCCGCCCGGTGCCGTATGCCTCTCAGTGGGTGCCCTCAAGGGCAGCCATGGTCATCAGGGTCACGCAGCCCCATGCTGGAGGCTGGCTGCAGGTGAAGCTTCCCACAGAGCCGGGGCCAACACACAGGGGTTCCAACACATGGGGCTCAAGGCCCTGAGCTAAGGCTGCCCCTTCCCCAGACAGTGCCTGACCCCGAGGAACCTCAGGGCCGGGGCAGCCCCTCCTGGAGACAGCCTCCAGCCTCCCAGCCCCGAGGGGAGGGAGAACCCGGCTTCCACAGGCTCCCTGCTGACCCAGCCGGGTCCATGTGCACCAGGGGACCCAAGGGCTCCCGGACGCTCTCTGTGCCTCCTACACAGCCCTGATCCAGCAGTGTGTCCCCACGTACCCACCCCTGCGCCCTCTGTCCCCCTGCAGCAGCCAGTCTCCTCCGTGTAGATCCCACCCAAGGCGGCTCACACATGTCTCCTCACACCTACAGCAGACCCTGCAAAGGAAACCTCCCTCTGCAGACGCCAGCTGTCAGGGGACCACAGCACATGACTAGTCTAGCCTTTCAGTTGTAAAGAAGGTTTCACACAGGGGTAGGTTGGTAGCCTGGGATGGCATGCACTCCTCCCTGCCCGTGACTTCACGCCTACACCCGCAGCCAGCCCATCAGGTCTACACCATCCATCTACCACATCTATACTCCACATCTGGCCCACCATGTCTACACCTTCCATCCATTGCACCGTGAATCTACATCCCATATCCAGCCCATCATGTCTACACCCATGTCCACCCACCACGTCTACACCCCACGTCTGGCCCACCATGTCTATCCCACATCCACACAGGGTCCAAGTCAAGAAGCATCCTTGTCCGCATGGCTTGGTTTCCGTGGCTGTGACCCATGGGAGCTCCCGGAAGGGTCCCAGCCCCGTGGAGCCAGCCGGACCATCACGACCAGAGGGCACCCCAGGCCTTGCCCTTCCAACGTGTGCCCCACGTCTCTGCGGCCCCGGCCCCGTGCTCACCTCTCACTTCTGTGGCCGCGGAGCCGTTGGACCAGGCCGTCCACCTGCTGCGGGACTTGCCGATCTCCTGCACGCGGCACACGTAGCGGCCCTGGTCGGCCAGCCGCAGCGCCAGCACCCAGAGGTGGTAGCGCACCCCGGCGTCCTCCTGCAGACGCAGCCTCCGCCGCTGGCTGCTGCGGCTGAAGTTCCCGTAGTACTGCACCACCCGCAGCTTGGTCACCTTCACCATCAGGGCCTCTGGGGAGTCGCCGCGGGCCAGGAACCAGCGCACGACCAGCAGGCTGTCCTTGCGCCGCTTCTGGGACACATGGCACAGCAGCGTGGCATTGTCACCCTCCAGGAAGTCCACCACGGGCCCCGGGGACACGGTGACGTTGAGAGCCCCGCAGACCTCTGCAGAAGGGGAAGAAACCGGGCTGCTGAGGACGGGCGCAGCCAGCCCATGGGCGGGCACTGACGGCGGAAGGCCCCTGTGCCTCAGTGGCCATGTCCTGTGCCTGCCTGGCCAGCGTCAGGCAGCCTTGCCTGTCTGCCCACTCCCCCATTCCCAGGGGCCAGGGGAGAGTTCTCAGCACTTCTCCGGAGCTCCCCTCTCTCATGGCTGGCTAACACTGACCACCTGGCCAGATGTTTGTCAAGAACTTTCCATGAGTGCTGGCACGTAGGCCTCAGAAGACTGCCTGTAAGAGTCTGGCGTGTCGGAATACCCAGCCACACCCATCTCCCGGGCCGGCTTCCCAAAGCCTGTTCTTCCTTTGTTTTGTGGGACTCGGGATCAAACTCAGGGCCTTCGAACGGAGCTCCGTCCCCGGCCCATATTTTACTTTTTTTTTTTTTTTATTTCAGCGCAGTCTCATCGCATTGCCTCAGCCAAACTCGAACTTGGAATCCTCCCGCCTCTGCCTCCCAGAATGCTGAGATTCCAGGCCTGCCGCACAGCGCGTGGCCCAATCTGTTCTTACCCGTGTGGACAGTGTTGTGGGGGCCGGCTGCCCCCTCTGGTGGCCTGTCCAGCACAAGCCTGAGCCCCCTGCTCCCCCCTTTCTCTGTCTCAGGCTAGGCAGATGGTCATCGGGGTCAGGTTGACACTAACCAGAACCCATGAGCCAGACAGACTGCAGTGGCCCTGTGTCATCCCTGGACTGGGGACCTGTGGTCTCACAGCTGAGTGTCAAAAGAGCGAACAGAGGAGCCTCCGGGACAGGGAGGGGAAGGACCGTCCCCAGGGGGAGGCCCTGCCAGAGCTCCTGTCCTCTGACCCCTTAGAACCCGCCTGAGGGATGCCCGCCCCCACCGCAGTCCCGCACCACACCCCGTGCTGTGCTAGGCCGGAGTCGCCCCCACCCCAACCTGGCCGTCCAGACCCCAAGATTTCCGAGCTCAGGTGTAGTAGCTACCTTGTCCAAGGAGCCCCCATCTGTGACGGGCTACAGCCACACTGCCCAAAGTCATGGCAGACCCTCCCTCTGTCCCGCCCTTTGAACGTGTCCCCCAAAGTTCATGCACTAGAAATGTAGTCTCCACATCTTGGGCAATGGTACTTGGGGGTGGGGACCCTGGGAGGTGATCACGACTAGATGAGGTCATACGCGGTACCCATGATGGCCTTAGGGGCTTTGTAGGAAGAGACCCCAGCCGGCGTGTTTGGTCTGTCTTGCCGTGTGACCACTGCCATGCGAAGGGCACCAAGAAGGCCTCACCAGCCCCTGAGCGGGTGCTGGCTCCAGATCCAGGAGAGAAAAACCCGCCTACTCCTCACAGTCTGTCAGGTCTCAAGCACTTTGTTATAGCAACAGAAAACGGACTATGAAACCCTGGCAGTCAGAGCCCGTGAAAGGATCTTTGCCCGAACACTGGGGACTCTTCTCACCCGTCTGGCTGTCCCCGCACCGGGCCCCGAATCCCCGCGCCTGCCCTCCAGGAGAACTGCCACACAGCAGTGTCCTTAGCCGCACTCCGATGCTCTCAGATGTCCTAGTCACGCGAAGCGGTTTGGGCCCCTGAGATCACAGGGTCACCAAACGCCTTGTCCTCTGGTCAGCATTGCAGACAAGCAAAAAGCGAGTGAGAAAAAGAGATGGGAGCCATCTGAGCACTGGACAAGGGGCTGCGGACCCCTGCGGAGCTGGGGGCTGTCCGGGGCTGGGAGGACGGCGGGCGCTATATAAAATACTGTCATTGTAAAAACATGACAGTTGGTCATTTGCCTTGGTCTATTTTCTGTGGCCACCACACAACACCATAGACCATGTAGATTAAAGAGAAAAGACATTTCTTTGAGTTCACAGTTCTGGCCAAGCCCCAGGGCCCTCCAGCCAGCAAAGTCCCAAGGCAGCACAGGGCATCCCGTGGAGATAGAAGCCCTGCCCAGCTGGCTTCCGAGCATGATGACTTGATGACTTGCTGTCCCACAGACCCAGTAACCACAGGAATGGATAAGGCGCTGGTCGCTTCTTAAAGGGCCCACCTCTTACTCTCCGAGGGTGGACTGAAACTTCAGCCCCATTTCAGGGGGTTAACAGTGCTCACCCCACAGCTGCCAGAGTCTCCTGCGGTCCCCACTGTGGACTTCAAAGGCCAACACCGTGGGGGTTCTGGGGGCCAATTTCTTCCTGTTTCTTTCTCCTTTTAGAAGCCAGGCACTAGCCCCCCAGGCTACTCCAGAGGAACCCAACACCCTTCACCTTGTCGCCCCCATGAAGGACCTTTGTCACTAAGGTCCCAGGCACTGGGGGGTGCTGAGACAGGTGCCCACCATTCTGGCCTTGGTCACCTTGAGAACAGAGAAGGAAAGGCTCGGTGGGGGTGGGGGGAAGAGGCTAGTGTTCATGGGGCTGTGAGGTCCTGGCGCGTCCCCTGCGTCCCTGAGGAGCAGGGGCAAAGCCTGTCCGGGGAGACCCCTGGGGAATCCAGGTTTCCATGGGGCCGGGTCTTGGACTGATCCCTGGGAACCTGTGATGTCACCTGCTGTGGGCAATGGGCACTTTGTGGTTAAAGTCGTACCACTATGGCTTGTGGGGCAGGCTGCTGCCCAGTCCTCCACTAGCGGCCCCAGAGGCGTCCAAAGTCACACAAAGAACATGTCCCTCTCATGTCGCCCACCGCCACACTCAATTTGGGCCCTGTCTGAAGTCCCCCTCACCCTGTGCAGGGCTCCCTGGGGAGCAAGGCGACCCCAGCCCGCAGCCACGGGGGCCGAGAGCCCAGAGAGGTAGCAGCTGACCTGCAGAATCCCGGGAGTCCCCACTGGAGTCCAGGGACTGGGAAGGCAGGAAGAGGAGAGAGCCTGGGGGAGGGGGACAGCGCAGGATCCCATGCTCCACATCCCCTGTCGACGTACCCGCACACGTCACCCCTGCCCTCCCACCACCCAGGCCCCAGCCCCTCAGGAAGGGCAGAGGGGCAGGCAGCTCCCCCGGACAGGCCCTGTTCCCTCCCCGAGCAGCCTCTCTGCCCTCAAAAAGGCCAAGTATGTTTCCCTCCATCAGAGCCCCTCCACGTGGGCCGAGCTGCCCCAGTGTTGAAATCCCAACACGGGACCTCAGCATGGGCAGGATTTGGAGGCGGAGCCTTTACAGAGGTGGCTGAGTAAACAGGATTTCAGGAGCGGGTTCGAATCCAGCACGGTGGTGCCCTGAGAAGAGGTTCGGGCAGAGACACAGAGGAGCCGGCCTTGGGAGCAAGGCCAGGGACCAGGACGGAGGACGCGGGGGTCTCTACTCCTGGCTCTCGGCCATCAGAGCACTTGCCTAGGAAGAGCAAGGCCCTTCCTCGGGTTCAATTCCCCGGCACCCCAGAAGCCAGGGGTGTAATCACGCCTACAATCCCAGCACTCGGGAGGCCGAGGCAGGAGGACTGCCTTGTGTCTGAGGCCAGCGCGGATGACATAACGGGGTCAGGACCAGACTAGACCACAGAGCCAGACTCAGTCGCAAAAAATAACAAGGACAGCGTGTCCTCACCACCGTAGTCACCGATGAAGCCCCACGTGACTTCTGGCTCTTCCCCAGAGTCAACATGGCCACGAGAGGTCGCGATCCGGACGCGACTCCAGGCGTGGAGCAGCTGGGAGACACTGGGACAGGGGACTCGCTGCCGGCAGGGAAAGGGTCTGAGAGGCACTAATGACAGCGCGTCTTCCACGACAGTGATTTTTTTCATTTAAGTACCTGCTGTGTGTGTGTCACACCTGGCACTGCCCTTTGGGCTCCTGCGCTTGTGCCAGGTGCTGCGTGACCAAGAAGGGTCCCCAACCTGCTCCCTGGAACAAAGGCACAGGGGAGGGAGCAGGCGCGAGGGACACAGAGAGGACACGGGAGGCTTGAGAAACAGCAGTGCCGTGTCGATCAGGCCAGGGAAAAGCCTCGGGAAAGTACCATGAGCTGATGGCTACATCCAAGATACTGCAATCAAATTCAGCAAGAGAGAGGCTTCCTGGGGGAGAGTCCCACCTACACAGAGGCCCTGGGGCAGGAGGAATATGGCAGGGGCTGGCACTGCGAAGTTAGGTGTCCCTAAGTGAACTGTATCCCACTGTGGCCCAGATACAGGGGTCTCCGGAGGGGAAACTCTGCCCCATCAGTGATCTGAGAGCCACTTCCTAAAAGAGGAAGGTGACAGTACAGTCAGGGAAGGAACTAACTGAAGCCGAGGGCTGGGCTGCCGCTGCTGCAACCCCATTCCCTCACTGAGCTCTGACCCTGGGGAGCCCAGGGCCCCCACTGGCCCCCGGCACAGGGATGCTGTGGTCCCCCAGCTCAGGGGTGCAGGGCGTGGCCATGGGACGCAGAAGCAGCGGTGTGGAGGGTGGGTGGAGGGCCTCGGGCCGGGCCGGCGTAGCCCACTGGGGGCCTGAGGTTCTCAGTCTCAGTTTCTTCATCTTAAAAGAAAAAATGGGGAAACTCTGCCTCTTGTGGGGGACTTAAGAGTTCAGCGAGGAAGGAGCAGTATAACGCAGACAGGGTCTGCGGGCACCGAGAGCCAGGAGGGCGGAGCCGTAGGACGCGACGCGGGGCAGCGGGCACCCAGGACCCAAGCCGGGAGGCCCCCGCGGGCTTTCCTCTCTACTGTCCATTTTTGAAACGTTAATAATTGCTTAACCAGGGCCCCACAGCTCCGACAGCTGGTCACACTCGTGCGTGAGCCTCAGATGGCTAAGGATCTGTGCCAAGGGACATTCGGCTAATGTCATGAAAAGGAACCGATACCGCTCTGAAAGCCAGCCGTAGCTGGGCCTGGTGGCACAGGCCTGTCATTCTAGAACTCTGGGAGGCTGAGGCAGGAAGACGGCAAGTTCGAGTCCAGCCTGACTGACTTTACAACTCAGCGAGACCCTGTCTCAAAACCAGAAATAACAACGGGCTTGGGATGTAGCTCAGTGTGAGGGACCTGGGCTCCACCCTCGGCACCACAGAAAAGTTAAAGTGATATAAAATCCACCAGCCTCAAGAACACCCATGCTCCCAGCACCCTGGTGCAGGGGAGTGGGGTCCTCTACACCCCAACAGGGCACTCGCCTCGTCGGGGGCACAGACCTGGACGTGGCCCGGTCCCCCGGCGCTGAGCTCCTGGCAGCTCCGCCTGGAGAAAGTGGCCCCCACTCCTGGCAGGGCAACAGGAGCCTCTGGTCTCCCAGAGTGCCCAGATAATAGCTCTGCCCCGCTGGGCCTGGCTTCTGCTAATCCTCATCTTATAGGGGCAAAAAAAAAAAAAAAAAAAAGCCAAGACACCAGAAGACCAACCACCGGCCCAAGTTGACGCAGCAGCTGGTGGCACTCACTTTCAGACGCAGATCGGGCTGCAGAGCCAGCTCCTGACCAGCCCGGTGGGTGGGCCTGACCGGCATGGCCTGGAGGTGGCCGTCTTCTATGAAGCACAAGGTGGAATCGTGATACCACGAAGGTCCCGCTTCAGCCCCAACCGGAGAGGCTGAGCCGCGCCGTGGGCAGAGCTGCGCGGGGCTGGGGTCTGCAGAGCCCGCTTCCAGGAAGGGGGCCAGGGACCTCGAGGGCAGAGCTAGGGCAGAGCTAGGGCAGGGGCAAGGTAACATCGAAGGCCGGGCACGCAGGAGCACGGGTGGACCTAGCCCAGGTGGGACAGACGCTACAGACCCCGGATTCCAGTTCTCCAAGCTCCTGGAAACACGGGAATGGCCTGGACCCCCACTCAGTACGCTCTGGGGGTCCCCACCCCACAGACCCTGCAGTCAGGAAGGCTGTAGCCGAGGAGGAAGGATCCAGGTGCTCGCTGCACCCCCTGCCGCCTCTGGCTGCTCCCCTCAGGCCGGAGAGGGCCCGGCCAGGATCCCGGCCCAACCGCCCGGCTTCCCGGCCAAGACTTCAGGAGGACTTCCCTGCCACCAAGCTCCGAAGTCCCGTGCCGGGCGTCGGGTTCCTGCCCCCTGCTGTCCACCTCGGGCAGCCCAGCCCTAGGGAGCCGGGTCACCCCACGAAGAGGACTTCAAGTAGGCTCGGAGCCCGGGATCGCGCAGTTCCCGGGTCTGCGCGTACGCAGGGACTCGCGGCCAGCCGGCCACGGCCGAGCCTGCGTCTCCTCGTCTGCAGCGGGGGCACACCCTGCACCCCGAGTTACTGACCAGAGTGGGCGTCCTCGGACGGGAAGGCGCCCGCTCTTCTCGCGCGCGGTAGCTTTGCCGTGCGAGGATTCGGGGCCAGGTCCCGACCGGCCGCGTCGGCGTCCTCCGCCCCGGGCCCCCGCGCCGGGCTGCTGCCCCAGCGGAGCGGGCGGCTGGGACAGCGCGGGCACGCGGCGGCCCGGCCACGGCGCCCCCGCAGGCTCGGCGCTGAGGCCGCCGCCAGGCGCGCGGGCGCCGGGCGCGGCTGGGGACCGGCCGGGCAGCGCCTGCACCGGCCTCCTCCCGGCCGCCAGCGCCGGCGCCGCGGCTGGCAGGACCCGCCCGCCCCGCCCGGCCCGCCCGGCCGGCCGGCCGGCGCGCTTACCGGGGCCCGGCGCCCGCGCCAGCAGCACGGCCGCCAGCGCCAGCAGCCGCATCTCCGCCAGCCCGGCCGCGTCGCCGCCGCCGCCGCCTCGGCCCGCCCCGGCCCCCGCCCCGGAGCCCGGCCCGCCCCGGCCCGCCGTCCCCGGCCCGCCCCGGCCCGCCGTCCCCGGCCCGCCCCGGCCCGCCGCGCCGCCTCCCGGCCGCTTCCTGGTGACAGCCGGCGCCACCGGCCGCCTTCCCGGCCCGGCCGCCGGTTGGGGTGTCCCTGCACTCAACCCCCACCCGGGACCACCTGCGGCCCAGGACCGCCCCTGTTCACGCCACCCATGACCCCTCTCTGCTGCCCTGGACTTGGGGTCCTTGGAAAGGTACAGGGTCCCGGCCGAATAAAGAACTTAGAGGAATCAACTGCCAGGTGTGCACCAGCCACAGGCGGACGCGCGGGCCACGCAGCAGCAAGACTGTGTCAAAAACACACAAATAAGGAAATCAGGCCGGGCGGCGTTTCATATGACCTAAACGTTAAATCTCCGTAACATGACTATGACACAGAAGCTCCGTACTGAGATACCTGGCATCCGCAGACAAGATGTCTGGTAATGACTTGTACGTAGGTGGCAAAGACAGTAAATCTATGGCATGTGTGGTGTTACATGGGCGCACCGAAGGAAGAAGTACAGTCTCTCTCCCTCTCTCTCAGAAGCTGAAACAGGAGGATTGCTTGAGCCCAGGAGTCCAGGAGTTCAAGGCCAGCTGGGTGACAGAGTAAGATCCTGTCTCAAAAAGGAAAGAGCACAAAGTTCATTTCTAAACTTTAAGGTCTCTCCATTTTCTCTGGTTTCCATGCCAGCTAGAAGCGCCCCTGGATTCGTACTGACCGTCCTGTGGCCACCGTCACAGCCCAGCTTCTCTGTCATCAGGGGCCATCGATGACCACATGGTCCCAGCCAACTTCAGAGAGTTCTGAGGGTCTGTGGATCTATGGATCTAAGAGGACACAGGCTTTCCGGAAGGGCCCGTCCTGTGGACACCTCTGTTTGGAGGTCGGAGGTTAGGACGTGCTGAGTGCACCTCCACACAGGCGTGCAGGCGTGCAGGCTCCGGCGTGGGCACGGCTACACTCACAGCACGACAGCGGCATCGACTAAGCAGCCAGGTGGGCAGGGAGGCCACCGGTGGCCACCGACTTCCCCGGACACACCGCCGCCCGCTCACCTTGCGTTTGCCGAGTGTGGGGGTGGGAGCCCCTTACCGCGGGACAATCCGCCCACAGTCCGCCCCCAGCTCACTTAAGCAGCAACTCAGTTTCACAAACTATCCCATAAAATGAAGGCTGCCCAGAGTTTTATTGCTGTTGTAAGGATGTGTGTATTTAATTTATAATATGCTTTCGTTTTGCGGTGGTAACGCGGCCATCAACTTACATTTTTGCAGTTGAGATCTTTACGTTGCTTCAACAGCTATGAGGTAAGCCAACTCCGTCCTGTCTTTCAGACGGCTCCACACAACAGCTGTTTCTCCGTTGGCGCACTGGTGGCTCGAGGACAGGGTTTAGATCCCAGGTGTCCCCTGCGTCCCCTAGTGTGGAAGGGGGCTAGATCACAGGGCGCTGTGCCCACTCACCGCTGGGCGAGCTCACAGCTGACTGCCGTTAGGGAGGCCTGGCTGGAGGTAGGTCACTGGGGTTCACTGTCATCCCCGGTTCCTCCCTTCTCTCTCCGCCTCCTGGCTGCCGTCGGGTGAGCAGCCACCTCCATCGTGCCCTTCCACCATGTTATGCTTGGGGCCAGCCAGTCCCTAGAGCAACAATCTCTCCCCCTTGAAGGTGTGTCAAGTAGTTTGTCCCAGCCACAGGAAAGTGACTAGGGCACCCACCATGCAAGTCCATCAACAAACCTCTATCACGGGCCCACAGACACTTCCTGGGACCTGCCACACGCTTACTAGCTGTGCTTATGCCCTAGCGCCAGCCCTGCCAATTTCTACAGGGCCCTTACCACATGCGTCCTGGGATGCTGGGCCAGGAAGGCGCCCTGCCTGGAGGAGGACTCACGCTCACTCGCCACGCTGTTCCCTGCCCTGCCCCTCTTCTCAGAGTCTGTCTTCAAGTTCTTAGGCTGTCATACAGTGTGGCAGACACACACACACACACACACACACACAAATGCATCACCTCAAGTTCCAGAGGCCGGAAGTCTAAAGTGGAGGTGCCAGCCAGTCTTGTACTCCGGCCACTGAAGCTGGTATCTCCCGAGGTCTCTCTCCTTGGCTTGTGGATGGCCGTCTTTCCTCTGTGTCTTCCCAAGCGGCTGTAGCTGAGTTTGTAATATTCCTCAAAAGCCCACGAGTTGAAGACTTGGTCCCCAGCTTGGTGTTATTGTAAGGTGGGGGATCCTTTCAGAGGTGGAGTGTCATAGATCTTCAGGTCCCTGGGAGCATGCCCCTGATGGGGCCTGTGGGGCCTTGGTCTCAGCCTCCTTTACACATGCTGATGAGGTGGCCGGGCTCCCTGCACCCCAGGCCGTCACCGCGAAGCGCTGTCTCACCCCAGGCCCCAAAGCAACAGCGTCAACCACTTGTAGACAGAAGCTTCCAAAACTGTGAGCCAAAGATCAACCTTTTCTTCATAAGTTGATTATCTTGGGTATTTGCTACAGTAAGGGAACACTGACTCAGACATGGCCTTCCTCGGGCAAGGCAGGCCTGGCTAACACGCACACTCTGTACGACTCTGAGTCATAGTTCTTGTAGGTCGCCAATTATATTTAATTAAGGCCTGCAGACATGACTTCACCGAAACAAACCTTAAATATCTCTTTCAGTGCTCTACAAATATAGCTGCCTTCTGAAGTACCGAGGATGAGGGCATCAACAGAGGGATTTCATTTTTCAGCACTGGGGATGGAACCCTTTGCAGCATGCCAGGTCCCCAGCCCTTCTTTTTTTTTGTATTTTGAGACAAGGTTTCAGTAAGTCACCAAGTTGTCTAGGCTGGGCTCCAAACTGCGATTCTCCTGCCTCAGCCTTCCAGAATGCTGGGATCACACCCTGTGCCCAGCTTCAATGTTAGAATTTTGGGAGGACACGATTCAGCCTGCAACATATCTGTTCCTGAGCATCTCAGGGAAAGGTGAGGCCCACGGAGGGGTCTGTCACGTCCCCACCATCTTTGAGACGTTCCACCGGCCACTTCCGCTCCCCACCTCCTCATCCCCCTCCTCTTTTCTTCATCCTCTTTCAGCTCCCCTCCCCACATTCTCCACATCGAGCCCTGGTCACGGAATTTTGCATCCCATCCTGATCTCAGCCTCTTCGTCCTTCCTCTCCACTGAGTTCCCAGCATGATTGTCCCCTGAAATCTCTCTGCCCTAAAGCTCTCGAACTTTTCAAGATAGGACATACTTCTGAAAGAAAACTTGGTTATTTCAGGGTCTTGTGTTGGCTGTGTCCTCAGCCATTATAAAACGCTCTTAAAATTAAAGCTAACTTAATTCTAAAGGACCAAAGAGTGAGAAGGTAAGGGCTGGGACCCTCACAGTGCGGCCTACGGGCCACAGATGTGAGAAGGGAAGGTCCCTGAAGTCCCCTCAAGCTGAAATATCGACCCAATTAAACGTTTTCCTGCCATTTCGTTCTGGAAGCCATTCCTGCTAATACAGACGGCTCACAAGGTAATATGAGTAAACCAGAGGACAAGATTACCAACAATTACCAACTAGGGACGATTACTCGGACGTTTCCTTGCATTTGCAGTATTCTCACAGATACCTGAACAGCCAGCAAGCTTGGCTTCGAATGTCCACCCTAAAAGTCCAAATTTGGGTGTTAACAGTAATTGCAGGTGGGACCTTTGGGAAGTGCTCAGGGTCGGATGAGGTCCTGAAGGTGGGGCCCCTGTGACGGCCTTAGTGGCTTTAGGAGGAGGAGGAGAGTGGCCCGAGATGGCCCTGCCTCTCAGTGTCACTCTCATCCTCTTATGGTGCAGTGGAAAGAACTCACAAGCCACTGTGCAGATACCTGTGTCAGGCCTTTGCATTTCCCAACACCCAGAACTCTGAGCTAAGTAACCGTATGTTCTATAAATTTCCTGGTCTCAAATATTTTCTTACAGCAACAGAAAATGGAATATGGCAGAGTGGACGGAAGAGTTTCCAAACTGCTCGTATCTTGTTTGCAAGAAAATTTTTGCTGTGCTTCCTACCTCCACCTCTAAGTTACTGAGCTTTTAGGTCATTTTTAGCTAACTTATTGAGATTTCAAAGTAAATATACTGTGTCTTTCTGGAAATTACAATTTTACATCTATCAGACATAACACTTCTATGTCTTATGAATCAGTTGTGACTTCCAGAACATCAAATAGAAATTATTGCACATGACTTTCTTTTTTACCTGATTTCATTGAGAGTACCTGCAGAATTTTTTGCTGTTTAGTTTAAGATAAATATCCTACATCCTCTGGAAAAAAATTATCAGTTTCCAAGGAATTTGTAACATCAGCAGTTGTTGTGACAGTTATGCTGAATTGTCAACCCGATGGCTTGGGAGCTATGCAGGGGATTGCAGGAAGCCTGCTTCTGGATGCCCAGTGGGTCGTGGGATGTGACCCTGGCACCCAGGTCTGGTCCCTCGCTCCTTCCTCTCAGATGCTGTCCCTGGCTCTGCCATGTCCTTCTGCCTTAGAGCATGGGCTGAAACCGCTGAAGCTGTGAGCCAAACAAGCCACTTCCTGCTTTACGTTGTGAGCGTCGGGCATTTGGGTCAGCAGCAGGGAGGCTGGTACACCATGATCGTTCAACATCTTTTACGTTGAGATGTAATTCGTCCACTGTACCATTTATTTCGAGTGGACAATTGAGTGGTGTGTACTTACAGATGTACGTGACCCTCACTGCTCTCTAACTCTAGAGACTTTGTCACTCCAGTCACCACTACCTTCTGCGCCAGCCTCTCCATCTCTGAGTCCCCAGCAACCACTGCTCCGCTGGGAGCCTCTGCAAGTTTGCCCACTTGTGTTTTCTATAGATAGATGTGAACTTCATGGAGCCTTTGCTGTCTGCCAGTTTGCATGACGTGTTCAAGGTTCATTTCTGCATAGCCCCAATGAATGTTTTTACCATAGGATAATTTTCCACTGTGTGGATATACACCACATTGGGTTTATCTGTTCATCCTGTGATGGGCAGGTGGGTTACTGTTGTGATTTGGATCTGCAGTGTCCCCCAAAAGCCTCGGGTACCTATGGATACTGTGGACTATTGGGAGGCTGGGCCTGGCTGGAAGGGGCAGGTGCTTGGGACTTAACCTGGACGGCTGTGTCCTGGCTCTGCCCTCCCCCCAGACATAGCTCCATTCTGCATGCTGTGAGGAGCTTTCATGAGCTCTGCCCAACCCCGTGTTTCTACCACTGCCAGCCTTCTACAAATGAACTGACACCTTCTAAAACTGTGAGCTATGATATGTTGTAGATGTTGGGTATTGAGTCACAAAGAGAAAAACTAAGACTACTTTCACATTTTTATATTATGAATAATGCTGCTGTGAATACTTGCATGCAAGTTTTTGGGTCAACATGTTTTCAATCCTCAGAAATTGTACCCACATTTCCTGTAAGAGTCCTACCCGTAGCCTTCAGCTGAGGCTACGCCCCTGGGAGTTGGTTCTTCCATAGGGTGTGAGGTAGCGATCTAGCCCTACTCCTTCACAGGCCTCTATCTGATCATACCTGCCCCATATAATGGAAAGTCTTGAAAAAGTGGTTGACCATATATATGTGAGTTTGATTTTGATTATCAGGCCCTTATAAGATTTACTGAACCATAAGGTGGCTTCAGTATAGTTTCATAATTTTTAATCATCTTTAGTCAAGAGATGAGAAGGTTTCTCATGGTGAATTACTCTTCATACGCCCTTAAACTTGGTGGGATTTGTGTGTTTACAAGGGATATTAATACATCCTTAACATTTCAGTGCCTCTCTGTCAGGCTTTGTAATCATGCTTGGGTAATCATCATAAACTAAGGTCCGTATTTTTCTATGGTTTGGGAATGCAAAGAGTTTAAGGTGACCCCTGACCTAAAACGCCTGGGGTCCCCTGAGCCCTCTGAACGGGTTCCCCCTCACTCCCTCTGATTCTAGTCTTACCCATGGAGGTCCCATATCTCTGCCGTGAGATAATTAAACCACAAGAGCACACTTCCCTCAGGTGAGCTGAAGTCACGGGGGCGAGGACCGCTCCCCTCCTCCAGCGGCCACAGCCTTCCGGTGGTTTCTTCCCAGAAAATACAGCCTGCAGAGCTGACACGTTTGCTTTCCTAAGTACCCTGCATCTGGCTTGAAAGTTTGAGTCTCGGGGTGCTGGTTAGAACACAGGTGTGGTACCGGGCTGCCTGGGGGTGCAGGTGGCTGTGTCCAGCACCCACCAGTGACCTTTGCCAGGTGCCTGTCCCTCACTTATGGAAAGGCAGGAATAATAGCAGGACCCTCCCCTCCCTGGAGTGCGGAGAGCTCGCCCGATCTAATATTTGTAAGGGGCTTCAGAAAATGCTTAGCCTTCAAATGTCAGCGTGTAGTACAGGAATAGGCACTTGGCTTTTTGAAGCTGATGTTCCAGAAATTCACTTAGTAGCTGCTGTGTGTGTGTGTATGTGTGTGTGTGTTTGTGTGTGTGCGCGCGCGCGTTCAAGCTCAGGGTCTTCACGTGGAGCTACATCCCCAGCCCATTTTTTGATTTTAAGCAGTGTGCTGCTAAGTTGACCAGGCTAAGCTGGAATTTGCAGTCTTCCTGCCTCAGCCTCCCAGAGCGCTGGGATTACAGGCCTGTGTCACCAGGCCCTGTGTGATTGTTTAAGAATTCTCCTTCCTGTTACGTGTTCACTATTAGCGGCTCGGCAGCCTTCTTGTCCCTTACACTGTCCTTGGATTCGACCTGACACTGCCTCTAGAGCCCCTCGAATGCCGGACAGCTGTTCGAGAAGTCTCACAGAGGCAGGCCCCTGTTCCTTCCTACAAATCTGCCCACCTTTTTTTCAGAGCAAGTCAGGACACCTGTCACTTCTGCAGCACCGTGGAAAGAAAGCTCTCATCCTCCCGTGCCACCCATCTGAGATGACTACGCGTCCTCCACCCCTGGACCAGCAGAGGGAATGCCACCGAGACGAACCCAGGGGACTCGCAGGACTCGGCTCACTTGCAGGTGGCCGCCAGTCCGTCTCTGTCTCCGGTACCGCACTTTCAGGCTCCACATCGGGAACCAGCGCCCTGACAGATGTTTTCACCTCAAATTCAGTCTTAGTCACCTCATCATTGCTAGGACACGATGCCCGACACCCACAACTTAAGGGAGGAAAGGGTTACTTTAGCCCTCAGTTTCAGGTGGTCTCAGCCCATTCGTGCGGGGCTGTGACACAGAACAGCTGCTGCTCCTGGCACTGAACAAGGAAGGGGCAGGGCTGGGGAAAAGCCAGGGTGGGGGTGTGTCCGTCCAGGCCACACCATCTGACCCACTGTAACTTCAGAAATCCCCACATACTGCGATCAGCCGTACCCATGGTGATCCCCATGCCCCCGGGGTCCACTCCCTGCCATTCATCACGCCCTCGGTGGCCCCCACACTGATCCCCACGCCCTCAGTGATCTGTCCCTCCCAAGCAGGCTCAACATCCTAACAGCATGTGAAACTCATACATACCTCCAAATACATGAGGCGTTGGGGGAACATTCCAGATCCCAACCACGACGCTCCGCTTAGCCAAAGCGGCTTTTCGGCACCCCGGCCGACCCGTTTCCTCTCTGTCTCCATTCCTGCCACCCTGCCATGCTCCTTTATTTCCACATGACACCAACGTCCACCAGCCACCCAGGAAGAACACCTGCAGATCATTCTGGACGGCTTACGTGTCCCGTCACCAAGCACTAGCCACACCCCACAGCTGCAACCTCACGGCTCCCCAGATCCCTTGTGCCACCCGCTACTGCCCAGGCCCCTGGCCTACGGCGCCGCTGGGTCCTGTCCTCCCTGCACCCTGCTCCCACTGTGGGCTTCCCCAGATGTCAAGCCCACGTGTCCCAAAGCCCCCGGGAGCACCTGGTCCCTTGTGGGGGTAGGGTGAGCCCAAACTCTTGGTCCCAGCGCCCTGCTTGAGCTGCTTCCCCTGCCAGCTGGGAGCAGCTGCTCTGCAAGCCCCTTCTCGTCTGCTAGCGGCCCCCCTCCCACCCCAGATCTAGAGGCTGATGACGTCCTCAGTGAGTCTGCAGCCCAGGCCTTGTGCCGAGCGCAACGTCCCAGGCGGCTTCCACTTCACGTCTCTGGTGCTCGGCACTGAGCGTGTCCCCGCTGAGCCCCAGCACTGCCCGCAGTCCAGACCCGGCCACACAGACACACCAACATGCATATGTGCTGACCAACATGCTCACACACATGATCACACACCAACATGCTCACACATGATCACACAACATGCATGCACACTGACCAACATGCTCACACAATCAGACACCAACACACATGCTCATTGACCAACATACACCAACACGCTTGGGTGCTCACCAACATGCTCACACACCCAGTCGCACACCAACACACACGCATGCTGACCAACATGCTCACACACACACAATCACACTGACACACATGTGCACTGACCAACATCCTCACACACACAATCACACACCAACACGCATGTGTGCTGACCAACATGCTCTCACATTTGTGTACAGACTCGGTCACACACATTCTCACCTCCATCTTCCCCTGAAGTCCCATGTCAGCTGGCATCCAACCTCACTCCCCTCGGCTGCTGCCGGCACTGGCGCCTCACCCTCACCCGCCCCGTCCTCACCCCCTGTGCCCCACCCCGTGCGGTGGTAAGCTCCGGTCACCTGGTAGATCTGGGATGCAAACACTCCCGTCGCTCTTGGTTTAAAATTCTGCCACCTTCCCTGGCGGGAACATCTCTCCCCTTGTCCTTTGGCTGCTGTCCTAACCCACACCCCGCTGGAGCAACAAGCCCCTCAATTACCACCTGGAGGTGTAGCTTCCCCCCTCAGCACCGGTGGCACCATGGCAGGCCAGGGCTAAGGCGGCACAGCTGAGGACAGGGAAGCTGAACCCCAAAGGGCGTGGCGGGTGCAGCAGACCAGAGAAGGGGGTGTGCTGCCCTTAAGAGGGAGCACAGGAACTGACACAGGGCAAGGACACGGGGTGACAGGTCAGGCCCAGTGGAGCAGGCCTGTGATCCCAGCACTCTGGGAGGCTGAGACAGCAAGATCCCAGGGGTTCAAGCCCAACCTGGGCAACTTGAAGGCTTGGTAAGACTGCCTCAATCCCAAAACTAAAAACGTGGGCTGGGGATAGTGCATCCTGCGAAGAGTATGGGTTGTATCTCCAGCACTACCAAAACAGTGTGTAAGACTGTGTGCTCAGTTACATCAATTTCATGTTTAGACTTCTGTCCGATCTTCGAGACATCTCATTCTTTATATGCAAATATTCTAAAAGAAGGCCAGGTTCCTCTTGGACCCAAGCATTTGGGATAGAAACACTGCGGCTGGGGACGGGCACCTCGGATGCACGCGGCTCAGGGCACCGGAAATGGGCAGGAGGAGGGCGCAGACAACTGACCGCAACGCCAGACCCGAGCAGACCACGGAGAACTCCCCACTCACCTCCGCGCCTCACCTCTGCGGCAAGCTGCCCGCCCGCCTGCCCGCGCTCAGGACCCCGCGCTTACCCGCTGCTTTCCGCTTTAGGTCTTTCCCACTTAATCCCGATAACACAAGACACAGAACTCGGCATAGGATGGACCCTGAACACCGTGAAAACAGGGAAAGTGGGCGGAGCATCATGAGCGGCCGCCCTTCTGCCGGCCACGTGGACTCGCAGACCCCAGCGGAGTCCCCAGCCCCTGCAGCCCGCGCTGGGGCCTCAAGTCTTGCATCCGTCCGCACCTGGAGGCCTCTTCTCTGGCCTGGAGGCCTGGTGCTTTGGAACGGCCTCCGGCGGCCACGCCGAGCCCTGGAGGGGCTTCTGCCCGTCTGCTGCCCGGGCCACTCTCCGTAACTTCCTTCCCTCCACCGGGGGTGGCCCAGATTCCGCGGGTGGGGAGACGGAGCAGGGGAGACGGAGCAGCGTGGCGCATGGACACGCCTCCGCTCACTGGGGCTGCCCTTGTGACGCAGGTTCGGGGCCACGGGCCGGAGGACACGCCCTCCCCTCCTGGGGCTCCTGCTCCGTGGGCTCCGTGTCCTGCTCCCCTGCCCGGGCCTGCTGTCGCTCCCACAGCTTCTGGAAGAAGATCTGGCAGCTGAAGCCATCGCAAATCCCGTGCCGCGCGTGCTCCAGCAGAGCGTGCAGCGTGGGGAACACACGGCAGCAGGCCATGCAGCGCAGCCCGTGGCCCGTGGTGACCAGGGAGTCCGGGGGCGCGCGCGGCTCCCCGAGGTCCCCGTCTTCATCCTCCGAGCCTCCGTCCTGGTCCCTGGGCACCGCATCGCAGGCCTCAAGCTCAGCGCACAAGTCGGTGGCGGAGGCCAAGTCAAAGGAGCAGCCCCGCCGCCTGGGTCGCCCCAGGAAGTGCACCCCACGGACGCGCGGCTGGCGCTGCGTGGGCTGGAAGCCGGACTCAGTCTCCCAGGCGACCGCCACGCCGCGCACCGTGCGCACGAGTGTGTAGAGCGCGCACACGCTGGGTGGGGCTGCAGGGGCGATGCACGGGCTCAGGCTGCAGGGTGGGGACATGTACGAGCCACGCTGGGAGGACAGACACAGGCTAGTGGGCGAGCTCCTGCGGCCCGGCCCAGGGTGGCCTGTCGCCACCGGGTCCGCATCCTCTTCTGGGGGCCACACCCATTCCAGGCATGTCTCCAAGGGCCCTGCAAAGCCAAAGACGGCGGTGTCAGTGCCTTGCACAGGGGCGGGGTGTCATCCGTCTCCTGCAGTGGGGGCAGCAGGTGTCCCTGTGGTGACCCCGAGGATATCACCTGCCTTCGCATGTTCCCCCCTGCATGGGGGTGACCAGAACTCTTACCCAGGGGCCTTCGGGTAATGTATTTCCACCAAAAGCCACGAAGGGACGTGGTAGCCCAGATCTGTATTCCCAGCACTCTTGGGAGGCCGGGGCAGGAGGAAGGCCAGGTCCAACCCACCTGGGCCACAGCAACTTGGCGAGACCTCGGCTATAAATGCAAGGAGCCCAGGATGCAGCTCGGTGCCAAGGCCCTGGGGTTCTAGCCCCAGGACCACAAGGAGGAACTCCGAAACGCTGAGCCCAACAGGCCACCTGCTGGTGAATAGCAGAGCCTCTGGGGTGGGACGGGAAAGCACAGTGCGGGCCCTGCCCTGGGAACAGTGAGGGAACTGGGCACACTCCGCAGTGGGTGCTGGCGGCACGGATACGGTCCTGGGAGGCCCCACCATGTGCCATACCCAGGGTGCCCACACTGGGGGCACTGACTGTAAAGGTGCACCACAGGACGACGGGGGGCTGTAACATACCAAATAAAACCAAAACAAACCGGCTGGCACACTCCCCTCGCTACTTGTGTCATGTCACCTGCTTACCCAGAGCCTGTGCTCTGTCCTGGAGTACTGAGTTTGTCCCTGACACCAAGTGAGTCCAGTGTTGGAGTGGTTTTAATACCCAAAGCACCTGTACAGTTTCACACTGAGATTCTCATTCCACAGAGGAAGAAACTGGGGAACCTAGTCTGAACACCCGCCAGAGGCCTCTGGGCCCCGGAGCAGTGGGGCCTGAAGTGCAGACACCCTCTGTAGGACACCTCGCTGATGTCCTCGGTCACCTGGAGGAATCGTTGTTGCTGCGGAAGCCACAGGAGGGACATGTTTTCCCAAATACACATTCTAATAAATACCCGATGTTACCAGCCTACGTCTCTGTCCTCGCCTCTCCCGAGTCGCTCCACGTACTCACAACAGCCTAGGGCACTGATGAAGGTCAGAGGCCAGCTTCCGGGCCCCTGCCCCTCCTATTTTTGTAGTCATCCTGGGCACCCCGTAAGCGGCAGCATCAGAGACTGAGCCAGCGCTTTCCCCAACATCCTTCTCTGAGCCTCTGCCCGGCTTCCCTGCGGCCCGCTCAACAACCGCACCTGGCCAGCACATTTCCAGACTGTCCTCCGTGGACTCGGGGCTGGTCACACTGACGGTCCCATCCGTGGGTGACTCCTCTACACCGCAGTCTGGGAAGTAGCGTTTCATGGTTTGAAACCAGCACCTGAGGCCTCAGAGTTCCCACTACGTTGACTGCCCTGGGGCGATGCTGAGCCCCCTGCTGGTGGAGCCCCAGCGGCCAAGGGCTGCTCACCTGTTGCTAGGATACTGGTTTTCATCTGTGATGTCATTGGTGACACGGGTCCCTTCTGTGAGCCCCGGCAAGGACAGGGATGGCCGAGGAGCCAGGCAAGGCTCCCGGGGTAAGCTCATTGTCCCAAGGCACCGATCTGATTCGCACTGTCAGGGATACACTTGCTCGTAAAGCACACAAAAGATACATCAGCACACACACAGATACATATACACACATAAACGTGCAGACACGTGAACACACACATGATCATTCAGGCATGCATATACTAGAACATGCATGGATACACAATACAAGCTAGCATCACTGTACACAGGGCGTTTGCACAGTCCACACACACACACACACACATAACACACATGCACTTGACCACACACAAACTCCTGCCAGATGCCCTGATCTACATATAAAATAGATATGGTCATCACCCAGTGTCAGCATGGTCCTGCCGTGCCAGATGTGGTGACAAGCCTTGTGATCCCAATACTCAGGTAGGCTCAGGCAGGAGAACCACAAGTTCAAGCCCAGCCGGGGCAACTCCGTGATTTCACAGGATGCGGTCTCAAAATCCAAAACTGAAAAGGACTGGGGTGTAGCTCAGAGTGAAGGGCAGATCCCACCCCCGTGACAACACCACCACCAAAAAGAAGTTTTAGCATACCATTTCATAATACAGAGAGCTCTGTATACTAAAAAATGAGTTCATGATACATCAAAATGCAGGACACAAGGAAAATATAGATGGTCCTCGTCAGGTAAAAATTCAGGAGCTGGGGGTATAGCCCAGTGGTTAAAGTGCTGCCTCATAGGTGCAAGGCCCTGGGTTTGATTCCCCAGCAACACACAAAAATTAGCCTGTGTGGTGGCACACGCCTGTAATCCCAGCACCCAGGAGGCTGAGGCCAGGGGGACTGCCATGAGTTCAAGGCCAGCCTGGGCTACATAGTGAGTTCAACACCAGTCTGCACTACATAGCAAGACCCTTTTGCCAAAAAAAAAAAAAAAAAAAAAAGAATCAGCCCGTGTGAAATTGTGCACTGTCTATGTTTGTAAAGGCACAGACAGAGAAGATCTGAATCTAATCACATGCCAGGGGACCAGAACTGGCCTCAGAAGAGCAGAAAGATTGACATGAACTGCAGGACACCAAATCCTGCAAGATGGCCACAGGATCCCATGCTGCCCTTCTTACAGCATGGCAGGTGTCTGGTCCTGGACCTGGGAGGACTTCGTGATGGCCTGGGCTGACAAATGGAGGAGGAAGATGCTTTGGGACTGTCAGTCCTCAGAGATGCTACAGCTACGGCCTGGTTCCCCATCTACTCTGCCATGGAGTCGCCCACGGTGCCAGGAGGATGCCCAGACCCACTGAAGTGCCCACAAGGAGGTGACCACAGCCTCAGAAGGTCCTCGCCACCCATCAGACATTTCAGCAAAGGTGTCTTGGAAGATGCAGGCAGCAGCCTTTTTGAGTCCTTATGGCCGGGGTCTGCAGAAGTCCCAGAGCACAGACTGGTCATCCCTTAGCGGCTGGTATGGTTTAAGTCTAAAATGCTGCCAGTTTCATGTGTTTGGAAGGGGACTGGATCATGGGGACATCAGCAGAGCCATGCATGGATGAGCACCTGGCTGACTGGGCTAGGAGGTGGGCCTGGTTGGCGGTGGGCCACTGGGTGTGACCTTAGAAGGGCACGTTCTTGCCCCAGCACCCCCTGTGTCTCCGCTTCCCGGCTGCCACGGGTGAGCGCTGTCCTCCGTGCCACACCACCGTGCTGCTCCTGCCTCGGACCAGCCGGCCACAGACGGAATCCTCTGGAAACCACACTCCAAAACAAGTCCTCCTTTAAGGTGTAGGTGTCAGGCCTTTCGTCTCAGCGACAGAAAGTGATCAGCACACGCGCTCTGCCGGCTTCCCCACCATGGGAAGTGGGAGCAGAGAAAAAAAGTGGTTTCAGCTGAGCATGATGGCGCAGGCCCATAGTCCCAAACTCTGATGAAGACTGCGGCAGGAGAACTGAAATTCAGGCAAGACCTTGTCTCAAAATAATTTACTTTTTGAGAAAAGCTCAAGATGCACCGTCTGAAGGGCCTGAGCTCAATCCACAGTATCACCAAAAAAAGCGTTTTTTATGCACTAAACTTGAGAACAATTTCTTTTTTGCAGTCATGGTCATATGACAGATGTTGGTTTTCCCCGAAACATTTAAGTGTGGTCCCCCGGGTAGCATTCCCACCCGTCCACCCCTACCCCATCCCCACCAGGCCAGCCATGGGCGGCCCAGGGCCAGGGAGCGCAGTGTTGCCCAGGATGACTTGGGATGGCCCCAGGTGCCGTGGCTCTGCCGCCCCACTGGGACCACCGAGCCGACTGCCTCCCAAGGCTCCCTACGGCTGATTTTGTTGTTCACCCCCCAGTTTCTGGTCTAAACTCCACTTTTCAAAGTCCCTGGGATCAGTTCTCTTTCCCCAGAGTCCAAGTGTTCTGCAGAATTTCCAGTCTTTTGTGAGGACAGAGAGATTGGGGGCCCAGATGTGTTCGTGGGAGCCTGGAGGAAGGGCTGGAGGGAGGGAGCTTCCATCCCAGGCCCACAGGGCCGCCTGGCCAATGGCCCCATGCTGTCCCTGGGCTGCGCCCTGCAGCGGGGTGAGTGGCTTACAAGGACACCCCGCCCTGGGCCGGCATCTGCCCCTCACCCCTCCATGGCCCCAGAACAGTTTCCATCCCTGGGAAGGGCTCTGTCCCAGCCCCCCACTGGCTCTGCAGCCACGGTCAGTGGAGACCACCCACGCGGGTTCCGGCCCCTCCCACCCCCCTCCCCATGTTCCCAGCTGGTTCTCCGACCTGCCAAGAACCACCCCCTCCACGTGTCCCTGCCGCAGCCAGCTGGGGTGGTGTGCAAAACCCCAAAAGGCCCAACGCAGCACTTTCCTCAGCACGTGGGAGCCCTGGCCTGGCCAGAAGTGCTTTCCAGGGCGCTGGCCTCCAAACCCTGCCGTTCCAGGCCGCCGGTGTGGCTGAGGAGAGGAGGGTGGCAGGAAGGCTACCAGGGCGGCCGGGCAGAAGCCGAGTGGCCACATGGTGCTCTCTGCGCCCCGCACCCCCGCTGCCTCCAGGGAGGGACCTGCAGGGTGATTTGGGCTGCCAGGAGAAGCAAAGGGTCTCTACCCCCAACCCCGCACCCATGGTGTCTGGAAACAGTCTGGGGTCCCCAGGGCGGTCTGGGAGCAGTGCTTGGGGTCATGGGACTGTCCGGGACAGCTCCCTGATCACCACCCCTCCCTGAGACAAGCCTGCTCTCACGCCTGTACCCCCTGAGGCAGGAGGAGGAACTGTGTGTGTGTGTGTGGGGGGGGGTGGTTACTGGCTATATTTCCAGTACCACAAAACAATAAATCAATGGATAAAATACAACAGTGCAGGTAGACCACATCAGGGAAAGCTCAGCTGCTGAGACTTTCCTGGTCAGAGCTCGGCCTCCCGCTGTCCAGCCAGGGGCCGGGTTTCGCTGTTCTTCAGACTTAACAACAGCCCCGCTCCTGGCTTGGCTCAGTCTCGGGGCCTTGAGCTTCACCTGGACACCTCACATTAATTGCCTTGGCTTTCCGGCTTTCTAGGTCACGGGAGCAGGGCAGGACCAGCCTGTCAGTCCCGCCCGGATCCGGCCCCAGCTGGCCTCCCTCCTGCTCAGCTCTGGCTCCTGAGGCCGTGATGCTTAACGAGGCCACCAGCAGCAGGGGTGTCTCCCAATGCATGCTTTGCTGGAAGGGTGAGCTAAGCCACAGGGACAACCCCGTGGATGCCAAGCACGTGACCCAGGAACCCTGGCCACACCTGTATCTTCCTAGAGAGTCACACACAATGTTCTCGGGAAAGGGCTGTGTCTTCCCTCTCTCTGTGTCCAGCGTGGGATGGCCCTCAGCCACCTGGACCCAGCTCGTGGGCCGCAGCTGCTGGTCACGCCGAGGAAGCTGAGCATGCCCGCCGCGCAGGCCAGGCAGAGACCCGAGGGCTCTGGAGGCCAGCAGGGCACTGGCCCCACTTCTAGGTGCCCCGGGCGTGCTCAGGGCAGTTTTAGGACCCATGTTTGTTGCTGAGAAACAGCATATGATTTTACATTTGACTCTGAGCATAGCCTGAACCCTTAAGTTAGTAGCACCCCACAGTCAGAATATGACTCCAAGGATGAGGGCCTCACTGGGACAACACTGTACCCCAAAATCTTTTGAAAGGGGATGGGATTATGCAGGCTAAGTGGATTCAGGAATTAACCCCTGGATGACGGTGTGTCCAGGCATCGGGGGTCCCATGCCCGGAAATTTGCCTTGAAGGAAACGAAGGGCAGGTCCACTTTGAACACAGTGCGGCCCAGCGGAGGGAGTTCAGAAGCCGCCTGAGGCCCGGGCTGGAGCTTGGGCTGCCTCCGTGGGAAGCCGCACCTGGGAACTTGCTAGTAATGCAGATTCCCAAGCTCTGACCCAACCTGCCAAACTCAAGCTCCGGGTGGAACCCAACCATCTTTCTTGACATAAGTCTCCCGAGACCTGCCCTGATGCCCGCTGGGGCTGGAGAACCCCCGGGGTAAATCAGTAACAGGACAACCAAACAACAGATTAGAACGTGCTTCATAAAGAATGCCAGAAAACAGGCTCACTGTGTCATGAGTGAACATGCACACCATGCGGTCCAGGGCGTGTGCGCGCACACCGCACATGTGTGCAGACCCCCATACACGCACAGCCAGGAATTACACACACCAAATCCTTAACATTCCTGTGTGGTCGCCATCTTTTTCTGTGGCACTGAAGGCTGAACCTAGGCCTCTGCTTAGAGCCACACCCCCAGCCCACTTTATTTTAAATTTTGAAACAAGTTCTCACCACTTTGAGAGTTGCCCAGCCTAGGCTCAAACTGGGACCCTCCTGTCTCTACCTCCTGGAGCGCTGGGATTACAAGGGTGCACCACAAGGCCTGGCTTGTCCCTGTTTCATTACTCAATTTTATTTTCTTATTTTTGTGATACGTCACACAAAATCACCATCGGGCTCAAAGGCCTCCACAGGCTTAATATCTGGGTGTCGGCATCAGGCCACGCTTCATTCCGTAAGACGGAGTGTTTGGGAGGCTGAGCAGCGGGGGCTGGTTTTAGAGACCAGGACAGCTGGACGAAGCAGAAGCGGGACACAGGGGACACTGGCCTTCTCCACGTCCCTGACTCCACCAGGCCGCGACAGGGGACAGAGAACACGCACATAGGAATGTGGCCAGCGGGCTGACGCTGGGGACTTTGGATGGCCTCCGTTCACAAAGATTGTGGCAGAGGAACCCAGCTGGGGAAACCCGGCTGCACCCTCCCCCTCCTGACTTCTCGGGAGGCCAGACAGCATCTTAAATTCAGCCTGCTGATGTGGATCTTGAACGCAGGTGACCCCATTTTGAACTTCAGTCTGTCTGTTGGGGCCCAGCATAGGGGCCAAACAATAGCCACTTATAACTGGTATTTAATGCTTGTAAGAAAATGAGCCAACATCACCTCTAGGTGTATTAAAGGGAAATGTGGCCAATACTGGGGACACACAGACCAGCGAGCAGGTAGGTACTGCAAAGCTTCTGGCACCACGCTGGCTGCCTCGCCCCGGAGATACGCCTCTCCAGCCCTGGGCGGGTCCCTTGCCTGCAGCCTCGGGACCGGCCCAGCCTCCAGGTTCAGAAGCGGCCTTTGGCTCCCTGTCTACCAGGGTGAAGCGTCAAAACCTATCACTGTCCACAAGGGGTTAAAACCCAACAGGGCAGAGAGAAGACCCATGGGAAGGATGTGACATTTGCTCGCGAGGAAACATAAACAGGGACAGATGGGGACTGTGGCTCAGGGAGCGTGGGATCAAAGCCAGCTGGGCTGCACGCAGAGAGGCCTGGGAGGGCTTGGCAGCTGCAGCCTGGAGGCCAGGCGAACTCTGCAGCCACGGGGGCTGCCAGGGAGCGCGGAGGAGCGGTGGGGTGGACCAGGCTCCGGGCCCAGCGTGGGACAGCCCTGGGAGGAGGCTGCCCTGATTGGCTGGCTCAGGATCTGCCTCCCACCAACCAGGAGCCGGGGTTCGCCTCAGGCTCTGGGTCCCATGATGGTCCCAGGCTGACTTCCTGCTGACTAGCAGAGCAGGAGCTGGAGCTAGGCCGCTCCATCACAGCGGGTCAGATGGGGCAGGAGCCAGCAGCCACCTCCCCACACCTTCCCCTCCGGGGTCACCTGTCCGGGCCGCGGCGCTCCCGCCCACTACCACCCATCTGAGCAAGGGCCCCTGAGGCCAGGCCTGAGGCTCCCCAAGAAGCGTGGCGGCGCTTGAGAGTTTGACTTACAACTTTGTCTTTTAAATGGCACAAAACCAACAACCACTGAGTACGGCTCCGTTAGGGCTCCCTAGAACAGGGGCTCCCGCCACCCCCAGCCCAGGCCCGGCCGCTGCCAGGACAGGAGGCGTGAGGAGTGACGCCTACCGCCTGGCGGCAGCTCTGACGGACCCTAACACCGGGCGGGTCCGACAGCTCGCGGCCTGCAGAAGAGGCGCTCTCAGTCACCTTCTCGTTAGTGGCAAAGAAAGAACCAAGCGCACGGAGGTACGTCCTTGGCCTGCTGCCCCGGCGACCGCCCCTCTCACCACCCCACCTCTTAGCAGCACAGGAAGGCAGTGGATTAACCCCGGCGACTGAATCGCCTTCCACCCAGAGGCTTTCGGGAGACAGTCCAGATGCTAACCAAAGCCGGGCGTGGGCCGCATCCCCACGTGTTCCCCGAGCCAGGGGGCGCCAAGTCTTCTCTATGAGCAATCGGGAAGCCCTCGCCGCTGCGGGCGCGCCTGAGCTGCAGGCACAGCCAGCGAGGCCCACGAGGCGGCGCTTCCGCTGCGTGGGAGGCAGGGGTCCGCACCCCCGTGGACGCTAAGCCGAGAGCTCCCCGGCCCGCCCGGCCGTGTGCAGAGCGCACTTGGGGGACCAGAAGTTCGCTCCGATCCCAGAGGAAGTCCCCCATCCCTGCGGGAAGAAACGACGCAGGGATTTTCATCACATGTGGTTCACATTAACGAAACGGAAACGGTGCGTGAGAAACGATCTCGGGAAAGACGGGAAAGGATCGCGATCGGCGAAAAAGAGGGGAATGTTGGAAAGGCAGAAGGCAGCTGTGCGCGTGGGGTGCAGCTTTTTCTCTTGCATTTATTTATTTATTTACTTATTTATTTGAGACGGTGTCTCACTGTGTAGCCCAGGCTGGCTGTGCACACGCAGCAATCCTGCTGCCTCGGCCTCCTGAGTGCTGGGATTACAGGTGTGTGACACCTCGCCCACGTGGTGCTGGGAAAATGAACTCGGAATTGAACCCCCCCGTCACTGGATTATCCAGTTTCCCAGCTTCTCTCTGGGCCATGTGCAGGCCGTGAAGTGTCCTGAGAAAACCGCTCATTTTGCTTAGTTTTTAAAATTTATTTCTGTAAAAGGATTCCGTATACTTGCTTGTACCGTTGAAATACATTGTGTAGTTCCTAACAGGCACCAGCGCGTTGCTGCCTGGGAGCGCTCGGGGCTGAAGTGTTACTGCCCACGAGGAGAGCTCCGATCCGCCTCGCGCACGGAGGCTTCCACCAAGCAGCCCTAGAAACGCGAGTTCATCCCGCAGGAAACGGGAGTGTCTCGGGATCTTACCCAACGACAGGGATGCAGGGCTTGGGCCATCAGAGCCCCTGTTGGTCACCTGTGCCGTGCAGGTGCGGTGCGCGTGGAAATCAGCGCGGAACCATGACCCAAGGTGACGCGGCAGCCTGTCTGCACAGCCCTTCTTCCCCCGAGGGCTCAGGCCCCTTCCCGGAGGGTCTGCAGAGCAGCGGGCCCAGCCCGGCTGCTGCTTTGGCCTCCAGGGCCGTTTCCGGTGCAGTGGGGGGACCAGCTCCCGGTTCCGAGTCTCCCAGGCTGTGCAGAGGCTCCATCTGTGAGCAGGACTCCCCGGAAGCTAAGGGTGAGACGGCACCTGCAGAAATGGCTGCCCACTGTGGGAAAGGCGGTGCTGTTTGGGAAGCCGGGACTCGGGTGGGTGTGGGTCCCTCTCCCGTGACCACTGCTGCAGGCAGGTCCCATCAGCTTGGGCACAGTGCTGCAGCAGGGTGCCCAACCCAGGTGGCCCCTTGCACTGGCTTTGTGGGAAATGGTTTTTCCACACACGGAGGGTGGCAGGTTACGGCACTAGCGTCCCCACCCCCGCTCCACCTCAGACCAGCAGGCATTAGATTCGCCTAAGAACTGCTCAGAGGTGCAGGTCACGGCAGGGTATGTGCTCCTATGGGAGTCGAACGCTAGGACCGGCAGGGGCAGCCCACAGGGGACAGCGGGCCCTGCCCCTCACACCATCACGCCTTGCCGCCCACCTCCACCTGCTCCCTGCGGTGACCATGACACGGTGTCGTGGACGCTTTACACCAGCCAGAGAGAAAAATCTCAACAGAGACAGAAAGGCGCAGCCTAGACAGCGGCAGAAGGGATGTACGCCCCAAAATGCCAACAGACGTGGGGGTCCCAGGAGGCTGTGCTGGGCAGCTCGGACCCCTGGGGGGAGCAGAGACCACAGACGAGAAGCCCCAAGAGCACCCCGCGGCCGGGCCCGAGGATGCAGGCCGGTCATCCCAGCACTCGGAGGCAGAGGCAGGAGGATCTCAAGTTCCACCTCAGCCCGGGCCGCTTAGGGACCTCGTGAGATCCTGTCTCAAAATCAAAACTAAACACAGGCTGGGGACCCGGCTCGGTGAGAAGGGGCTGGGCTCTGTCCCCAGTGTGGGAAAAGCAAAAGCGTGCTCCCGCCAGCGCCGCCCTCAGCACGGCTGCCACCAGATGGGCCAGATGTGTGTTCCTCCCCCGGCTCCTTCCGCTCCTCCCTGGCACCACCCCCTGCGCTCTGTCTGTGCCCACCCAACAAGCCCAGAAGCTGCCCCTAGTCCCTGGCCCGTGGAGCTCCCCCGTGTCTGCATGGGGACCGGGTAAGTCAGGGCTCACTCGCCTGAGCCGCAGTGGCACACCAGCAGAGCTCTCCCGCAGGCCAGGTCCCCACCCCGCTGCTAGGCAGCCCCGTGGCCACTTGGAGGCGCCTTTCCCTCCTCAGGGCACAGGGTGCCCTGCTCCTCTGATCCCCAGGGAGATCCCCCTGGGGCACCTGCTCGTGCCAGCTCACGGGAGGGAGCGTTTCCCGGGCCACGGACCCCAGCGGGCCTGGAGCTGGTGCTGGCCACTCTGTCTGCTGAGCTGCTGGAGGACAGGAGGGCGGCCCTGGGACTGCAGCTCTGCTGGCTTCTTGGCCCTCATGCCTGAGCCCCTGGGAGGAAACCGGGCTGTCCCGAGCTGCCTGTGCTCCGCGGGAACTGTCTGGGCTGTGGGCAAAAGGAAGCAGGGAGCTTGGCCAGGGCATGAGCTCAGACCCGGGGGACACAGGGCGCGCCTGCTGGGGCTGGCAACCCCACATGCAGGAAGACGGTGGCTGTCGGGACCCTCACACCGATGGAGGCCAGAGCAGGCGTGGTGCGGGGCGAGGCTGCCTGGCCCTCGGCCTATTGCTGCCAGCCCCAGCCATGTCCCCCGACTGTCCACCCTGGGTGACAGAGCCAGGCCCCACCTCTCGAAAGGCTTGTGAGATTCTGGAGCCTTCTGCAGTCTCCACGTGCCTATGGGAGTGCTCTACACGGGAATAGTTTTGTTTTTTATTTTGTTTTTGGTATTATGAATTGAACCCAGGGCCCTCACACTGAGCCCATTTTTTTTTTTTTTTTTAAATTTTGGGACAGGTTCTCACTAATCTCTGAGTTGCCCAGCTGGGCTAGAACGTGCGATCTTCATGCCTCAGCTTCCCAGAGCCCTTTTCCTGATGTATCCCACGGTGCCCCACGGACTCTCCATCCTGTCGTGGCTGTCCTCCCCGTGTCCCATTCGGACCTGAAGTTCTTCCAGCCAAGGTGGCAGTGCTGTCCCCTCTCCACAGCCGGCCCACCTCAGCCTGCTTGGCAAATGGCTTCCCACAGGAGTACAGGACCCTGGGCACTGTGGCCATAGGCACTGTGAGAAGCAGGTGACTGGGACTGCCCAGCCCAGAGTCGAGACGCCCAGGCTGTGTCCATCCCCTGGAATCCAGGCCTCTGGGGCCCACCCCTGGCATGCGAGCCCCTCTGCGCTATCCACCTGTTAGGCCCAGCCTTGCTGGGGATTGGCGTCTCTGCCACCCTTATTTGGACAGAGTCAGGCCATGTGACTCCCAGCTGTGGCCCCGTGGGCGTATGACACACAGATGTCATTCTATAAGTATCTGGACTAAAAATAGGGAGAGGCCGCCCCAAGCGTGTACCCACGGATTCCCAGCCCCAACCACTGTGGAACTTAAATACCAGCGCAGCTCCCAAGCTAGACCTCTGGAGCTGTGAATTCCCCCCCAGAGGAAGAGGTTTCAGATGCCTGGACCAGGCAGATCTATACACACATAGACATGAGGCCCTGGCAGGATGTGCTGGGAGCCCTGGTACCCAGGACACCAGGAGCCATCGAAGACCCGCGTCCCCAGAAAGGAGCTCACGGGCACCCAAGACAGCAGAGTGCGGCAGGACGTTCAGCACGTCCCAGAGCACCTCCATCTCCCCGGAAGGAGGGATCTGAACAAGGGGCTTGGACGGCTTTTGCTGGTAGCCTGCTGCCCTTCTCTGACTCTGCGTCCGCTGGTGACCTTGAGTTTACTCTAAGGAGCCACCTCCATGTGACCCCGTGGAGCTGGTTCCAGGAAGAATGACCCACACTGATCAATTAGCCCATTTCCTCTTCCTGTTAACAGTGATTGGTCAAAGGGAAAGTCAGGTGAGGCAGTTCAGGCCAGTAAGAGTCAACTCTGAGATGGGGGAGGGGCGGATGCACAAGTGGCTCTTGGAGTTGGTACTGTCAGGACAGAAGGAGGCCTCGTGCCACCATGGGCAGAAAGGGCTCACTGAGGTTGAGGGTGGAGCTGAGACCAGGTCCTAGCAGCAGCTCAGAGCCCCTGAATCTAGGCGCACCTGAAGCTGGCTGAAGAGGTGCCATCTTATCTGAGCTCAATACTGCCATTTGGAATCCAGAGTGTCCTGAATCCTCAGGTGCCGGTCCCCGTGGAGCGCGGAGGGAGTGGGCACAGTTTAATATACCAGTGATGTGTGCCAGCAGCTGCCCTGTGTGCCTCAGGGCCTTTGCACATGGTACCTTAGAAGCAACCCCTTTCCCTTGATTGTGTAGAACAGGTGTGTCCAACCTAGAGACTGATTTTTAAAAAATAGTATAATAAAAATTGTTAATGGAACTTTTAGCATTTATATACATGTACATTAACCATACTATAAATTTATACGTAACCAAACATTGCTCAAATAATCTAGGAAAAGAATGGTGGGCCCCAGATAGGACATGCCTGCTGCTCAGAATTCTTATCCTCCAAGACACAGCACGGCCCCGTGGTCTCCTCTGGCCCAGGGTCACCCTCGTGCCACCACACCTCTCTCTGTGCTGCTGCCCGCTGGGCTGTGGGTTGCTCTGTGGGACGGAGGGCACATTCTTCCTCACTGAACAAGGGTCACTCATGGGACCCTTTGGATCTAGCACTGGGCTCTGGGGGACGCAGGCGGGACAGGAGGGTTCCACAGCTGGGCTGAACAGTCGCCCCAAAGGTTCCCGATGGGAAGGCAGAAGCAGCTCCGGATGAAAAGTCGCGGTTCTGGTGCTGGGTGACGAGGCTTGGGAGTCATTCTCAACACTGTGCAGTGACGCGGGGGCCACCAAGGGCCTTGTCTGCCCCAGCAGGTCCTGCCTGGTGACACAGAGCTGTCAGTCCACGGCAGAGGGAGCCTGAGAGAGGGACTTGGGTGTGCAGAGACACCATGCTGCTCAGCTGGACCCAGGGAAAATGAGGCCAGAGACCCTGGCTCGCAGAAGGATGTTCCAGAGATGGCAGAGCCCGAAGACACAGCCACTTTCCTGCCTTGGCCTCCGTGGGGTGGTGCCAGGACCCTGAGCTCCCTCAAGCTCAGGAATCAGGGCACAGCTAAGAAACCCAGCCAGTCCACTCTGCCCAAATGGCACAAAAAGAACCGTGGTCTCATCTCACACCATCCTTGTTCAGAATGTCACCCGGCACCTGCACTTCTGACCCCACACGACGGCACACATCCCCCAGCTGCCTCGCCAGGTGCTGTTAGAGAGCCAGTGGGGAAAGTGGACTGTCATTTCTGAAAGGTGAAAAACTTACTACCTGCAGGTGGTGTCCAGAGACCAGGTGGGGAACCTGACCTTCTTCTGTCCCTGTTGTGCTGAACCACGTGCCTCTCCCCACCCTGCACAGGAGGGCTCCCCACCACTGCCCAGATGGCACAAGGTCGCCCCACAGTGTCACCTGAACCTCCCAGCAAGGGTATCATCCATGAGGGCCCAGTGGGAGAGTTCCATCCCACCCAACACTAACAAGGCCCCCTGCTGCTGTCACGGACAGAGGAGGCCACAGGAGGGGGCAGGCAGCCATGGTAGGCTGCCGTCCCCTCCCAGAGCAACATCAGAGAAGGCCTGTTAAAACAGAAGTCTACACAGCACACCACATGGCCAAGTGTCAATGAAAGCCACTTGTAAACAAGTCGGGATAATTTCATTTGAAAGGGAAAAAATGATCAACAGATGCTAAGACTAAAAAACCAGATACTAAAACCATCTGACAGAGATGTAGAAGTGGTCATCATCATAAAAAAAAAAAAATGCTTCAATGAGAACACGAGAAAATGCTTCAAATAAAAGGAAACCCAGAATGTCTCAGCAAAGGATCAGGAGAACCACAGAGCAAAACGAAAGCTTAGAAATAAAAAATATCATGCCTGAAGTAAAAATTCAACTGATAGACCCAACAGTAGAATAAAGAGGATAAAAATAAATAAACATAAAAACCTTCTGGTCTACTTGAAGATACAAATACACATGAATCTAGTCTGGACAATTAGGAGAACTTAGAATTTTAAAAATAATTAAGGCTTCAGGAACTGTGAAATTACAGCACAGAAACTGAGCTTTGTGCCACCAAAGTCTTCAAAAGAGAGAAAGGAGAGAGGGAACGGGGAAACAGTGGAGGAATTAATGGCTGAAAATGCCCACACGTGGCAAAGACAGATGACAGGATGGACTCAAATAAATCCACACCGAGATGTCACAGTGACGCCTGGGAAAACGGAAAACACAACAAAAGCCTTAGAAACCACGTTGTAAAATGCCTAGATGGGGAACCGCTCAGCTGAGAAAGAGTCTCACATCAGAAAATAGGGAGACCAAAGGGAAATGGGGGGAAACTACCAGGCCCAAACCCACGTGCAGTGACAACGTCCTGTCCTGCCGAGAACAAGGGGGGACAGGAACGCTGGGCCGTGGGTCGGCCACAGAGCCACCCCACGAGCGTGGCCAACTAACAGCGCTATGCAGCGACTCTGCACATGAGATCGAATGACAGAAAAAATGGCCCATTTTTTCAGAAAGCACAAAAATACCCAAACTTGGCCAATATGCAACAGAAACTTTAGGTGGCCCTACAACTATTAAAGAAATTACATTCACAATTCATAAATTCTCGCAAAAGAAACGACAGCACGGTTCTGGTGAGAGTTTAAGGAAGAACCAGTTTTGGCTCTACACAAATCCTTTCCAGAACACGGGAAGTGGGCGCTTCCTCATCCGTTGTTTTTGAATCTAGCATTGCTCCGATATTAAATCCACATAAAGACAATGCAAAACATCCCTGTCTTAGTTTCTCGTTTCTGTGACTCAATACCTGACATCCACAACTCAGGGAGGGAAGATTTATTGTAGCTCCCAGTTTCAGAAGGTCACAGTCCATTCACAGGTGGGTGGCAGGGCCAGAGCCAGAGCTTTACTGCCAGAGATCCTTACATCGTGGTGGTTCAGGGAGAGAGTGGGAGGAAGGGGAAGAAGCAGCACCCGCCCCTTCCAGCCAAGCCCCGCCTCCCGACCCTACACGTATCCATAGGAACACGAGGCTTTTGGGGGACACTGCAGATCCGGACCACGACAAACCCTAAGAGTGTATCTCACAAATATAGACACGAAAAGACCAAAATATCAACAGGTAGAATTCAGCAATATGTGAAGATAATCAAACATTGTGGACAACGAGCGCGATCAGTATTGGAAGATGGACGTGCCTCCCGTCAGAGTGACAGGCTGAAGGAGGAAAGTCACAGGGTCTCATAAGTCGTGCAAAAACACTTTGACAAGATCGTCTTCACATCTGCAATCAAAACTCTCAGGAAAAGGAAGCTATGGAAACAACTGTGAGAATCGGGGAGCTCAGCCGGGGGGCCACCAGCCAGCACGCACTCTCCCCTTCTCTTCTGAGCACCAACTGCTGTGCCCAGAAGGAGACGTTTCAAACACCAGCCAGCTTACCGTCGCTCAAAACAACGCTCAGGTGGGCGGCCCATGGCCGGCTGGAATCACACAGCCTCGCAGAGAGAAACCCCAGAGCAGACGGGTAAGGGGAGACCCAACCTGAGTTCAAGGAAGGTCCCAAATCTCCCCAGGTGGGCCTGTGCCGCGGACGGATGCCCAGAGATCACTGCGGGTCTCACTTCCGTGGATCCGCAGAACCCTATTCAATGTGGACAGGCAAGGGGGCTAGATTGGCTGATTTTTGAGAGGATTTTTTTTTTGAAGGACAACTAGGGTAAGAGTGACCACTCTACAGGAATCAAGACTGTGGGCATGGCAGGAAAGAAGACGCAGTGGCAATGAAAATCCCCGAGGGCCCCGCACAGGAGGCACCAGCCAGGCTGTGCGAGGGGCCACAGTCAGCTCAAAGGGGGAAGGACAGCTTCTCCAGCCAGCAGAGCCCGAACGACTGCACATCCAGTCCCAAAACTAAACAAAACGCTCTTTGACTCCAGGAGCCTGAGGTAGCTGAGCCTGGACAATTAAGCCATCGAGTGAGACGGTGCCTTAAAATAAAATAATAACCACTAGAAAGGGGCCAGGCCGGGGGCACTCACTGTAGTCCCAGCTCTCTGGGTAGCTGAGGCGGGAGGTTTGGGGAGGGAGGTCGGCAGGGAGGAATCCTGTCTCCTGCCCACCTGGCGGCCCACAGGCCCCTCCACCTGCGGACTGGCAGAGAGCCCCTGGTGGGCATTTGCTTTCCTGAGTCACACAGCAGGAGAAAGCAAACCCTCGAGCCACCTCTCCCACCACGTGGAGCCGCCATGGCCTTGGCAGGAGCCAGAGAGCAGCTGTCAGCGAAGACTCTCGCGAAGATGTCAGAGACCGAGAGCCAAGAACTGAAGTGATGGTTTCGAGTCGTAAGATAAAAACGAATTTAATTCTCTTTGCCCCGGCCGCTGCCGTCTTTTCATTATAAATTAAGGCAGAAAAAAAAAAAAATAGCCTCTCTCCCTTCAAGATCCCTGGCTCCTCCAGCGAAGAAGGTGGTAGGCCCTGAAACGCAATTAAAGTGACATTGTATTTCTCTTATTATTGGGGTCACAATAACACATAGATGTCAGCAGACGCTTCCAAGGGCCCGGAAAGGAAGACAGTGGGCTGGCGATTCCGCTGGAACGCGAGCTCACGGGAATATTTTACATGGAGCTGTTTTATTTTATTTTCATTTATTTATTTATTTATTTATTTGGGGTGCTAGGGGTCCAGCCTAGAGTCTTGGCACTGAGCTACAATTCTGGCCCACTTCCTTTTCATTTTTAGTTTTGAGAAAAGTCCCCATGAATTCACCAAAATGCCCAGCTGAGCTTGAACTTGCATTCTCCTGCCTCAGCCTTCCCGAGTACTGGGATTATAGGCTGCATCACTGAGCCCAGCCAAGGCGGCTGTCGTAGAGGGAAAATGTGGACTTTTAATAAAGCGCCTAGAAAATTTGCCAAGTAGTTTCCACAGAAATACTATGATTGTACTAAGATCAGTATTTCGGCCAAACTTTAGAATATTGATCAGCTGTGATATACTGTTCGTTGACAATGGTGACAATTCTAACCCAAAACTCAGTGCTGACTCTTCTTAGCGCGTCCAAAGGACATGGGACTTCCTCACCACCCCGGTGCCCACACACGCGGAGCTGAGGAGAAGGACTGTCGTGTGGGCTGCGTGTCAGGGAGTGGACAGCCTGAGTGTGGCCACTAGGGGTCATCAGGCCAACCCCTTGGAGGGCCATCACCACAGATGAAAGGGTCCAGACCACAGGACGCTCAAGTGAGAGGGTTTCCCCGTGCGGCCCCTGCCCGGGGGTCTGGGTCCACCTGCAGCACCACAGTGCCCACCCCCTGGACAGACGGGCACAGGACGAGTGACCAAGCACAAGCACTGTGCCCGTGTGAAGCACCGCACTGCTGGCGGTGCACCCTGGCACAGAAGAGGGGCGGCTAGCTTTTTATATTTTAGTTGGCACACACTACTCACGCGTGTCTGTGGAGTACAGTAACTCGGAACCTGTGTACCACGTATGAGGACAAAGTGGGACAACCAGCAATTCGGCCTCCTCCAACATTTGTGTGACGGGAAAGTTGGGGCTCTTTTTTCTAGGTAGTTTGAGACAGATTATAAATTGTTGAGGGCTCAAGTGACCCTTCAGCAGTTAGCATCTCAGAGTCTATGTTCCTCTCACCTGAATGGTTCTGGGCAGCCATTACCTGGCCTTCGTCCACCCTGTCTCTCCCCCTCCCTTCTCTGTCCCCAGCAATCACTGTTCCCCTGCTTTTCCTCTCAGATTGGCGTTTTTAGCTTCCCTGGTTAAGTTACAACTTGTGGCCTTTCTCTCCCCGGGCCTGGCCTCTCACCAACACAACCCCCCCCAGCCCCAGACGAGAGGCTGACCACGGGTTTCTCAGACACACTGAAGTGCTTGGGGACTAAACAAAGTCCTTGATATATACAAATCTGCCCTCAAGTGGCCTAAAAAAATAAATATATGGAGTGGCCCAAAGGTCACCATGCATGTTAAGAGGTTTCAGAGATGAAACATAAAATGTTTCCTCAGGATTAATTTGTGATTACTTTAAAATAAAACTAACGAAAGGAGGGATATTACGCAAGATTAAACTCAATGTCCAGGGTGCCCCAAAAGCCAGGACACATAGGAAAAATTAGCAAACTCTTGGGATAACATATATCTATGTGATATATATACACACATATATGTGCATATATGCACAGAGAGAAACTCAGGACAGAGCAGATAAGTAGTTAAAAGCAGGCAAGCACTCTGTGTACGCTTCAAGGTGTCCCTACTCTTGAAACTTCTTTTAGCTAGCAATTAAACTTTTTTCTTTTTTTAAAAATTTTTTTCTTAAGGAGAAAAATAAAAAAAGAACAGTTAGCGGGCCAGACGGCACAGGTCTGTGCTGTCAGCATTCCGGAAGACTGAGACAGGAGAGTCCCAAGTTTGAGCCCAGCTTGGGCAACTTTTGCCATGACCCTGCCTCAGAATCAAAATAAAAATGGGCTGGGGCTAAAGCTCAGTTTGAAGGCGCTGGCCTCGATTCCCCAG
The DNA here is from genome assembly GCA_004027205.1 of Ctenodactylus gundi. NCBI lineage: Eukaryota > Metazoa > Chordata > Mammalia > Rodentia > Ctenodactylidae > Ctenodactylus > Ctenodactylus gundi. The sequence goes on along the minus strand of PVKB01000192.1, from coordinate 226,275 downwards.
TACCACACACACAAAAGGAGCACCTGAAAAACCCTGCCAGCGTCTTCCCGAGGACACCCACTTTCCCCTCTCCTGGGAGAGGCAGGCTGGTGTTGGAACTACAGCCACACAGCTTCGCGACAACCAGCCAGAGCCAGAGGTTGAACCCACCTCTTCCCTGCTGTGTGACCTCCGGAAGGCTGCTCCCTCCATGTGCCTCAGTTTCCTCCCACGTCCCAGTGGGCATGGTTACCGGGGCACAACACGCTGGGGGGGCGGTGGGGCTTGTGAGGGAACAGTGAGGCCCGGGAGGAAGGGCCGGGAGGGGGTATCACCACGTCAGTGCTCAGAGGTGGGAAGTACACGCGTCCAAGGAGAGATCCCCACCTCCCCAGGAAGGCGACCTGGGGCCCAGCAGCCTCTCACCGCTACCGACAGGAAAGGGCGATCTTCCTGACAAGCTGTTGATACTCCTAAGTTGTTGGAAACAAAAATGGCATGGTATGACCTAAAAACAGACAGAGCCAAAAACTGGGCACGGAAAAGAATCCAGTGACCATTAAAATCCCGCCGACTGGTGAGGAAGAGCAAAAACGCCGCCACACAAGGGAGGAAGCGAAGCTTGTGAGACCAAGGACGGCAGGAAACCTGACGCTTCGGGTGTGTTATGGGTCACATGCCCCAAAGCCTCACAGATCTGGAGGCGGGGCTTTTGGATCTCTGTGTTCCTCACTGGACCCAGCCATGGGTGAACTGGGGTCTGGCCGGAGGCGGGGCCTGCTGGAGGGGGTCAGCAGGACGACCTTGGCCCGGTGCTGCCCCCTCTCTGCTTCCCGGCTGCCGTGGAGTAAGCAGGCATCCCCTGCCACGCCGTGCCGTTCCTGCCTTCGAGCAAATGACCACGGACTGCGCCCTCTGAACCTGCGAGGCAAGATAAGCTTCTCCCCCCTTAAGTCTATTTGGTCCCAGTAACAGGAAAATGACTGATGTAATGTGTAAAAATTAAAATTAGATTTTTGTAGTACTGGGGATCCAGCCCCGGGCCTTCACGTGGAGTCAACATTCCAAGTCCTTTATTTATTTATTTATTTATTTTATTTTGAGACACAGTCTCACTAAATTGCCAGTCTAGGCTCAAACTTGTGTTCTCCTGCCTCAGCCTTCTAGAGTATCGGGATTATAGGTGTGCCCCTGCACCCCAAGGTCGGGCTAAAATTAGAGCTTTAAGCCACGCGCAAGAATACATTTCAAGTAAACTATAGCCCTGATCATGAACGATGCAACCACTTGAAAGTAATTTTTATAATATTTCTTACAGAAGATAGAAGACCCAAGCTCACAGAAAGGAAAAGAGGTCCTTACAGGGCAAAGGATGCCGGAGATTAAAGATAAACCCACAGCGAAGGGACGTTTTGGCAATGAAGGCCGCAGACAAATAACTAACATTCATAAGAAATCACATAAGAGATCAGTAATCAAATAAAACTTGGAAGAACGTTCTATAACAAAATTCACAGACAAAGAAAACTGGCAGGTGATACACAGAAGGAAAACGCTCACTCCCCGTAGGAATTAGAAGGAGACAACCTAAAAACTCTGAGACGATATTTTAGCAAAATGTGAGAATTCTGAAAATATCAGCATCAGCATCAGCACTGGTGGTGGGAGGAATCAAACCCAAGGCTTTCACTCTGAACTACATACCCAGCCCATTTTTAAAATTTTTGATACGGGATTTTGCTAAGCTGTTAAGTTGCCCAGGCAGGGCTTGACCTTGCGATCCCCTCTCAGCCTCCTCAAGTGCCAGGATCCCAGTCCTGCGCCCCAGGCCCAGCTCAGGGCTACAAGGACAGACGGACGTCCACGCCTCCTGGTGGAGAAGGACACGGAGGCACTGGGCGGCGCGAGAGTGGAAGGTTCCCGGACAAACACCTGGCCACATTCTTCAGAGGTTGAGGATTTTAAAACATTTCCAAGGAATCCTAAGTCCCCTGAGAAGGAGAAAGAAGCAGTTCCGTGCAAAAGCCCCGGGGTCCATCCGGCACCACAATAGGAGACCGTGAGAGTAAGTGCGCAATGCGTGTGTGGGGAAGCAGCGACGTGACTTAGGATAACTAAGCTTTCGCAGTGGAATAGCACACGGCTAGAAAAGCCAAGGAAAGAAAGCAACTGGAGCAGCGAGCTCATCTTAGATGCCCACATTGCCTGCAAAGTCAAATCGCCAGCGGTGTCAAGGGCACGGCACCTCCTCCGTGAAGCCAGAGGCCAGCCAAGCCAACGAGAAGGGTCGCAGGGACGCGCGTGTCGCCTTTGTTTTGAATGGCATTTTTTTAAATTGAGGGGATGAGAAGGAACAGACAGAAACCAGTTCAGCGCCAGGCAGAGGGAGGGGTCAGAGGGACAGCGGAGGTCAGTGATGGAAAAAAATAAATCTCAACTAAAAAAAAAAAAAGGCGAGCGGAGCCGGTGCGAGTGGCGCCCTCACGCGTGGGCCGCTGGCAGATGCACACTGCCCTCACGTTTCTGTTTCCTCGGGAGGCAGGTCACATGCCGGGCACGTGCCGGGCACGCTGTGGTCGGTGCTCAAAATCTTGGAGCAGCTGTAATGTCACAGCATCAGGTCCCATTCCCAGAGGTGTGACCCAGGTCCTGGCTTGGGTGATAAGTTACATCGCCACAGTCTCGCATGTGACGCACCTTCAAGACTGCAGCACTAAAACCAAGCCACCCAATATGAGGACCAGCAAGGCTGGGTTGATAGAAGTTTAAATCGTTTCACTGATTCCAGCAGAATCAGCAGCAGCTGAAAAGGTTCCCGCAGCGCTCAGGGTGCAGCTCAGACCCTGTGCCCTACGGGGGCATGAGACGCTGGGTCCCAGCCCCAGCACCCCCGAACAGGAAAGGTGCCCAAAGGTTTGATTCTGTCCTAGGTACTTCCTCCTGGCTGGGACCCAACACCCACAGTTCGGGAGCCAGGGGGGCAGCTCAGTGCCAACGCCCTGGGTTCAGTCCCAGCACCACAAGAAAAGAGCATGAAGCCATGACAAAGTGCATCCATGAGAAGATGGACACACGATTTATGATATAAAGTTTTGCAGTAGAATAGTATAGTTTCCGGTCCCGGTCCACGTGTGGTGGCTGGCGCAGAGCGGTGCCCACCAGACGCCAGAAGGAGGGCTTGGGAGGAAGCAGGGAAGGGGCGTGTCCTCCAGGCCCCACGCCCAGTCATCGGCCACCAGCCTTGCCATCTGCCACGCCCACCGCACAGGTAATCCACAACACCCACGGCTCCTGGGGGACATTCCAGATCCAAGCCTTAGTAGACTGAAAGTTCAAGGACAAACTCGGGCCAAGGTTGGTGGGCGTATATAAGGATGCTCGCCATAAAGTTACAGAAGATTCATTATCAGAACACCTGAAGGCATAGATCAGCTGGGAGCTGCACGTGTCTGCGCACAGGCAGCAGGTGCTTGCCTGGCAGTGGCGGGCCCTCTGCCTGAGCGCTGTGCCCAAGTCCCGGCAAGCGCACTGCCGCAGGCTCCTGCTCCAGGGAAAGGCAGAGCCGCAGTCCACTTGCTCAAAGCCTTGGCAATCAGGGACAGTGCAGACCCCGGTGAGCAAAAGTCCTGAGGGCGAGCGCACAGATGTGGGGGTGCCTAGGAGCAGCCAGGGGAATCCGGCGCAAGACGTGAGCTCCCTGCCCCGGAAATACGTGAATGTGAGTTCTTATTTGAATATTACTTCCTGATTATAAACATGGTATTTATGCCTTTCTATGCCCAGCTTCATTCTCTCCCTACTTCTGCACACGCGGCTCCCTTCTGTTGCTGACCCAACAGCAGCTGCGGGAATCTAAATTTTCTCAAATACGGCCAGGTCATGATAGAAAGTATCAATTTCATTAAGGTACCGGTGCAAATTTCATTATTAAAGTCATCAGTCTTCAAATGAGGAAACCACCAAAACCCAAAAACAACTTCCGTCCTCAGAATTATTTTTTCCCCAGTTCCTCATGACAGCAAAAGAGAGTCACTGCCTGTTGATAAATCCAGGAGCGCTGGAGGGGCTGGATGCCAGGAGACAGGGCACAGGGGCTCCTGGGCAGAGCCGCCCGGCAGAGCGTCCCAGAAGCCAGCCCATGGGAGTCTGGAGGACAGAGCTGGCGGCACAGTGTCCACTTCCCCCACCCCTGGCCGTCAGAGGCCCCGGAAGGACTTTGAGCCCACAGCCCATGCAGTATTACCCTCATTTATAAAAATGGGACCTACGTTACCAACCGTATCTCTCAGCAAATTGCAAAACTGAACGTTTGCAAGCCAGCAACATCGCTAATCAGCCGGACGACAAGTTTCTTGACTTGAATTTTGAGTAAAGGATTCCTCAAACCGTCCCTCTAGCGACACGACTCACAGAGTAAAGCACTGGACAAGTAATTGTTCTACTGGACTCTCCAGCGGACAGAGACAAGCAAAAGATTTGTCATGTTCGGTACAGATATAATTTCCAAATGTTTCAATCCACTATCGAACATGAGGGCTGACACCATGCAAAGATCCTGAAACAGAAATCATAAAAACTGTTTCTTATGTCCACAAACTCAGAGATCTACGTACTTGGGTAAGGGAAAATTATTGCTTAGGCTGAGTTAGTAAACTCAAAGAAATAGACAAAAATCAATAAAAATACAAAATGTCAAAAATAAAATAAGAAGACTTAGACATTGAAAGGCACAATAGCCCTAAAAAGTTAAAAAGACATCCACAGGCATTTTTCCTTTAATAACCCGCACACACCTTTAATCCTTATATGTGGGGAGGCTGAAGCAGGAAGATCTTACCTGTAAGCCTAGCGTCGGCAACTCGGTGACTCATCAAGACTGCCTCAAGACATTACAAGTAAACAAATAAATAAAAAAGAGCGGGAGACAGAGCTCAGCGTGAAGTTCCTGGGTTTAATGGGTAAAACTATGTTTGTCATTTTTAACAAAGTTTCTGTCCCTGAGATGTCAAAGCCAGGTGAGGAAAATGCAAGAAAACACATTCACTTGCGTGTGTGCAAAATTTTACATAAAAAATGAACAAGGAAAATATTACTACTTATTTTAAAAATTAACTATGCCAAAGGGAGTTCAATCAAGGAATTAAACATGGTTCAGAATCCTAAAAAAGAAAATTCACCAATATAATTCCCTGTACGCGTGAACCAAAAGAGAAAATTCTATGGTTACCTCCATACATACAGAAAATGCATTTGATAAAGTTCAACAACTGTTTATGGGTTTTAAAGACAAAAAAAACAGTCTTAGCGCTGAAAACAAGAAGTGAAACTGTCATTCCTTGCAGACGAAGCGACTCTTCGAACAGAAACGCCAACAGAATACGCAAGACCATGAATGCATGACGGCTAAGAGAAGGGCTAGGCCAGACCGCTGAACACAGAGCACCTCTACAGGCAATCGTTTTCTCTCAGACCAGCAAAATACCTTTAAAAGTTCATTTGAATATGCAGAGGCCATCCACCGTGACAACCTGTGGCACAGTTCCTCCACGGTTCCTTCCCACGTGGTGAGGTATGAGCTAGTGCCAAGGACCCACATTCCTGTGTGGGGAAGTGTCCCCTGTGAGTTCAAGCACTGCCTAAGAATTAATGTGTACTTCCAGGCACGGCAGATGCATTTTTAGATGCTTCCTGTGCCAATTTTAAATATTTTCAGGGGACAAAGAAGTCCACGAATAGCTAAGAGAATTTTTACCAGGAGGAGTGGGCCAGTGGGGCCGGGATGAGGCTCAGAGGAGGTCCCTTCTGAGTCCACTGGAAATAAAGTTTAGGAGAGCAGGGGATTTTTTTAGGAATATATGGGGACATGGTGCTGCAGGCCTATAGTTGCTCTGGAAGGCTGAGACAGAAAGACTGAAAGATCAAGCCCAGCCTCAGCAATACAGCAATCTAGCAAGTATCTCAAAATAAAAAATAAAAAAAAAGGAGGGCTGAGTATGCCGCATGGTCAAAGGCCCTGGGCGCCTTTCCCAGGACCGCAAAAAGGAAGTTAAGAACTTTAGCAGTGAAAACGGGATATACAATGATTGATACAAAATTAGGTTCAAAGTGGGTATCCAGGAAGAGAGAAGACGGAACCTGAAAGTTACAACCTCATGAAAAGTTGACGCCCCACAAACGCGAGCGGCTTTAGAGACGGTGACCCGGTCATCACTGCTTCTCCTGGGAGGGCCACACCCCACCGTTTCTCGGCTTTTCCGTCTCTGTTCCCTTCTCTGTGCCTCCACCCGGGACCCCGGTGGCTCCCCACCCGGGTGAGGCACACGGGGAGCTAATGTGTGCGCTCCTTTTCTGTTACTAGCGGCTGCTCCTTCTCTTCTGAGTGAGAGCCTGCGGGTGCGGGCCAGGCTTTGCCATGTGCAGGTGTGTGGCTCTGCTACGCTGTAATCAGCCCTTGATATCATAAAGAGAAGGGAAGGACGATAACGGAGCCTGGGATGAGGCTGTGCCACCCTCCAGCCCCCCAGCCATGCAGGCTGCTTTTGCGGCTTCTGGCTTTCCTAAGCAAAACTCCCAGGTCTAAGTACAACGCCAGAGCCCCAGGTGTGCTGCTAGGCTGGACTTGGCACCTGCAGGGTTCTGGGTCCCCGTGCACACCCGAGGCAGGGCTGGGAAGCCTAACTCCTGGGAGCCTTCACAGCCCCCCTCACTAGCCAGCCCCTCGCCCATCTCCCCTGGCATGGACGCAGGCCAGGGAGGAAAAGCTTCAAACTGAAGACTTATTTTGGGGGTTCATTTCCAGGATTTTACGAGGGGTGATCAAAAGACCCAGTCAATGTTTAAATTAAAAATCACTCATTACAGCCAGACATGATGCCGAGAACGTCAGGCCCGGTGCATTTGGAGCCTGCGGCGAGCATCCTGAGGGAGATTGATGGCCATGCAACCTGCCCCGCAACAGCTTTACAGCATTCACGGGTGGTCACCCCGCACGGACCCACCACCTACAGCAACATCCGTCACATAAAAACGCGCCGGGGCGTCCCCATCTGCCTGTCAGGCACTGGGAGACTTCTGGCTCCTTCCCGAAGTCAAAACGATCAGGAAAGCGAGACATTGCCACTGACTCAGGACGTCGAGGCAGCCACGGGGCACAGGCCAAGTGCCCTCCACGCTGGGGCCCAGAGCTGGGAGGGCCACGAGTGGGCACCGAGGAGGACTGCCAGGCCGGCTCCAGGAGGCGTGCCACACATAGGGGTCCCCAGGGGGATTCGCCCAAAGGTGTCTTTCCCTGTAACACACTTCTAACATTCTCCATACTCTGTCAGCATACTTGATTTCTTCATTCCTCCAAGTTCGCATGGGAACTCTCTGATACCACTAAACCCACATCCAAATAAGAGACTTTGTCTGATTTCTGTCTGCTCTTAATGGCAAGCAATTTCCATGTGGCCTGCCCACAGTTCTGGAAACGTGAGCCCCCAGAGCCAGCCAGCTGCAGGTCCCGGTGGGCCCTCCGCAGCGGGCCCAGCCCGGGGCTCAGAGGCAGGCGGCATTGTAAGCGGAGGATGTTGGTGAGGTTGCTGACCAACTGCTGGGCACTCCGGGAACGCCTGGTTATGTATAGAGTGTGGTTCAACCTGCCCACCAAGTCCTTCCACGGCAGAAATCCAAGCCACCAGCCCCCAGCAGTCATTTGGCAACGAGTGCTTCTCTCCCCTGTAGAAAGGTAAGTTAGGGTTTGCAAATCCCAACAGAGCTGAATTCAGCGCCACAGGCCTGTAACCCCATCAATCCAGAGGATGAGGCAGGAGGATCACAGGTACAAGTCCAGCCTGGACAAACTTAGGAACCCCGTCTCCAAATCAAAAGTTAAAAACCAGGCTGATGGCCCTGAGCTCCATCACTACCGCAAAAAAAAAAAAAAAAAAAAAACCACCTCACTGGACGCTACAAACCTCCTGCTGCCAGGGACCCAGTGCTCAGGCACCTGCCCTCTTGCAAAGGAACCGGGGTCGATCTGTACTGCAGCCCAGACTGTCCTAGTCCAGGGACCCCAGTTCAGCTGCCTCCCCCCTCCCCCGAGCTCTGGGCTCCCTCCCCACCTAGCCGGTGTGGCTCAGGATATATACATTTAATTAATCCACCGTTACCTCCAACCTGTACGTAGTGGAAGAAACGTCAGATTTGTACAGCAGGTAAACAGCCAGGGTTCTCCCTGGAGGCTCCATCCCGGTGAAAGAGGCGAACTGTAATTTTCAGTCGTGAGTAATTGTACATAATATAATCCTAAATGATTTTTCTTCTGTAATTTCATTAGAGTTTAGAAATTTAATTAGATTTTGAATCACTCTGAAATAAAGTAGCAAAATACCGAGAGACGGAGAGCGGTGGTTATTTTGTCCTTGGAGGCCACACGGTTGGTCTCAAATTGGCGTGGCTTCATTAGAAGGAAGTTTGCAGAACTTCTTGATATATTATTGTCTTTCAGAACGGACCTGGAATTGCCCTTCCGAGAGCATTAGCAGAGTACACGATTATTATGCGCACTCTTCTCGAGGTTTAAGATCATCTGCCTTGCCTATACTTAATAAAAACGCGTCTCCGAAGCTGCTGAGGAACCGGTGAAGACAGGAAAGCTATTCCTTGAGTGCCCAACGCTGCTCCCGCACTATTAGCAGCTACCTGTACGTTACGATGCAGCGCGGGGCTGTTTGCGTAACTTTAATGATTATGTAAGGTTTATGGTTATTTTTATTGCTGCAACATATGAACTGTCATGGTGGCTGTAATTAGAGGCAAGCTGAAGGGATACTGCTAGCGCCCTGTGGGGCCTGGGAGAAGACACTTCCTTCCTATCAGCTCCACCGCTGCGCCCGAGCGTTGGCGGGGGCACGAAGGGCGAGTGGAAGGGAATGAGCAGGACTTACTTCAGAACAGGCTGTGGACGGGGACAAACAGAATCGCATGTGGCAACTTCAGGCCACCAGCTTGGCCCTGGGCAGGCAGCGAGGTGATAAGCTTCAGTCCCCTGAAATACCTGCCGTGTTTAATCCTCCAGAGTTGCTGCCCGGCTCTTCCCAAAGCCCACCCGATGGCCGAGTGTGCGGGTCTGCTAGGGCATCTTCTCAAAGCTACCCAGTGGTGGAGTGGTCATGGAGGTCCTGTAGGGGGCTGTCACCTTACCACTGCAGCTGCCTCTGTCTAGATGCCCTCTCTGCATCCCCCACCGGGGCCCAAGAGGCTCAGGACGAAGATGTACAGAAACAGGAGTACAGAGGCCTAGAGTTGGCACAGCTGGCAGCCCTGGGCTAGAGACCAAAAAGACAGATGCACCACCAGATGGGGGCTCGGGTCCATAGCCAGGTTCTGGTGTCCCAAGCAAGGAACCCAACGAGACACAGACGCAAGAGAGGCAGAGAATTCCCAAAGGGGAAGCCCACAGCACAGTGCAGGAGCCGGCCGGGGAGGCGGGTCGGCCCCACAGGAGCAGGCCCTGAGTCCCTTAGTGCCCTGGGATTATGGGAGAAATCAGGGCAGGGGATGGACAGGAGTGCGGGCGCATTGAAGTGAGGAGGAAGACCTCATAAGATCCTTGGAGGAAGTGTCAGGGCTTCCAGAGCCCGAGGGAGATCAGAGCCACCAGGCAGGTGAGCGTGGACACGGCCTAAGTTGTGAACTTCTGGTTGCGCACGTGCCTGGCGTCTTTTGGGGACAGGCTGCCCTCTACCTTTCCGCTTTCTGACGAGCTGTGACACGGTGGTTCTTCCCAAAGGGGAAGGACGGGGGTACACTTACACGGCGGGGCCTCTAAACTTCAGACAGAGCCCTCCAGGTAGAGAATATCCTGCTCACCCGTTTCCTGTGCACATGACAGGAATGAGCAATGGAGAAGACGGCTCCAACAGAGACTAAAAAGTCTGTGCCAGACGTTTGCGCAGGCCTCTAGGGCCCAGTGGTGGCCCTGGATAGAGACGCTGTAGAGTGGGGGTCTCGTTGGGGAGCCCAGCTTGTCATTATTAACAAATGTCAAGACAGGTACAGCCTCTGACCCGCGAACTACACCTCTGGGGTCTTGCCTAGGAAAATACCCAAATGTCCAAAGAACACACCTACCTGGACATGCGCACACACGTGCACGCATACACTGCGTGGGACAGTGCAATGAAGACTTTTTACAAAACGAGCCCTTTGTGGGGGATCAACACAGAAAACATGTACGCAGTGTGATCTTGAAAATACATGCCAAAGTCGGGCCTATAACCCCAGTGCCCTGCAAGGTGGAGGCAGGCGGAAGTTCAAGCCCAGCCTTGGCAACTCAGTGACTTAGCAAGACCCTGTCTCAAAGACCTAGGCGGGGACACAGCTCGTCGTGAAGGCCCTGGGCTTGAACGCCAGTACCAATGGGACACACACAAAAGAAAAAAAGAAAAAAGAAAGAGGCTGTCAGGAAACGCAGCGGCCATCATGCCAAGACTGTGCTGCTCCCCTGGGGAGGCGCCCTGGGCTGCAACTCCTCCTGACACTTCCATGTTTGCAGACTTTCATGAATGCCACAGCAATGGCCCCACTGCGAAAAGAGCCCCCAACCCAATCTATGTCAGTCCCCGCCCAGCGCTGCCACCTGCCGACCCTGTCACCGGGGCCCCAGCAGCCCTGGGGAGGCTTTTCCAGAAGCACCTCTGGGTTTAGCCCTTTGTGACGTCTACCCACAGAAACTAGAACAGCCTGTCTCCACCATCAGCTTGACGGGCTGGAGAGACAACAGGGCCTGGGGAGAGCCCACTTCCAGCTGGGCCTGGGAGGGTCGTGGGGCCTTGGGGACCACGTCTGGCCTCTGGCCCCTTCTGCCACAGTGCTCCTCCCTGGGTCCTCCTCTCTCAGGCTGGTGCCTTAGGTGCTTTGTCCCAGCAATAGAGCCAGCACAGAGACGGAAATCCGGCCTCAGCGACGTGCGCAGCCACCCCAGACACAGAGCCGAGCTGAGCTGCACCTGTCCCTTGCTCTGGAGACAATGTCCCGCCTCATGTGAAGTGGGCCAGGGGCCCCAGCGCGCCACACTGCTCCCTGCCTCCGGTCTCCGCTGGGGCCTCTGCCGATCTGCATCTCATTATCACTCCCGCCGGCGCCAAGTCCTCTCCCGGCATCCTGAGCCAGGCTTGCCTGCTCTGAGCAGTTAGGAGCAGTGCACGCCACGCGCCAGGCACCACCCCGCAGCAGGGACCGTGGGGCTCTGGGCATGGCCTTGTCCTCCGCTCTCCCTGGAGGCTGCTCTCCCCGTTACCTTGGCTTTAAGCTGAGGGCCACCTCAGGCCACCACGTCTGCAGGGAGCAGAGAGGCCAGCCATCTCCGCTGAGGGAGCTGGCATGTGGACTATCGCGCCCCGGGCCGATCGCGGTCTGTAGCTAAGGTAGGGGGTGCGGACGCTCAGGACGGACTCGAAGCTCAGCGTCAGCACCAGGCAGGCAGCTCTAGTAGCACAAGAGGAAGCCGGTGACAAACCAGTATGAACTGCACATGGGCCGCCGCCTGGAATGGTTCTATGTGGTCACGTGATTCTTCAGGATGCAGAAAATGACAGAAGAGAAAGGAAGGAACGCACCCCCACTTTTCTCTCCACACAGTAGGCTCAGTTTATTGATTTGGACCAAAAGCTGGTGGCGGGATTGCGACTAAGGAGCCGGCGAGCCGTGACCATCGAGGAACTGAGAATTATGCAGGTCAGGTAACTTCGGGGGCCCGAGCGCAGTGGAAAGACACATAGCACTGCAGTGTTGCACAAGAAACCCGCCATATTGATTTCATTGGGCTACCATCTCCCCAGCTCTGGCTTTTTGAGGCACCACCAAGTGGCTGCAAATCTGTGCATGTGTGACGCCCACAGTTCGGACCCAGCTTTCCGTGGGACTGAGGGCTCGGAGAGCCGCTCGGAGCAACAGGGGATTCCGGGTGTGCACACAGGATCAGGGATCACCCCTGGGCCCCCGTGCTCTGAGGATGGACGTGGCACCTGTCCCGGCTCCCAAAACTGAGAGGAAACTCTTCTTTTTCTCTTTCTTTCTGTTCTTTCTTCCATCTCGGTGGTTCTGGGGATTGAATCCAGGGCCTTTGCACTGATCTGCACCCCAGCCTTTTTTTTTTTTTAACTGTACATTTTGAAACAAAGTCGTACTGAGTCACACGAGTTGCCCAGATGGGCTTGAACTTAAGATCTTCCTACCTCAGCACAGTGTCATTTCTGCTGGGCTCTGGTAGCAAATTAATAAGTAAATGCCAGAAGTTTTCTTTTGACGGAGAAACATGATCCCAGGTAGAAGTAGAGATAATAAAGAATAAAAGATGAACCACAGAAAGAGCAAAGATGTGTCTAAGCCGAAGTGACTTTGGACTGCGTGAGGCGGAGTCCCCAGCACCCTGCGGGGCTCAGCCGGTGCACCCCTGACTCGTGGTAGTGAGGGGCGTGTGGGAGGGAGGGGCGGGCGTAAGGAGCGAGCGATGCCCTTCCGCTGCGCAAGAAGTGGTGACGTTATTAATCCACATTAGACACTAATAAGTCAGTGACGCATGCCGCACTCTCCGGGGGACCGATTACAATTAGCAAAACGATATGTAAGAAACTCACTCGCTAATGAAGGGCAAAGCACGGAATCGTTTAAAAAATACTTACTCCGAAGGATGGCAGGAGTGGCAAACGGTAGCTATAAACCGATCTGCAGATGCCGTCAAGCGCGCGTGTAAGAAATGTCTCCGTCTCATTAGAGTGGAGGAAACGCTGGCTAAAGAAAGCACACGCCCTGCAGGAGAGCTGAAGGCACAGCAGAGTCCAGGCGGACCCTAAATGCTCACGGGCGAGTGGAAGAAGCCGGTCCGGAAAGCGCCTGCCACGATTCCAAGGGCATGGTGTCCGCAGACGGCAAAGCCACAGAGACACTAAATATATCTGCCATTGCCGGGCAGAGCAGTGACAAGGGCCATAGAGACAGTGGTGCAGACGGGATCGCTCCGAAGAAGAGCCGGCACCAAGCAAGGAACAGAGCCCGGGAAACGGCAAGGTGGGATCTGGGTGACAAAGCCGGGCTGGCCTCTCCCCTCTGCTCACTCCCCAGGACTCCCAGCCAACCGCGGGCACCTGCAAGCCTGTCAGCTTCCCTGGGCTGGCGTGCACGGGCAGGGCAAGCGCAAGGCTAGGGCGGGGCCGGGGAAGGCTACCCAGCAGAAGTACACCCCCAAAGCTTCATTTCTTGCACCCAAATTGAACTGCTGGCCCCACTTGACTTACCATGCACGTTCTATAAATTCAGACCCTGTCTGATTTCTTAATCCCGGAAGGCTTAAATTCACAGTGAGCTATGAACGGGGACAGTGCCCTGCTGAGGGACTCCAGGCCAGCTGGGGTCCATCTCTGAGCCCCAGTGCAAGAAGACGGTTCCCAGAGGAAGGACTCCTCGGCCATCTGGTGACTACAGAGTCCAGTTTTCCATTTCTCTAACAAAATAACCGAGGCCAGGCGCTGCACAGAGAATGCAGGTTGTTTGCTCCTAGTCTCACAGGCACAGGAGCCCAGCAGCAAGGCGTGAGGCTCTGGGTGTGAGTCCGCTGGCTGCAGGGCCGTGCCTTGGAGGGTGGCGTTGCAACCGGGGCCGTGGGCAGGACAGAGGCCGCGTCACCGGGGTCAGAGCCAGGCGCCTTACCTCACGACAACATCTGGCGAGCTCTAACTCGGTCAGCGGGAGTCCCTCCCCGGCTCGGCCCCACCACCTGACGCCGGCTCCCACCTTTCCCCTTGGGCTCCCTGCGAAGTCCCTTCTGCATTTTTTATTCTCCTTTTTTCTTTTTTGCAGTACAGGGACTGAACACAAAGTCACCACACGGAGCTACACCCCCGGCCCTTTTTTTATTATTTCTACTTAAGATAGGGTCTCATCAAGTCACTAAGTGGCCCAGGCTGGGCTTGAACTGGTGATTCTCCTGCCTCAGCCTCTTGGAGTACTGAGGTTGCAGCCTTGTGCCACCTGCTGCTTTCTTCCAGGACAAGGCGGCTCTTCAAAGTGCCCTCAGTCTGCGCTGTGATTCGCAGGCGTGGGTGGTGAAAAGGTACGAGGCATCCTGAGAATGCCCCGGGGGGTCCTGGCACAAAGCTTTGGGAACTGGAAACAGAACTGGGGGTGTAGCTCAGGATTCAGGTGCTTCCCTAGCAAGCACAAGGCCCAGGATTCGCCCTGCACCACCTAAGCGGGGTGTGGTGGCTCATGCATAAAATCCCAGCACTTGTGGGGCTGAAGTGGGAGGATTGCCACAATTTAGAGATCAACCTGAGCTACACTGTGAGTTCAGAAGCAGCCTGGGCTACACAGCAAGATCCTGTCTCAAATAAAAGAAGCTGAGACATTTCCTGGCCCCTAACTCTGGGCCCAGCACCACAGGCCCTGGCAGAGCCTTCCAGAAGGCCAGCTGCAGGCACCAGGCAAACCAGCGGGCTGTGGCCATCGCGGGGTGCGGCCCCCTTCCCACCCTGCAAGGCTCCACTTGATCTCCCCATATTTCCCCCCAACCTGCCCTATTCCAAAAATGTCACCGTGCCCTGGCCCGCCTGCCGACTTCCCACAGGGCCCCCGCCTCCCCGCTCCTTCCGCGCTGCGAGCAAAGCCATTTGGTTTAAAATCCTCATAAAAGCAGGAAGCTCGCTCCTTATATTGGGCTGTATTTCCTAATTACAGTCCCCAAGGAGGAGCAGGGAGGAGGGGCGGGAGGGGAGACGCCAGGCAGAAGGCCTTGGCCGGTGCATTTAAATAAAGTGTGATTAAAAAGCACACACCTTCCTCCTGGGCGGGTCCTGGGAGTGGATTGGAACTGCCGGAAAAAAAATGATTAGTTCCACTTCAAAGTAATTGCCACTTATTTTGTTTATCAAGCCGGCTCTGCCGGTAACATCAGATCAGACCTGACTGCGTCCTGTTCGGCTGCTAACAAATATCTGCCCCAATCTGAAGCGTAAATAAGTAGGATTTCCCCCGAGACCCCGAGATATTACATCTTTAATGGGCCCGAGAGTCAGAGTGCCCCGCTGAGGGACTGTAATGGTGTGCCTCCTTCCCCCTCCAAACTTCACCAACAGAAAGGAGCACTCACTGGAAGCCATTAAGCTCTCTCCAGAAACGCGGGGTAAAAATAAACCGGGCCGTGTGCAAACTCCAGCGCCATCGGTTCAAGAAGATGAGAGCATCCCGGCTGCACCCCCATCCCCAAAGGCACCCTCCTCCCCAAGGTTTCCAGGGGAGTGACCGGGGCCACCTCTGGCAGCTGCAGGAGCCAGACCCCTCCAGGCCAGAATCCCACCTCCAGGCAGCCCTGTCCTCCCCCACTCGTCCCGCCCCCGCCCCGGGGCCTCCTGTCCAGCCTCTGTTCTGCGGGAGAGAAAAGGGTGACCGAGTAAAGTGTCTTCCCTGCTGCTCCCCAGCTTCCCTGGTTCTGGAATTCGCTCACTTGCCAAAGCCACCAGCAACCTGGCTCCCTGCTCACCTCAGGGCACAGAGAAAAGCGACGTACCGGAAACCAAAGTTCAAGCAAGGATGTAACCAGGACCTAAATACACCAGCCTCGTCTGGTCTGTTACATGAAATCTTGTGTGTATCGTGAAATCTGACTATAAAAATTCTGTAAAAATTCGGTTGAGGGCCAGACGCTGACGGAAAGGGGTCTGTGCCCCAGCCTGGCTGGTCGTCCCCCAGGTACTGTAATAAACCTCTCCTGATCCTCCACTTGCCCTGTGATCTTCTATGGAACAGGGGCCAGGGGACCCGGTCGGGGACAGGTCAGAGCACCTCAGAAGCCCCTGAGGGACCCAGGGAGCCTCACAGGACTGCCCCCACCCCAGGGCTAGCTGCTGTTGCAGGCTGAGCCAACCTTCTGTTCCTAAAAGCCATCATCCCTAGTGTCCCGTGGGATGAGTTTTTGATAGTTTTCTTGCTGCTAAGAAAGGAGCGGTCCTTTTATTTTGAATGTTGAAGAGTCTAATTTTATTTCGTTCAATCACTAAGCTGATCTCTGTGATGACGTTAACACAGCATTTATTCCTCCATTTTTGTGCTTATATACTTTTCAATTACACTGTGTGTGTGTGTGTGTGTGTGTGTGTGTGTGTGTGTGTGTGTGTGACAGAAAACTTCAGCTCACATGGAGAACCCCCTCAAGTCACTTCTACCCGTTGGCCACCTGCTTTTTGAGTTCTGTGCTGCCCCAACTCATTCATACATTTTGTGTCGAGTCAGGACCCCATGCCCACTGGCTGCTCACCCATGGATTTAACTAACTGCGGCTTATTAATATTTGAGAAAAACATCGTGTTCGCACTTGCCAGGCACAGGCTTTCCCTCGCCATCACTGGCCGCACACTAGGGTATGGCATCTCCTTTCTCAGCGCTGACTACACACTAGGTGCCACAGCTCGTCAGAGAGGGAGCCAGGGGCACAGCAGGGTGAGTGCAGGTTCTATGCAAGTCCCACTCCAGTTTGTAGAAGGGACACGAGGGTCGCAACTTGGGAAGCAGGAGACCTAGAACAAATCCCACACGTCCTGAAGGAAGACCCTGAAGGCAGGTACGCACTGGTTCACAGGACGTAATTAACACCGTACTGGCATGCAATGGGTTTTTGGTGCCTGGGATTTTTTTTTTTTCACTCAGTTTCACGTGTTTGAGGTCTAGCTGTATCAAATCTATTTCATGTGGCACCACGTGGCTATGTCCCTGAGGACTGCATTTAATTTCTCAGCCCCATTGTGTCACCTGTCGAGTGTTACATCCCAAACATCTTGTAGGCATCTCCCTGGCCTCTAAACAGCACACTGAGTCACACCCTCCTTCAGGCTCTGTGGCCACCACCCAGGCCAGACAGCTGTCACCTGGGGCTGACACGCCAGGAACCTGCTGACTGACAGGCTCAGGGTGTTTTAAATCCCTCTCTTCTGGGCTGGGATGTAACTGGACACACACCACTGCAAAATCAGCCATCAGTGTTTGGGGACGTCCACTGGACCCTTGGAGGACAAGGCCAGGGGCTGTCAGGAAAATGGGACTAAAAGTCTCTCACACAGAAAGTGCCCTGTGGCCCATGTGTGGCGCCAGTGCCAGGAGGAAGTGCCACTCCTACACAGGTATATTTTGCATCCCAGGTAGATACAACACCACATAATGTGAACAGAAACGAGAAGCTCTTCCTACGGGTGTCAGTTACTTTTTCATTGCTGAGAAAAGGTTTCTTTTAGCTCACAGTTTCAGAAGGTCACAGTCCATTCAGGAGCGACCGGCAGCAACGGAAGTACATGGCAGAGGCAGAAAGGTGGAGGCAGCTGCTCATGACATCACGAACAGGAAGGCGAGTTGAGACTAGCTGAGACCAGTCCCAGTCCCAGTCCTCATCCTCAAGGAAGGCAGGAAGCAGCTTCTGTGACCTCCCAGGTCTCCGCCCAGTGATCAGCCCCTCCTGGATCCAGGTGCGGAAGGTGTGGTAACCCCCACTACACACTGATAATCCTAATTTACACGCTGTTAATCCAACTTACACACTCTTAATCCAATCTAAATGCCTGTAGTCCACCCCTGCTGACTAGGTCCCAACCTCCTAACGGCACATGGTTCCATAGAGAATCTATAACACTTAAATACATGAGACTTTTGGGGGACATGCCAGACCCAGACCACAATACCCTGTCCGGAGAAAAGTTGTTCTCGGCACGGCAACAGGAAGCAGAAAGTGCGAAGGCAGAGCTGGAGAGGGAGACATCCCTTCCAGGCCGCGCCCCACTGGCCCGTCCCTTTTGGGTCACAGCCTACTGGTCTGCCCCTTCCAAGTCACGTCCCAGTGAGCCGCTCCTTCCAGGTCACGCTGCAGTGACCTAGCTCTTCCTACAGGCACCACCTGTTATATCACAGGAGATCAATGTATTCAGCCCCACGACTGAATCACCTTCCAAACATGAGACTTTTGGGGGCACATTCAGGATGGGTTGTACATGGCATCTTTGAATCTGGCATATTGCCCACTGCTGGCAGGTGGGGTCTGGCTGGAAGGGGCAGATGCTTGCAGCCTGACTCGGAGGGGCGTGAGCTGGCTCTGCCCTTCCTCCCAGACTTGGCTCTGTTCTGCCATGCCATGAGAAGTTATTTCACAGCTCTGGCCCCATTGTGTGTTTCCAGCACCACCAACCACCCACACATGACCTGAGACCTTCTGAAACTGTGGCTAAAATAAATCTCTCCTCCCAAAAGTTGCAGACGTCAGGTAATCTGTCCCAGCAACAAGAAAATAACGAAGACAACATCCAAACAATAACACTACGAACTTAGAAATCCATACTTCCGTGATCTCAAGGCAATGAAACCTTTTTAAAAACTAATGCATTTTTATTGACACATAGGATTGGATATGGATGTACTCCTGGGTCCAATGAGGCATTTAGGGACAGGTCTGTGGCATACCGTGATCAGGTCCATCACTGTGCTGCCTTGGGTGTACAGCACGCCCTTGAGTTAGGACACCCCACACCTGCTCTTCTAGGTGTCTGAAATGCTCAGCCACTGCCCACTGCAGTCATTCTACCAGAAACCATGAATCCAGGCAACCGTCAGCAGTGCCGGTCTGCTGGATGAAAGGTTGGCACGGAGTCGTTATATTGGTCCTCCACTTGTGTGGGAGTCTGAAAAGTCACCAAGATATTCTTTAAAGATGAGCAAATATTATTTATTTTACATCACTGCAATAATGGCATGTCAGTTAGGCCTTTTAAAAGAAAAATTTCACACCTATTATATATGTTAAAATACATATAAAGTAACTAATACAAAAAAGTCAGTAACTGTGAGGGTGGGTATTTAAGAGTTACCTTCTCTGCCTCTGTATTTTAAAATTTCCATGTATTTGAAATAATGGAAGGCCTTCTTAAAGGGCATTCTTCATTCCTCCTGGCTGTGGACGCCGTGCCCGGAGCCCTTCCAGCCTTGGGAGCAGAGCTTGCGCTCTGTGCTGTGCCACCATTTTAATCCTGCCCACTCCGCACCTCCTCCTGCCAGTCTTCACCACTGGGTCTTCAATGGTGGCATCTTCACCCATCTACCCGACAGACCACCCCCGAAGTCTTCCGGCATTGTTAACGCTGCAGTGTGCGCATGCGCTGCCCTCGGACGCAGACTGCCCTTCCCGTTTGCGATCCCCCCCTCTTCGGAGGATTTCCAGGTGAGGCACTTCTGGATCTCCGAAGTGGTCCCGCTTATGAGTCTCGAAGCACTTTGCCAAATTGCCTTCCAGAAAGTGGGACTGATTTGTACTGTGTGGGACCCACTGCCGGGAGTTCGCATGAATTTTTTAGCTGGTGCTGGGGTTATACATTGCTTGCAGCCTCCTGGCACCTCTTCTGCAAGCTGCTCGGTCTCTGTGCCTCTGCTGGGGGCTTAATGGGCTTCCCTGTCTGTGGGAGCTCTATGAGCAATAAAGGTACATCTCAAATCGGGTCGGCCTCCAACATCTTCCCCCAAAGCTCACTTTCCATCAGAGGACTATGTCCAGCGACATATTGGAATGAGATCGCTCGCCCCTCCTCATATCCTAAAGAGAGGGCGCCCTGTCCTGGAGAGCCAATCACTCGATCAGAAGCCGAAATGGCTACATTAGGTAGAATATAAAATATTACGAGAGGATTCTCTTGACATGATTTGTCAGAGACAACAAAACAGACCAAAGGCCTTGGCTGTCTTCATGACCGCAATAACTGGCACTTTCCAAGCGGCTGATCTTGTGATCATTTCCCTTTCTTTTCGATCAATTCAAACCATTTCATGAAACGTGAAAGTAGAGCACTTACTAAACGTGGGAGTCACGTGCCTGTCACAGGGACAAAATACCCAACGTAAAAGAGGCCAGGTTCATCTGACTGACCGACTCAGCGGGTTGAGGCCATGGCTGGCTGGTGCCAAGGCAGGAACAGCATGGAGAAAGGGCATGACGGGGGACAGCTGCTCACTCCATGACAGCCAGGAAGCAGAGAGAGAAGGGAGAAGCCACGGACAAGAACGGCCCCTTCCTGCTCACAGCCCAGGGACCCCTTCTCCCCCGACCCCACCTCCTAACAGCACACGAGCTCATCCATGGAAGAGCCCAGCACCCCATGACCTAGTCACCTTCTATACAAAGGAGACGTTGAGGCACGTTTTACATCTAAACCAGCTAATCCGCAGGAGCAAAACTGAGCCAATTCCCTTACTACAGGGAATATGGAGCTGTGGTTGTCTGGGCCAGCAGGTGCTAAATAACTCAACCTGAACCTGAGAGAAAAGACTGGGCAGCCAGAAGCCTGACAACCACACTGGGCCAATGAGGAATTGATGGAAGCTCAGGTCAGACCAGAGGCCATCACCCAGTGGCAGCCCTCCCTGCCCTGGCGCCGAGGTCCCTCCTCCGGGGACCCCTGCCTGGCTCTCGTCTCTTCTCCCCTACTCCTCATACCGCAGTGCCAGCGAGGGGCCGAGAGCCCATGCACTGGGGACACTGGCGCTGGCTGCTCCAGCTCAGCATCAGCTGCCTAGAGGGACCCTCAGCACGTCCTCCGACCCTTGGGAAAGGACTGGTTCACACAGAAGCACCCTGTGGGGTGCCTGGGCCCACGGGGCCACATGCAACAGGGTGTCTGGTCCTCGTGCGTCTTCAGGAGGTCTCCCTTCTCCGCCTGACCCCCAACTGCACCCTCCTGGGGGTCGGCCAGTATACCTGCTTCACTAGATGCAGCCACACCCACTGATTCGTGTCTTGTTTCAGGATACAATCACACCCTCTTATTTACATGTTGCCAAGGGAAACTGACACACCCCCTCCTGTGCATGTGGTCTAAGGGCATAGCCACACCCACTCATATGTGTGTTATCTAGGAACATAGCCACATTTGCTCATTTGCATGTTGTCTGGGGATACAGCCACACCCACTTATCTGCATGTCGATTAGGGTTGTAGCTGCTCAATTTTGTGTGATCTAGGAATACAGCCACACCCACTTATTTACAAGTCCCGTTATGCAGCAACACCCGCTCATTTACATGTCCTGTTCTACAGCCACACCCGCTCCTCGGCTCTTGTCTGGGGTTGTTGCTGAGCTACGGTGCTATGACAGGAAAAATCCAACGGCCAGCAGAGCCTGAAATACTTATCATCCAGCTCTGTAAAACAGCGTCCGTCCGGCTGAGCATTAGCTCCACTTCTAGGCCTTCCTCAGGACCTCTCCACTTGCTGTTTCCCTATTAAGGGAAGCGATTCACTGTTTTCCAGCTTCTCCCTTCAAACCTCCACCCCCATTCTCCTGCGTGGAAGTCCACAGGAGCCTTCCCAGGAGCGTGAAGGTCCCCCCTTTAGTCACGGGAGTCCTTCCGGTTAGCACAGGCACCCTCCTTAAGGGGCAGCAGAAACAGGAAGAGGAGAAAGGCCACTGTCACACATCAGCGGCCACATGCATGGTGGGCATAGGCCCTTAAGAGGCAGCCTCGGGTCTGGGACTGCAGGGGGCAGAGTGCTTGCCGAGCGGCCCAGGGGTGCCACCCCAGCACTGCGAGGAGGAGACAGAGGCAGACTTGGGCCGGAGTGGGAGGTGGAGTGGACGGTGAGCGACAGGAGGCTGTGGAGCAGCAACTGAGGAGGCAGCAGGGCAAGAGCCACCATGTCACAGCACACCAGAAAGCTGACAGACGAAGGCCAGTCTGTTCCCAAAGGACCCCTGGATTGCACACCACCCAAAGTTCACAAAGTCAGACGCGTCCAACCTCACCTGCACTACGGTTCACACTCACACACACAGACTTTGCATGCCATGATGCCTCCCCTAATAACTTTATGTGGTCAAAAATTCTCCTCCTGACAAATGGGCTGGGCCAGGTACCCCAGACAGCCGTGACTCCCACCCACCCCCAGCCTGGGGTCCTCCCATCACCCCAGGATCCTGAAGACACCGGGCCTGTTCCTATGGGGCCAGGAGCCTCCCCCCGGTCCCACCCCCACCCTGACTGACTCCTGACTTTCCCTTTCATAAATCTCTGCCTTTCTTATGACCCTTGTGTGTCCTGCTCAATTCTTTGTTCAGGATGCTAAGAACCTGGGCATGGACCCCAAGACCTCCAGCCCATGACTGGAGGAGCTCCGGACTTTTCTGGCCTTTCTGGCATGAGTGGATAGGCTCTGGTGGCAGGAGATGGAAGGAGGTCTAGGAAGCTATGCCAGGGGGTAGGCTGGAACAGGAAGGAACAGGACCAGGGGGAGCTGGCCACGGGGCTCCCAGCAATTCAGGGGACCCCGGCTGGTTCTAGGCATGTCTTCTCTCTGGAAAAGCCAGTGGAGGGGGAAGCTGCTTCTGACAGCCAGGCCTGCACCTCAACCTCAGCGCTCCCTGGACTCTTGACTATTTTTTCTTTTCTTTTCTTTTCTTTTTATTTCTTTTTCTTTCTGTTCTGGAGACTGGACCTAGTGCCTTCACACTGCTCTACTTATTTATTTATTTGCGAAGGCTCACTACATCACCCAGGTTGAATGTGAATTCACAACCCTCCTGCCTCAGCCTCACCCAGGGCCGGGATCATAGAGCTACACCCTTATCCATGACTTTTCCAGCAAAGATGAACAGAATTGGCCACAGCCAAACACTCTCGACCAAATGTCATGAGTAGGAAACACAGAAGATGCTTGAGGCCGTGAGCCCCTGTGGAAATGCACATCGGAAGCTCTGCGCCCAGAAATGGCCGGGTGCAAGAGAGCAGGAGTGGCGAGGACATGGGCCTGCCGGGCTGCCCACAGCTGCAAATGGCCCCGCCGGGGGCAGCAGGGCGGCTCTCCCCAGAGGACGCAATGCAGAGTGACCACGTGTCCCACCAACCCTGCTCCCGTTGATATACCCATGAGAAACACAAACAAATGCTCACACACACACACACACACACACCAGGAAAAAAAGATACTGGAACACACGTAGTCATAGTAACCTTCGCAGTAGCAAAAGCTGGAAACAACACAAATGTCCATCAAAAATGAACCAATACACAAAATCCACTATAGCTTTCAGGGACGAGCACTGAGACCTACTGCTACAGGTGGACCCTCAACCAACTTCCTTCTCGCTGGGCTTCTGTTCTAAGAGGTCAAGAGGCCAACAACTACACTTCCCAGGCCCCTTGGCAGACAGCTGCCCATGTGACCCATGTCCACTAAGCCGCATGGTGAACAGCAAAGAGTCCACGTAGCAGGACCTACCTGCTGTCTTCCAGAAGGCTGACGGCAGGAGCAGCAGGCTGCAGAGAGACTTCCAGGGCCCTCGGGCCAGGGGCAGCAGCGACGGGCGGTAGCCGCTCTATGTGGGCATGTTGGACAGCTGCCTGGCTGAGAGGCAGCCGAGCGCACTCACTCACTGGCTCCCTCGAGATCCCATGAGCAAACTCATGTGGTTTCTAAAACTCCTTTCTAATGAAGCTAACTAGCGTGAGGCTGTCTTCCCCTGGTGAACTCGATCCAATGCAGGTGGAGAGCCCAGGGCCTAACGTGTTCCTAGACACACAAATACTTCAGAAATAGGATCCTCGTTAAACATGCCCTCTGAAACAAAGCCCCACAAACTTACGGGCCTCCCGTGAAACTGCAAGGAAGAGAGACCAGATTTTCAGAGAGGAAGAACCAACTGGTCGATGGAAATTAATATAAACATCCTGCAATTAGAAATTTATGATATGTAAGGGGCCAATGGCTCTGTGTTTATTTAGTATGCTGCCTTTGTTTTATTGCATTGGTGATATATATATATATATATATATATATATATATATATATATATGCGCGCGTAAGTGCTTTGTGGGTACATCTCTGTTCTTGGTCCTCAACCCTGGTTTTCACAAAAGCTTCAGGGTCATCACCCCTGGGCTGGCACGGTGGCCAAGCTGGACGCTGTCAAGACGATGTCCCCGCACTATGGTCCCATGACTGTCAAAACGATGTCCCCGCACTATGGTCCCACGACTGTCAAGACGATGTCCCCGCACTATGGTCCCATGACTACAGCCATGACTTCAGTGACAGTGGGGTCCGCAGACGGGATCCTTCCAACTACAACATTTTATTCACTTCCAGAAAAACGAGGTCTAAGCCCTTGGCTGTGAGCTGCCACCTGGCCGGGACAGCCTCCTGGGCCAGCGCCAAGGTGCCCAGGGCCATCTGCCCAGCACTCACTGTCCCAGAGCCCGGGGAAGACTCATGGTGTGCATCTAAGCTCCATGGCCCACGTGTGTTTTAGCTCTGGATCGAGGGAAAGTTTTGGTACACTGTATGATTTCCCCAGACCATGGAGACAGAAGGCCAGGCCAGCCCTCCTCTGCCAGGACCCCAGGGGACAGGAGGCTATGGGCAGGAACCCAGGGGACCACACCACGGTGTAGGAGCTCGGTGCCCAGCACGTCCTTCTTATCTCAGCAGGTGGAGGCAGGTGGTCCTGCCTGGGTCTCCTCCTCAGTCCCAGCCCGTCGGGGGCTTGTCAGAACTCACAGGAGACCGTGGACAGAGGGCTGTGACAGCCATCGCTTGGTGACACACAGCCGAGACAGGAAGTGGATCCCCCACCGGCTCCACACACTGGAACACATGCTAAGTGAAGGTGCTTTGGGCTCAAGAGGCCAGAATGCCAATCATCCAGAAGCCGGCTCTCAGATCCCAGCTGCCAAGGGTCTGAGAACCCGAGCAGTACCCCATGTGGTCACAGCGCCCCTTCTCCGCGGCCTGAGGGGGCTGTGTGGGGGAGAGAGGCCCCACCTGCATCCTGGCTTCTGGGCCCTGTGGCTGCTCCTTTCTGCCATTCATAAAGCATTAAGCATCTGGGCGCAGGTCCTGCGCAATCACAAAGCACTGCAACAGGGACCCAGGATGAGACCAAAGGCCAGTGCCACCCACTCTCCTAGTGACCAGGTGTCCTCCCTACCTCAGCCTCCCCTGGAGCAACACCCACATCCTTATCCAAGTCCTGGGGACTCTCGAGGGGCCAAAGTCTACAACCTTGCCAACCGGCAACTTGATGCACAGCTTCAGGGCCAGCACAGCCCTACCTGAGAGCTGGGCGCCCGGAGACGCACCTCTGACGTGGGCCTTTCCCGTGTGCCCCTTATGAGTGTAGCCCCCCGCCCTCGGAGTGCCCCCGGGCCTCTTGAGGGGCTCTGCTCTCAGTAAACTCTCGCGTCGTCTTGCGGATCTTCAATACTGACCGACTCTTTCACCTCCCGCACCGCTGGCCCTCACGCAGCGTTGACCACAGCGCTCCCTTGCCCACCCTCCTCTCCCCAGAGCGGTGGGGCGAGCCCTCCCGGATCCTGACCCTTCCCCTTCCTCAGGACCCTTGCGCATACTCTTCTCCCTGCCCCATGAAACATCCACCTGTTGGCTGGCGCCCCTCCTCAGGTCTCCGCTCCCTGGGAACCGCGATCTGCCCACCTTGTGTTTGCGGCTGCACCCTCTGCTCCAAAAGCTGCGGTGCTTTGTGCCAGCTGCGTGATCTGGGACGGAGCAAGCAGCCCAGGAGGGCACGGGACCCCGGCTCGCGTCCTGCGGCCATGGGTGGGGGTGGGCTTTGGCTTTCCCTTCTCCCCAGTCTCCCAGACACAGGGGGGGCAGCGTGCGCACCTCAGGGTCCCCTATCCAGGCCGTCGGCTGGCGAAGCTACGTCCTTAGCGCCCCGAGGCGCGGTGCTGACTCTGCACCCCATGCCAAGTCCTGTGCGTGGGTGCACACATGCATGTCACCGTGGGCGGCGCCCAGGACCTTCATACTGAGTTACACCCCCGGCCCCTTTCTAGTTTTCAGTCTGACACAGGGTCTCAACGCGGCTGCCTGGGCTGGGCTCCAACCCGCAATCCTCCACCTCCAGCCACGCCCGGCCACAGGCCTGCGCCACAGCACCCGGCCTCTTGCCTTTTCTGTAATGGCCGTCAGCAGCAGTGCCCGGGTACTGCCAGGAGACGCTGTGCACAGGTCACAGTCCTGTACACGGCTCCAACCTCCAGGGGCTCAGAAACCCAGGACCCCCGGGTGTCACGGCGGCGGCCACCCATACCATCACTCTGGCAGGGTGCCCCTCTAGTGGACGACCAGGGGGAGAGGTCAAGCCCAGCCAGGGCGGCCCTCCAGCCCGAGCTCAGGGACCCAGGTCGGTCGGATGACCCGGGGGTGCCCGCTGCCCGCAGCTCCTGGGGAGCGCTGGGAGAATCGGCTAATAGCAGGGAACCACTGGGCCACAGCATGGTGCTGTGTCAAGGCCCCACAGGCCCCACCCGCTGCCAGGCGCCCAGGCCGCAGGAGCTCTGTGGGGCCTCAGAACGATGCCAGCCCCGCCAAGTGCTTTGCTAGTCGTAAATAATTCATCCCAGGGTGCCCCGGGGAAGTCAGACACTATTCCTCCTGCTGAGATCCAATATTTGCCGGGGCTGCTCAGCCAGGAGCCCTGGCAAAGCCACATCTGGATTCAGGAGGACTCTGAGCTGGGCCGGGCTGGGCCCAGCTGCTGAGAGCCCAGGGGCCTGGCAGGGCTGCAGGGAGTCTGCGCCGCAGGGGTGCTGGCTGCCACGTCCACTTGAGGCAGGGCTGGGAAGAGGGGAAGGAACGTTCCGGGCACCAACAGCCCGCAGGGGCGAGATGCCCCGGCCTTCTGTGGTCGGGGCGCTTGGCCGCTAAGGTTGGATGGATGCAAATGGACAGGGCAAGGAGACTGCAGAGCTGGCCTTTGGCACAGGCCTATAATCCCGACATCCAGGTCTGCTGTCTCTGGGTCTCGGCTTCCAGAGGTCTCGCTCCTCTGCAGCCTAGCTAGGTCACTGCTAGCTCCACCAGGGGAGCCCAGGAGGCCTACCCACCACATCCCAGTGTTCTGCTGCCCACAGTGAGGCATGACTGAAGGGCAAGACAGAAACCAGAACTCCGAGGAGAGACCAGGGAAGCCTGGGCTTCTGCACGCGGAACCCTGAGTTAACTGAGGATGTTAACAACTGCTCCTCGGTGCTCTCAGCAGGTGGCAGGGACCCGGAAGGACTCCTCAGCCTGCTCCCAGAGGTAAAATGAGCAAAGCCCCTGCTCCCCTTGGCAGTCACAGAGCCCAGGGACAGCTGAATGCTGGTGCCAGGGCCCAGGATTGGCATCCTAGGAGTGCTAGGACCTCAGGCTACCTAACAACCTGCAGGCAGGTGGTATTTTTACTGTTTCATTCCGAGGAAAGGCACGCATCCCTTCCATCGAGAAATCCCACCCACAGTGCCTCTGGATCCTCAGCACACCGGGAAACGCAGGTCACGAGAGGTACTGTGGCCCGTCCCGCCCGCCCTCAGCCTGCAGTGGCCCGGGGATGCGGGGGAACAACGCAGTCAGAGGCGTGGGTGGTGCAGACGGGGGCTGCCAGCCCAGCACTGGCACCCAGCGCTGTCTGACCCCAACTCAACTAGAGAAGGAACCTGTGTTATCGCCGAGGGTTCTCCACAAAAACCGAATGATCAGAAAACAGAGCTGTAATGTTACGTAGGGAGATGCTTCAGGTCAGCGGACAAGAGTCAGGGGTCGAGGGGTCCAAAGCGGCCGTCTGCCTCTGGGGCAGCTGGAGCACCCAGGGGCTGCTCACACGCGCAGAGACGCCACGGGACCGGGGGTCAAGGACGCAGCACCACGCCGCGGGTGAAGGCCTGGAGGTCGAGACGAGGACCAACACAGGAGACCCTCCAGCAGGGGCGCGCCTCCTTCCTCCTGCCCTAGGCATCCATCCGCACTACACGCCCATTGGCTGCTGCCCCACATCCGGGGCAGGTCTTCTTCCCTCAGTTGGCTGGCTTCCATGTCAGTCATCTCCAGACACACCCACACCAGCTCTTCTGATCCGCTGGGTGTTTCTCACCGAACATCCGCACGTGGCCAAAACCGAGCCTGGCACAGCAGCAAGGAGGCGGGTCCTGCTCCCAGGACACAGAACAGCGTCGGGGGCAATAAAGAATTAAGCCAGATACTGAGGGTGACCGGCTATGGCAGGTGGCGAGCACCTCAAGATCTCAGAGGATGAGCATTGCGGGAACGGACGGGCAGCCCCTCGCAGCGAGGGTTCAGGGCTCAGCGCGCTTCCCACGCCGCAGCCGGCGCTGCGCCTCAGCGGGCGCGAAGCCTGGCAGGGGCGTGAAAGAAAGGCCTGGGAGGGACAAGCCCTGTCGCGACAGGTTCCGACGTGTTTCTCAGCCACTGAAACACGAAGGGGTTAAAAAACAGAAAAGATGTACAAGTTATAAGAGTTACTCTAAGCAATAAGGTGGAGCCAACAGGTGACATTTCGCTTTGGGGGCCCGCAGAAAACACTCCTAACTTGTCCAGAATCCTGGGGCATTTATAGAAGACACAAGAGGCCTAGAACATGGGAATTAAACAGGCCAGAGTCTAAAGCAAACGCTAGTTACAGTAGAAGCTGACACTGCGAAAGGCTCTTTAAAAACTGGTGGGACAGACCCTCCCCGACTCCCGAGGCACAGAGACGCGGCTTGCAATGGCCTCTGCACGGGGAAATAAATCAGGAGAATGAAAGCCACTGGTAGCTTGCCGCGGGCAGGATGCGGCCTAGAGTGGAGGCAGAACGAGCTTACGGTCTGAATATCTCATCTGTTAAGAAGATGAAGACGCACCAAGCACCTGACAAGCCAGTGGGAAGAAAACCCAACCAGCCTAAGCAGAGCAGGCAGGTGAGAACCGGCGAGGTCGCGCAGAAATGAAAGCCAACGGGAAAACAAGGAGCAGGGGCCGTCCTCCAGAGACCCTGGCTGGGGCGGCCGGTGAGGTTGGAGCAGAGCCGACCCCCTAAAGCCCAGGAAGACAAGGGGAGGGGCACGAAGAGTCACACGTGCAGGAAACACCATGTAACAGAGGCAGGCTGGTCACAAATATTAGGAAACTTCACAGGGAAATTTACTCTAAAAAGTATAAACTTAAAATTAAATAATTTTGGTTTAATAAAAAGATCAAATGATTAAATTTAGCTTTGAGCAATTAGAAAACTTGGGCAGCAATAATATTCACGTTGATTTTCTTGAGATAACTTTAAGGATACACCAAGAACCGACAGACAGTCTTGCATTTTCCCTTCCATGGATTTAAAGAATAACTAGTCCCTATGTCAAACACAGTGTACTGGGGTATGAAAAAGTGCAAAGTACCTATTCTTTCTTGGGGGGCCTAGAGGGTTGGGGATTGAACCGAGGGTCTTTGGATTGAGATACATCCCTGTCCATTTTCCAATTGTTTTGTTTGTTTGCTTGTTTACTTTTGAGACAGGATCTCTCTAGGTTGCCTAAACTGGGCTTAAACTTGAGATCCCCTGCCTGAGCCTCCCGGAGTTTTGACACTACAGGAGTATACCACCACACCCTGCTTCTGTTCAGATTTTAAAATGAAATGAACCATGTATCACAACCAGACCAAGGCCACACCAAGCAGCAACTGTGCACTAACTTTAATGTCATGTACAAACTTGAAAGCAACAGTCAAGGCCAGCCTCCAGACATGACCCTCTGCAGTCACCCAAGGACATTGCTTGGGTCGTCTCTGGTGCCAGTACCTTGAGTTCCTTAAAAGATCTGATACAAGGCCCACACTTTTCCTTCGCACTCGGCCACACAAGCTGCATCGCCAGTCTTGGCCAAGCTCCTAGCAAATCAAATACGATAGTGCACTGAAGTAATATCTGCCTTGACAGAAGTGATTTTACGTGGGGAAAATTAAGAATCCACCTAGTAAGTGTTCCAAAGAGAGACATTCTAAAGCAACAATCGTAACAGGTACTGAAAGGTGTTCAGTGGAACGGGATACCAGGTTGGCTTTCTTATAAAGTTTGAAGGATATGTTCTGAAGTAGCAAAAGTCCCTCCTAAGCCAAAACAAAGAATTAATCAATACACAGCTTTCTTACCCTTAAAACAGGTGCATATACCTGTCATCCTAGCTACTCAAGAGGCTGAGACAGGAGGATCACTTAAGCCCCAAGAGTTCCAGACCCTGTCTCAAAAAAAAAAAAAAAAAAAAAAAAAAAAAAAAAAAAAAAAAAAAAAAAAAAAAAAAAAAAAAAAAAAAAAAGGCAGCCCAAGACTAACACGGTAGGGACCCTGATGGAGTTGCTGTGGCTGGTGCCATAAGGGGTAGGGAAAAAGATAAAGTGTTACATTGTTTACAGACAACACAGACACCAGTGAGGTGATCAAAACACTATTTAAGTCAGTAAGATTGCTAGGTGCGAGAGAAATAAGCACAACCAAGAATTTAGAATAACTGTTGCTAAACAGAACCAACAATTATTTAAAGAGCATAATAAAAAATGATTTCTAATAGAATTTTAAAGCATAAAATAACCAGGAAGGGCTGGAGGAATGTCTCAGCAGTTAAAGTGCTTGCCTGGCAAGCGCTACGTCAAGCGCTAAGTACCTGAGTTTGATTCCCCAGCACCACAAAAGCTGGGTGTGGTGGTGCACGCCTGTAATCCCAGCACTCGGAGGCTGAGACAGGAGGATTGTCCTGAGTCCACGGCCAGCCTGGGCTCCATAGTGAGTTCAGGACCAGCCTAGGCTACAGAGGGAGACCTTGTCTCAAAAAATAAAATAAAAATAACCAGGAATAACGATATGTAAGTATGATCAACAAAAGAACTGACAAAAGTTTATGGGATTCACAAAGTCATGTTTTAATAAATGGTGAAAAGAAATTGCAAGTATATTGCAGAGTTGCCATAGGGTCTCATAAAAGGGACAGATAAATGAATAAAAGAACGGATGTGCATTGCTTTCCAATTAAACTGTTAATACAATCTCTATCAAATGCCAGTGGAATATTTTAATGGAACAAATATTCATAAACTGACTCCAAACTTTAAAAAATAAACAAGTGAGGAAGAAAGATCAGAAGCATTTTTTAAAAGCCAAGAGAGCCGGCCTGCCAGATTTTAAAGTGCGCTCTAAAGTTCTGACAATTAAGTGTTTTATTGGCGGAAGAATTCACAAACAGATCAATAGAGGAGACGAAAGAGGCAGGGACGGAAATGTCAAAAAGACGTAAGAACCAAGAAGATGCTGAAAGGAACGCGGCACCGGCGGGAGGCGGGTGGGTGAGTCATGCGAGGGCGAGGCCGAGGCCGTGTGCCTCTGCGAAGGAACCGTAGAAAAGGAAGTGGTCACACATCAGTGATTACGGCCAGGCTCACTCTAACACCAGCAACAGAGTGCACCACAGAGGGAAACACTGACGGATTAAACTTCGCAGTCTACGCGTGAGCATCATATATAGATCATACCCAAAAGTCATATTTAAAAACCGAAGGCCCAGACGTGCGGCCAGCGGGGCAGGTCAGTGGTACAGTACCCACTCAGCACACACGAGGCCCTGGGTCTGAGTCCCGGCCTCCCGGAATGAGACTGGATTTAAAAAGATAAAAGGCCACAACAAACTGGAAGGAATGCTGTGAACAAGTCACGGTCTCATTGTGGGGACACGGCCCCCAGCACCCACAACTAAAGAGACGAAAGGCTGATTTTAGTCCACATCTGAGAGGTCTCAGCGAGTCCGTGCAGTGACCAACAGGTCTGGCGGAAGGACGGTGGTGGAGGACAGCGGCTCGGCCCAGCACGCCACGACGCAGACCGACTCGGGGAAAGCCGGAACAAGAACGCATCCTTCCAGGCCACATCTTCAGTAATCCATCCCTTCCAACCGGACCCCACTTCTTCACAACATGTGAAATCCATAGAGTAACCCATCCGATCCAATTAACGCCCACAATCCAACCGGCTTACAAATACAAGAAGCTTTTGGAGGACATTCCGGTTTACCCTGATAGAAGAGTTGTGTTACTTGCAAATGGAGGAATGGCACAGTGGTTAAAGTGCTTGTCTTGCAAGCTCAAGGCCTTGAGCCCCAGCACCATGTAAGCTGAGCATGGTGGCGCACGCCTGTCATCCCAGCACTGGGGAGACCAAGGCAGGTGGATTGTCCTGAGTCCAAGGCCAGCCTGGGCTCCTCAGTGAGTTCAGGACCATCCTGGGCTGTGCAGTGAGACCCTGTCCCCCACAAAAATAAAAGATTCAAGACACCAAGACAGACATATTAGCTAGCTAAGAAGGCGGTTGGCTGTCAGCCATCAACGCACACCCGATGCCCAGTCCCACTAGCTATGGACAAGGTAGGACTCGGGAGGTCCTGCCTGGTGCGCGTGGAATTGGCAACAGGCAGCAGCCATTTCTGTTCTTGTTTTCATCATCTCCTGAGGCAAGTCGCTATCGCCCTGGGTACAGCCCCTGCTGGGGGCACCGGCTGTGCAGACTGTCCAGAATCAAACAGATCGGATGTGTTGTGAGACTTACAAATTATGCCTTTGGACTTAATAATCCTATGTCTCCAAATTTATCTTACCAGAGAAAAAAAACAGAACAGTGCTGAAAGGGAGATATGTACCTACAACCACCAACACCACTGCTTAATAAATTCTTCACATTGATTTGCATCATTTCGTTAGACAAACTTACTATGAGATCACGGAAACTCACACGCAGGATTGCTGCGGAGGCCTCTGTGCCCCGTGCCCAGCTCCCCTGAGTCACCGAGTCATGACGTCGGTGTACTTTGGATGCAGTCTCATAGCCGGGAAGTGGACGGGGTCCATGGGCACCGCAGGATGCCCGGGACCTCACAGCACACCCACCTGTCCGGCCCATCCCAAGCCCTGCTGGGTGCTGCCCTCCTCCTCCGCTGCCCTGCACCTCTAGGACTGTGGTGTCAGATGGAGTGGGCCCGTGAGGCTGAGTCCTCTCGCACCACCCTCCCTTGAGGTCACCCATGTGGGCTCACGGGAGAGAGGCTCCTTTTCATCACAGACCTGGGTCTTGATGTAACAGCCCAGCAGATCCAGGATGGGCGGGGTCAGAAACCAGCTCAGAAAACCAGTGTGTGAACTGTCCCCAGGGGAGGCCACCAGCACACAGGACTCTTCTGCCATAGATAAGGCGGCTTCCAAAAATGATGGACTCAGTGGTTGAATTCATAGTTTCCGAATCACCATGCTGTCGGACAGGGGTTCCCCAATCCCCGGGCCAGTACCCAGATCCACAGTCGGAGGGGAGTGGGGGGCCAGCGTACAAAGCCCCATCTGTATTTGCCACCCCTCACCATCGCTGACTTGACTACCTGAGCCCTGCCTCCTGCTAGATGGGCCCGGCCTGAGATTCTCACGGGAAGGTGAACCCTGCCATGAACTGGGCCATCAATGGATCCTTATGAGAATCTAATGGGGACCCAGGCACCTCAGGAGCCCAGCTGACGGCTCCACACCTCCATGTTTTAAAATTCCCATGTGCTGGCGGAGCTCTAGGCCACAAATACGCTGGGGACAGGGGCTGGAGTTCACCTCTGCAGCTCAGCCCCAGCAGCAGTCATTACATGGAAAAGTGCTTGGACCACGAGGTGGGAGCCAGCTCGCGGCTGGACGGGTGCGGGACCCTTCCGGGTTGGAGACTGCAGCATCTACAATGGCCTGCAATCTCCCTGTCTCCATGGTTACGGCTATGGTTTCTTCAGCCCAGAGCAAAGGCCCTGGCTGACATCTTCACCGACCCCCGTCTTGCTGTGAAAGGCAGTTGTGTGACGGACCCTGGCCATTGGAACGGCACTGAACCGCTCTCCGGAAAGGCTGGAAAGGCTGTTCAAGGGGCAAGAGCTGACTTCTTTCTACTGCCAGGCTGGAATGCTGACGCGATGGCTGGATCTTTTTCAACCAACTTGGGCCATGAGGCTGCCAAGAAGATGGGGCCTTCACTCGACTGCCTGCCTGGCCAGAGGCTCCATATAGGTACTTACGTACATATAGCTGGGACTGGACTCAGGGCCTTGGCACAGAGCTCTACCCCAGCTCTTTCTGTTCATTCACCTATTTTTATTTTGAGACAGCATCTCACTAAGCCTCTAAGTTGCCACGACTGGGTCTGCACTTGAAATCAGCCTGCCTCAGCCAGAACACTGGGATTACAGATGTATACAGACTTTTTCTTTATTTGAGACAGGATCTTCCTCTAGAGTCCAGGCTGGCCCTAAACTCACGATGTAGCTGGGCTTGAATTTACAACAATCCTCCTGCCTCAGCCTCCTAAGTGCTGGGATTACAGGTGTACAGCACCACCACCACCACACCCAGCTGTTATGGGGGGGGGGGGGGGGACACCAAAGCCAGGACCTCATGCTTCCTAGGCCAATGCTCTAACTGCTGAGCCATATTCCCAGCCTTCTGCTCAAACTTTTTAAAGCCACTGAGATTCTGGGATTTTTTTCCCCCTCTTTCAGTGGAGCCCAAGCTAACCCCAATACCAATTATCTCAAAGATCCTGAATGTTACCCAAGGTAGGGTCTGAGTAGATGGTGGAATTTTCCACTCCCCCTGAGAGTATGGCATTGGGGGGCTATGAAAAAGTCAGGGAGAACCTTCAGGCACCGCAGAGCACCCAGAAACATCCCCGAGAGGCATTCTCCCCCAAGCAGCAGCAGATGACGGCTGACCACTGAGAATTGGGGTGACTGAGTGATGTCCCATGAGCCTGTTCCTGGCACCTCACCTGCTGCCGCGGGGAACGGAAGGGCAGAGGCATTCCTCAGTCTCATCTCGAAGGGAAAACAACAGTTATTCCAACACCTGTTTCTGCTGACGGCCTTCAGCACAGAACTAATCGCCGTTCCCTGCGCAGGTGAAAGCTGTACAATAGCTGCACTGCACGCAACTGAATCATCTCCATATCATAAGCTCCCGGGGCGAGGGGTGTCCGCATGGGATACGCGCAGGGCGAACAGCCGTCCTCTACCTACCTGGGTCTCAGCGTCCTTACCCGAGAGACACGGGATGTGGGGCCAGCTTTCTGTCACTGTAACAGTTACCTGAAGCAAGTCCACTTGTGACAAGGAAGGTTCATTTTGACTCAACGTAGGAGGTCTCAGCCCACCGTGCGGCAGACCCATTGCTTTAAGCTTCAGACCTGTGGGAAGCGGAGGGCCGGCCGAACATGGTGGGAATAGGTGAACTCGCACCCGGGTTCCCGTGTGACTGGTAGGGGAGAAGAACCAGAGGCAGGGGCTGCCGTCCCCGCAGGAAGTCCCCTTTCCCGGGACGCACTCCAGTGACGGAAGACCTCCTGAGGCTCCGCCTCTTAAAGGTCCCACCTCCTCGCATTAGCAGCGAGCTGCAGACCAAGCCTTTAACACTCGCAGTGGAGGACTTGCCGGCCTGGAGTGCCAGCCGGCATGAGGCTTGAGTGAGGTGCAGTGGGGCCCTCGGCTCCTGTGGACTCAGAACTGGAAGTGCCATTGCTCTGGACCCAGGAAGACGTGAAACTGTTTACCCCATGGGGACAGGAAGCAGAGCGTGAGGATGGGCAGAGCGGCACAGGGCCCTCTGTGGCAGCCCCACTTCATGCAGCGCAGGACCTCTGAAGGCCCCCGGAGCCCCGTGTCTCCTGTGGGATTGGCTCTGCCCACCCGAGCACGGCCTCAGCTTCACTCTTCCTCTGCCCCAGTGCTGTCCTGGGACCTGGTCCCAAGAACCACCCCAGAGCACACATTTCACCTGTTACGCCACACCTCGGGGGCTGCCCCCCAGCTTCCCAGCTTGGGGCCAAAATGACCTTCTCTCTGGCAAGCAACATGGAGACAGAAATGCTAAGGTAATTTAGAAGAGCAAATGACGATGCGTGCGATCCCCCCGTCCAACACAACTGTGGCAGAAGCTCTGGGTCCCTCCCATGTCCGGTGGCTTTGCCTGAGTCAGGGCACTTAAAAAGAAACCTGCCAGGCCCCTGCATTCCCTGACTTCAAAACCTTGCGTCCAGCAGCCGATGGTGGAGGCCCAGCTCCTTGGAGAGGAAAGTGGGGGGGCCTTCCGGCACCCCTGGAACATCTTGTGGCCTGTGTCGTCCAGGCCCTGTCTCGGAGCAAGCCCGATTCCAGAGACCCCCTCCCCCCCGCCCAAGGCAAGAACCACGTGACCCCCCAAGCCCGCCGACAACTTTCCAAGCTCCGCTGTGTGTCCCCAACTCCGCTACAGCGAAGTCCTTGGCTCTAAACCACTAATGAACTCTTTGGAGCTCCAGGTTTAATTAGTTTTCATTGCAATATTAATGATCCCAACAAACCATTTCAACTTTCCTGCCGCACAGCTGGAATTCTTTTATTTGGCGTTTGGTCTCTGTATAAAAAAAAAACACCCCCGTGCTGCCTCCTCCTCCCCGCCGGCCCGCCCAGGGGGAGGGGATCACATTCTCACTGCATGGCACTCTGGCCGGCCCAGGGACAGGAGCCGCAATAATTTGGAAACCGGGCACATTAAACACATCACAAACTGCCATGCAAATAACAAACCCTGGAACTCCAGGATTTTAATTACAGGGACTAATATATGTACCGATCCCGAGGCTTCAGCAGCACCATTAGGACACAAGCACGGTCGTTGCTGGGAGGCTTAAAATTTGCACGAAGTGCACCATTCCTTGATCCAAGACCTTCCCTACTCACAGCGCTCACCTGGGACTCGGAATTCATTTGCTGGGCACTTCAAACAGCCCACCCAAGAGCGGTGCGTTCGTGACGATGAAAAACGGCCAGGCCTCCTCGGAGCCGCCTGCGCCGAGGGCGTGTGATCCGCAGCCAGCCGCGGACGCACCTGCAGGCGGGTTCCACCGGCTCTTTCTCTGCTTCTGCAGTTTCTGCGAGTAGGGTCAGGGGCACCCTGCCCCTCCCGAATTCCCCAGCCTGGCTTCCACGGGAAGAGGTCCGGGTCCCTGGGGGCTTGGTGGATTCCAGGCGCCCTGTCCTTCCAGGCAAAGGCCAACGGAGGGGTGGGCACGTTGGATGATGGCGGCCACAACCTGAGTTAAGTTCCTTTATTTGCCCACTGGCTGTTTCTGTAACAAAGACCTTGAGGCTGTGTGTGTCACACCAGTAAGAGGGTTATTCAGCTGAGAGTTTTGGAGGCTGACGGTCCCACATCCAGCGGCCACGCTGGTGCGGCCTCTAGCCAGGGGTCCCGCCGCACCGCACACCGCGCAGATGCCCGGGAAAGAGCTGGGAGCAGAGGACAGGGATGGCCTTTCTTTTTGAGGGTACTGGGGGCTGAGTCCAGGGCCCTCACGCTGAGCAACATCTTCATCCCATTTCCAATTTTGATTCGAGACAGGGTCTTGCAAAGTCACGCGGTTTCCCAGGCCTCCTGCCTCCAGTTCCCAGAATGCTGGGGTGACAGGTCTGCACAGCCAGGGTCAGCTTGGCCTTGCTTTATAAGCACCCCCTCTCAGGCGAGCCAGCTTACTCCTCAGAGCCAGGGTTCCCAGGGTGATGATGACCCCGGTGGTGACCTGGTCACCTCCCACTAGGCCCCGCCCTGGAAGATCCCACCACCTGTTAACATCACCTACAGGAAACCACATTCCCAGCACAGCAGCCCTGGGGGAGAAACCAGGCCACATCCAAACTCCAGGAGTCCCTTGCTGGGCCTCAGCACAGAAGGAGCCGCAGCCTCACTCCGAGTCCAAGGGCATGTGGTAACCTCCAGTTCTATACAACCCACATTGGCACCCAGTGCCAGGCTGAGAGCCAGTACGCTGAGCTTACTGGTCCAAGCCCAGAGGATATGAGCAGGTCCCAGCAAGTCTCAAGACAGGGCCAGGGGGCAGAGAAGCTGGCCACACGGCTTGGGAGGAGGAAGGAGCCGGTGCTGGAGCTCACACCGGGGGTCCAGGCAGCCCTGCCATTGCCTGGTGCCTAATGAGGAAGAGAACCCCATTCTTCCTGCGCTCAGGAAGGGGCCAGGCAGGACCGCGAAGATCACCTCCTAGGAGGGAGGCCCCACTCCGCCGTCATCCCAGCTAGGGCCCGCACTGGAAACAACCGTCTCCAAGCCATGGCCCTGCCCCCGCCTGGCCTTCCATCCCTGATGCCTCCTCACACGCTGTGACCAGAAGGGCTCCCTGAAACTTGTCCCTTCCCCCTCTTAAGGCCTGTAAGTGACACCAGCTCCAGTGACAAGGGGCCAGCTGAGTGATCTTCGTGACACCTGGCTGTGCTACTGCTGAGGGCATTCAGAGGGCCCCGGAGCTCCTGGAGGTTCCCAATAACAAGTCAGAAAAATGGAAAAGGGTACAGAGACCCAGGCACAAATACTATACAATATTATAAATAAAATAACATAAAAATATAATTTTATATTTTAAAAACTCATTAATATTGGTCAAAGAAATAAAAGATGACCTGGAAAATAGGCATACCTTGTTACTAAATAAAATGTCTTCATCTTTTGAACATATCAGTTCTCACCACATTGATCTACAAATTTAGGTCAACCCCAATTAAATTCCCAACAGTTCTTACTTTTGTAGAAACAACAAACGATTCTAAATTTACATAGAATGTAAAAAGAGTCGGGTCAACCTTGGCCTTAGTTACTTTTCCGCTGCTGGGGCATAATACCCAACACCCACCACTTAAGGAAGGAAAGGTTTATTTTAACTCACAGTTTCAGAAGGTCTCAATGCACTCATGGGCGGCTGGCCATGGCAGAAGCACATGGCAGAGGCGTGGCTGGAAGAAAACCTGTTCATAGCCTGGCAAGACCAAGAGTGAGGCAGGGCGGAGCTGGCATGAGCTTCCAGGTCATGCCCCCATTATCAACCTCTTCGGGGCCAAGAAGGCGGGACCTGCCACTCCTGGGTCAGGTCCCCAGGATCCCCTCTCTCCAACCAGGCTCTACCTCTTAGCAGCACATGAAACCAATGGACTAGACTTCACAATTGAACCACCTTCCAAACACGAGGCTTTTAGGGGACATTCCAGAACCAAAACACAATAACCTTAAAAAAAAAAAAAAAGCAGTAAAAAAAACCACAAGGACTAACAAAAAGTTCATTGCAATTCGCACACGGACAAGGCAAGCATGACACTGTCAGAAATGAAGAGTGAAACGGGACCCCCTGCGAGGGAGGGGAAGTCGTTCACACGCACGCCCGTGCCGCAACCCTTCGGGGTGCCGAGCAACTGTGAAACAATGACTGGAAATTTCTGAGGTGACATTTCATTTTCATCTTGAAACACTCACAAACAACAAGTTGTAAGAGGAAACCAAAGACACA
The DNA here is from genome assembly GCA_004027205.1 of Ctenodactylus gundi. Taxonomy (NCBI): domain Eukaryota; kingdom Metazoa; phylum Chordata; class Mammalia; order Rodentia; family Ctenodactylidae; genus Ctenodactylus; species Ctenodactylus gundi. The sequence goes on along the minus strand of PVKB01000192.1, from coordinate 187,093 downwards.
TTGAACAAGTCCAAGATTTGGAATGTGTCCTCGACTGAAACTATTTCTTATGGGCTATTTGAGGACGTACTCCAGCAAAGCAAGGAGACTGCCGGGACTGAGAAACCCAGTGTGTGCAGGAAGCACTGGAGTGAGTGGACAAGAAAAGAGAAAGAGAGAGAGAGACAGAGAGAGAAGAAAAGACAAATGACCAAAAGAAAGGAAGAAAAAGAGAAACCTAGCCACAGCCAGCTCTGTGCGTGAACCTCACGTCCAGGTCAGAGAGGAATATGGGGGCTTCAGGAGGGTGGTCACTGGGAATTTTAAAATAATAGCACCACAAGAGTAAGGTTCTTCGTTTTTCTTCTAATCACCACGTATTTCAAAGTCAACACTGAGCCAGCCATCAGGGCACCTACCGTTCGCCGGGTCAACGGGAGGACCTACTGTGCGCCCGGCCTGGGCTCTGACGTGGGTCCAGCTTCGGAATGCAGTAACGCTCTGTGATGGGCTTGCTAACAAGAAGCCCTGACTGGAAGGTGACCCGAGATGGAAGGGACCGCACAAGGGTCCTGTGGGTCAGGACGCCGGGCACCATGAGGAAACACTCAGGTCGTCTACACCAGGCAAAGAGCGGGCCCCAGAGGTGACAGCTGACGGGCTTTGCGAGTGCTGTGGCGGCCGAGCGCCGAGCTACAAATCACGCCGCATCCCACGAGAGTGGAAGGAGGAGACTGTCCCTGCGTGGTCGGCCGCCTCCAGCCTCTTCGCTCAACCGGATCTACTGAGGATGTCCTAATCCCCCCAAGAGCTGGGCACCTGTCCCACTGGTGCAGCCAGTGCCTGATGCTGGGTGACAGCCCGCCTGCTCCCAAGCCCTCGGATTAGCTGGTGTTAGTCACCATTAAGAAGCTGCCTGCAGAATCAACACCCCTGCGCCGGCCCAGGGCGCCCGGCAGCGGGACGGCGGCACCCGCATTTCGTGTCTCTGTTGCCTGTCCTTTTTTTCAGTCTTCTGGGTTTGACCCACCTGTTCACGTCTGTCTCAGTAAATTTTATTTATGACCCGTTGCGGTGAGCTGAACAGTGGCCCCTTAAATTCCGTGTCCACATTCTAATCCCACAAGTGGAGGTCTCTGAGCTTATCTGGAAAATGAGTCTGCATGTGAAATTAAAGTCCTGGGGATGAGCCGCTCATCCTGGTGGCCCTAGTACCTGCGACAACGGGTCTTGTGTAGAGGTAGGCAGAGGGCTGTTTGAGAAAGAGAGGAGGGGACAGTGTCACCAGGGAGCAGAGATTGGGGGGATAGAGGCATAAGCTGAGGAATGAGGGACCGCCACGAGCAGCAAGGGGAAGGAAGGACTTTCCACGGTGACTTGTGACCGTGACCACAGGAAGATGATGGGCACACAACTATCTGGGCTTCCTGAGCTGGGCCAGCAGCTATTTGCAGGAGCATCTGTGACCTCACCCCTGCCCAGAGCAGCGGCCCGGCCCTGTCCTTGGCTGGAAAGGGAATCCCGAGGTTCCATCTGCCCGGGGTGCGGCGCTCGGCCGGGGCGGGATGAGAACCAGGCCTATTTTTAAACGGGCCACACCAGAGGGCAGGCATGGGGTCAGCGCAGGGCTGCACCCAGGTCCCAGGCCTTGGGGCAGAGGACGGGGACATGGCAAGGGACAGCGCTTCCCTGGGAGGAAGGCGGGGCGGGGCGGGGCACCGGGCCTCTCGGGCAGGCCGCGCTGTGGTCCTTTCTGAGCAGGAATGTCCAGCTGGTTGCCGAGGCGTATCTGGTGTCGGGCGCCGAGCGGATTCCTTCCTGCTGTCTCATCGCTCCTCAGAGAAAGGACGCAAGCACCGGGCCCTGGGCTCAGCCGCCGCCACGGTCCTGCCGCCCGGAGGGGGCACGTCGCGGTGAGTGGATGCCCCTGTGCCCAGGGTCTCCCGTGTAAGGATGGGGGGCTAGCTGGGGAGATGTCTCTGGAACCCCACACACAGGGCAGGAAGCTGCACCAGCGCCAAGGAAGGGGGTAGACAGGACCCTGCTGTCCCTGGGTGAGCCAGTGCTGGGGACAGTGGGCTAGAGGAGAGGCCCAGGTCCTGCCCGTCCCAAGGGTCTGCAGGGACACGCTGCTGTCCACACCAGGACGGCTGGGAGTGGCCTCGGCAGGTCACGCCAGTGACCACAACAGGGGTGTACACCTTCCTGCAGTCACCCCAGTGGAGAAGGAAAGGGAGTGGACTTCCACCTGCTCAACCTCAGGGGACAAGTTACACTAGACCTCAAGTCCCGGCTCTGTCCCCTTCGGGGCTGTGTGGCCCTGTGCCAGTCACTCAGCCTCTCGGAGTCTAGTCGGTTCCACTTTACCGTGTGTCCGGGAGTCAGATGGGGTCCCACCAGGGGATCTCCGAACATGGGACTGCTTTTTAATGTCCGTCTCCGGAAGCCGCTGGCACTGGGGCGTCGCTCCATGCTCACCATGCGTGGTCTCGGGGAGCACTGGGCCCTTCCTGGGCCGACCCTGAGAGGCGGGGGTTCTGTGATGGCTGTCCTGTAACCCTGGTGGGACTGTGGGGTCCCAGAGGCTTCCCCTCCTCCCAGTGACTCCGGAGTCCGGCCGGCAGGGTGCTGCCAGGGCACCAGGTCTAGGCCTTACCTGTCGCTCGCGTCACAACCTGGCATTCACTGGGTTCTGAGCCTCTCGGGGTTAGCGTTGTGCTGAGATGGGTCGAAAGACCCTGTGGGGAGGGAACAGCTGCCTCCCTGGGCGCTGCAGGGTGCTGTCCCTAGCCTGTCCCAGGGGCTCAGGTCTGCGTCTGCCACTCACTGCTGCCGCCCTCCAGATGGGCATGGTTGTCCCTAAAGCGCAGGCCTGCAGGCTGGCCACCGGCCCCTGGCCTCGGCCGTCATGAGGCTGAGGGTCCACAAGTGCCCGGAGCCCTTCCCTGTCCTGCAGGCAGCCAGAGGAAGGGGGCAGGAGGAGCCAGCGTGGTCCCCGTGGCCTGAGCAATCACTGTCGTGCCCCTGCCAGGCTGTGCTAGGTGCTCCCGGGCAGGACTGAGCTGGTCCTCAGAGGCCCCTCTGTACATACCAGTCCGCGTTGCGGAGAGGAGTCCCAGATCCGATCCTCAGACTGCGGAAGGAAGGAACCCACGCGAGCTCGGGATGGGACAGACGTTCGTGTCCTGGGGTCGGGCGGGGAACCGAGCTCAGGCCCAGTGCGCACCCGTCTACGCCCCCAGATCGGGTGGGGAAGGCCGCCTAGCCCTGGCCCCTGTGCGACAAGGCGGCCGCTGGCTCCCTTCATTACCGCTCTCCGCTTGCCCCAATGCCGCCTGGTAGCAGGTGTTACTGTCACGGCAGAGCGGGACAGAGCTGCTCTGAATGCGGCTTCTCTTAAGCGCTCCTCTCCCACCCGCTCGCAGCCACGGGCGGCTTTGCTACTGTCCCGCGTGGAGCGCTCCGCGAGGCCGGGCAGAGCCAGCCGCCACCAAGTCAGTCAAAGGTTTGGATCTGGACTGTCTTCCCAAAACCCCATGTGGGTGGAAGGTGGATCCGGTGGGTTAATCCGCTGGTGACCTCATCTGCTGCAAGTGGCGGGCCGTGAGGAGGATGCGTCCCCCTGGGCGTGGCTGGGGTTTTAATTCTTGCCTCACAGTCCTTCCCGGTCGCTGTCGGCTCTGCTTCCCGTGGCCAGACAGCGAGCAGCCTTCTGAGCCTGGCCCTCTGAGCCTGGTGGCCCTATGCCCCAGCAGTGGGAAGGGGACAAGGACAGCATGGAGCCACACAGTCCTGCACACAGGGCTGCCAGGGCGCAGGCCACCACCCCGCTCCTCGCCTCCGGCCGAGCCCCGGGCGTGGCCACAGCCTTCCCGTCGGAGGGTGGGGAAGACCCTCAGTGGCTCTCCAGGCCGAGACACGTGACGAAGAGGAGGGTCCTGGGACTCTGGGGTCCTATTTTTAAACGCCATGAAGGATAAATCACAGCTGCTAACTGTTTTTACCTGGCTGCGGGAAATGACACATCGCCATCTTTTAAAAGAAAATTAAGCCCTTAATTCCACGCCACGTGTAATAAAATGGTGCTCTGGCTCTCGGCACGGAATATACGGCCCATCGCACCCTAATTTACTATTTCTACACTGCCTGAAACGTTCCAGAGTTATTAATGGGGCAATATATTCAAGCACACCACCCAGTCTTTGAATGCTGCTGGAGCACTTAATTAACACAACGATGGCTGTGTGCGAGTGGAAGGGGGTGACCGTTAGGAGGCCCTGCCAGGGAGGCGGCTCGGGACACGGCTCTGGCTTCTGGATGCCGGGCCTGGGCCCTCAGCAAGCCCAGGGAAGGGCTCCTTTCCCTTGCTGGACTTTGGCTGTACCCATGCCTCTGCGCCTAGGTGGCCCTGCTGCTCCTTCCTGAGATCCCTGCGTCCTGCCCAGGACAGCAGCACAGGACATACGCGTACACGCACGCACACATGGGCCCAGTCAGCCCAGGGCTCCGGCCACAGCCTTGCCTCTGCTGTACTCAGAGAAGAGGCCTTTATGACCGTACGTGATCCTAATGGCCCCAGAAAGATGTACTGGGACCAAGTCTTGGAGGGCTCTAGACTTACGGTCCTCCCCCCGAAAGCCCCTCTCCTCTGCCCACTGTCGGGCTGGCCACGGTGGCCACAGCAGGAGTCCACCAGCCTCCCAAGCCCACGCAGGACCTCAGCGTTTAGCACAGCTGCCCGTGGGCACTCCTGGCTGGGCCACTTGGAGGGAGGACACTTCTTTCTGCAGAAGCTTTCCAGCAATCTCAAAGGTGCTGGGGGGTCTTCTGAGGGTACCTCCATCTCTCCCCACACCTCTCCGGTGGCCACCTGGCCAGCTGCCCCATCTTGATCACAGCATTCCCTTTTCCTTTAAAATAGACAGCAGCTTCTGTCAGCCTTTGACTAAACCGCCACTAGTGTCCTGTGACCCGGATGTAGTACCCTGCCTGGCCTGGCCTTCGAGGCTCCAGGTGGCCTAGCCCCCACATCCCCACCCTAGCCCCTGGATTTAAGTCCCACAGAAGCAGGGGCCCTGGTGCCTTGTTCACTGCTGTAATCTGCCACCTGGCCCTCGGGGATTGCAAAATAAACGTCCCCGGAATGAACAAGTGATTCAAATCCAAGCAAACTATCAACACCCACATGAATGTACCCCTGGCAGAGAGAAGAGGTAGACAAAAACGAATCATCTTGGCCCCTCAGGGAGCACGTGCCTATAATCCCAGCACTCAGGAGGCTGAGGCAGGAGGAGCTTGAGGCCAAGGCCAATCTGGGCCATCACTATGTAGTGATAATTATTTTTTAAAATCATTTTGAGCAAGCCCCCTCCTGTTCCTGCGCTAGCGTGTGTGCCAGTGGGGCTTTGTGTGCTGAAGAGGAGTTCAGAACAGGCCAGGCTGCACCGAACCAAATAATATCCGTGCCAATATCCACCGCCACATGCCCAGAGGGGCCACGCATGTGCGCAGCTGCACAGATCCCAGGGTTGTGTGAGCACCCCGGTGTTCTCAACTTCCAGCAGCTCCCTAGGGTGACCCCCACGGGGCCCCCTTCCCCTCAGCTCTGTCCCACCAGCCGCAGCTCTCTGCCCCTCGCTGCTCCCCCTTGAGAACGCTGACCAAGATGCCAGAGAAGGAGGGGGCAGGGTAGGTGGGCATGGGAGACGCCAGGCCACCCCCGGGGCTCTACGCCCGGTCCCTGCAGCTCGCCGGCTGAGCGCCCTTTCGGTCCCCGTTGTTCTCAGCCTTGAGCGTCCGGCACCTTCAGAATCTGTCTTAATTGTCCACTGCTGGGACAGGCCACCCATCGTCACCCTGAAGGGAGGATAGGTCTGTTTTAGCTCACAGTTCCAGGTCGCAGTCCGTATGTGGGCAGCCAGCAACGGTGGGCACGCGGGGTGGGGTGGAGCCAGGGAGCTTCTCATGCCCAGCAGACAGGAAGCGAAGTGTGGGAGGAGGCGGGGCCAGCACGCACCCCGGGCGTCCACCCCGTCCAGCCAGCTCCCGCCTCCCGGCAGCACGTGGCGTCCATGGGTACCCGAGGTTTCGGGGAACACTCCAGACCCAAACCATAGCAGAACCCCATGATGGACTGACCTGGCTGGTGGGCTCGCGGTCTACACCCCCCATCAGTGCGATGACCCGCTGCACCTGGGTTCTGGCTCTCCCCACACACGACGCCACTGGTGACTGCCCACGGCCCTGGGACCATGGATGGCCAGACAGTGACCTGACGCTGGCCCCTGGCACCAGCGCCCAGAGCTCCCATCAAACAGCGCGGCTGCCTGAGGCCATCGGGCAGGAGCTGAGCTCTGTGAGCAGAGCCGGAGCCTCTCCGCTGTCGTGGTGGGTCTCGGAGCCAGCAGCCATCTACGCCATAGTGCCCCCCACCTGTCCTCCAGCTTGAGCCTACTGGGGAGGGGAGCTCTTCCCGGAAACAGCCCTCCGCCAGGCCTGGTGGCGCAGGCCTGTAATCCCAGCACTCTGGCAGGCTGGCAAGAGGATGACGAGTTTAAGGCCAGCCAGGCAATTTAGCAACTTGGCAAGTCTCTGTCTCAGAATTAGAAATAAAAACAGTCAGGGAGTGTGGCTCAGTGTGAAGGCCGGGGGCTCAATCCCCTGGGGGGGGGGGGAAGAGACAAAGACAGAGAGAGGGTATCACACCAAAGCCGGACACACCGAGTCTGAGGGCAGGGACAGAGCCTGGGGTGGAACCCGCCGGGAGGCGGCTATTTTTAGCTGACACTTGACCCCAGATGCCATCTGGGGGGCAGGCCCACGCGGGGCGGGGCAGGAGGGGCGTGGGGGAGAGGCACGCCCGCAGCCGCCCCAGCTGTGCTACCTCGTCTTGTGCCCTGGGGCCTGTCTGCTTCCGAGCGCCGTGTCCAGGCTCCGGGGCTCTGTGCGTCCTGGACCCGGCCCAGGCTTCGGCGCCCAAGGGAGCTGCAGCAGCTGGTCAGGTGCCACACGGGGCGGTGCCATGCCACCGTTTCCTTCCCATCTCTGATGGGTGGATGGGGCGTCACGTGTGTGGGGCAGGAGTCCGGGGTCTTCCCGACCCTCCACTCAACCTACGGTACAGACAGAGACAGGGACATCAGGACCCCCCCCGCCCCCCCCACCGTGAGCGGGCCGCCTCAGGGTCCCAGCTCACTGTCGGTGCTGCAGACACACGAGCGACCCGATCCCAGGGACACCCTGTACTAAGCAGCCAGTGTATGTTTATATGTTAACTACATCGGGGGAATGGCATATGATTATACTGTACAGTGTGTGTGTGCACACACATGTGCACATGCATGTGGTACTGGGGAGGGGATCCAGCTCATTTTCTTTTTTAAAATTTTCAGACAGGGCCTGGCTACCTCCCTAAGTCGCCCGGGCCGGGCTCGCACTTGCAATCCTCCTTCCTCAGCCTGTTTCCTATCAGCTCTTTTTATGTTGCTCCTGACATCACTTGTGTTGGGGCTTCTCGTGTAAAAGACACGCATGCCCATCTGTGTGCGATTCATTCCCCTTTGCGCACTGGTCTCAAGGTGCGTTGTTTCCCCACGACTGGCTGACATGTATTCTTCTTTATGGCAGAGTAGTACTCTACTGCGTGTGCACGCCATGTTTCTCTTCCCGTTCCTGTGTCAATGGACACATGAGCTGCTTCCAAGCTTTGGCCATCGTGAGTCACGCAGGCATCCCACGGGCACGCGTGCACCCACCCCTGCCCCATGACCTTCTCAGTTCTTTCAGAAGGAAGCGTCATTGGGTCAAGCAGGATGTCTATTTTCCGTTTTTGAGAAACCGCAGAGCACTAATTCACATGCACCGCAGTGACCCCCGACTCCAGCCCGCAGACCCACCCAAGGCAGCATGCGTGAACGGGTCGCACCCCACACACCCTGTCCTGGTGCTTCCTGAGGGACCCGCTGCCTGGAAATCCCAGAGTCGGCCGGGTGAAGCTGCTACATCAGCTTCGGAAGACTCCCCGGGCATAGAAGTGCTTTCGATGTGACGTCTGCTGACAAAAGAAGCTTATGGAATTATCCAGGCAGTGTCGCCGCAGCAGTGGGATGAGGAGGGAGAAGCAAGCGAGAGATGGGGTGTCGGCATGCCCCGACGGGCTGTGGGTGGTGCTTGGCTTTGGGTTTGGGGGTTTTTACAGTAGTTTTAGACCTACCGCAGAGCTGAGCAGAAGGCACAGAGCTGTCCTCCCAAAACACACCCCTCACACGCGGACCCCATTACCGATACTCCGGGGCAGGTCTCCCACACTTTCTTTTCCCACCCGATCATCTATAGTAAGAAAATGCAGCTGGGCTTGGCGGTGAAGACCTGAAGTCCCGGCAGCCAGGAGACCGAGGCAGGATTGCGGCAAGTTCAGCAGTGAGCGCCGCAGTGAGTTCAGGACCAGCCTGGACTACAGAGCAAGACCCTGTCCCCAAAAAATCGAGGGGGAGAGAGAGCGCGCGCACCTGCTGTGAGTGCCAAAGGAAGGAACCCTCGCTGTCCCACCCGGCGAGCCCAGGCTGGCCCTTGGCGTGAGCGCCTGGCACACCCTTCGACTCATCAGTTGCTCGTCTTCCCACTGTTGCGACCATCTCGAAGCTTTCTTCATATGCTGTCCTCTTGAAGTCCCCAAATTCACGTCTCCTCTGTAGAAAGCTTCAGCGCTTGCTCTGGGCCCCTGGGCCTTAGGCAAGATGTCCCTCCTTCCCGCAGGGGCAGCCCCTTAAGGCTCTGGCTTGGCGTCGCCCGCAGCCTCAGGGTGGTGGCTCGGGAACGCAACCTGCAGGATGGGCCTCTTGCCAGCAGGGGCGGCGTGTCCAGCCAGGGTCGCTGAGGGAAGGGAAGCGTGCCAGTCACCCTTCTTGAGGCTTTAGGGTGGGGGCAGGCTTTTCTGGGCAGAGAGGGGATTTACCTGGGTCAGGCCACCTCATGGGGAGGGGGGGCCCGTGCACCTGCGCCATCCCGGAGAGCTCCTCCAGAGGGGCTTCCCGCCCAGCTCCGAGCGTGTCTGTGCCACACGCACGTGCACAAGCTGCGTTTCCAGTGAAAGTGGAGACGGGCCGCATGGGGCTCTCCTGGGAGGAAAACAGAGGTCAAGGGATCAGTGCCCCCTCCACCGCTGAGAATCTGGGCACCGCTTCCGGCTGCGGACCCCTGCGGGTCCCACGAGGCCAGCAAGCCCAGCTACGCCCACTTCGTAGACAGGACGACCGAGGCACAGCCTGGCTCTCGGCCGCAGGCCCCCATCGCCCGGCGGGAGGGTCGTGGGGGGACAGCCAGCGCTCCCCAGGGGGCAGAAAGCATCCCCGAGTCACGCGTTAGCTCAGCCCACCTAGGGAGGTTTCCGCTCCGCTCCAATCCGGCAGCCGCCCTCTCTGTTAAAATAGCTCTCCAGGGTGTGGCGGGAGTAGTGGTTTCATCCTGCTCCAAATTAAACCTGTTGTCCCTGGCAGTGCGGCTTCTTCGTGCACACGGCTCCACGGGTGCCCTTGGGGCAGGTGATACCAGGCTGGGGCTGGACCTGCTCCCCTGGGAGGCCTGTGTTTACTTACCCAGGGTCTGGCTGGTGGTTGACTGTGGCACGGACGTGCCTGGGCCCCCACTGAGCTACGTCCCCACCCCTTTCCTACTTATTTTGTTGTGACAGGGCCTCACTAAGTTGCTAAGTTGTCCGGCTTGGGTACAAACTTGGCAATCCTCCCGCCTCAGCCTCCGGCGTGTTGGAACCACAGGCTTGTGCCCCACGTGGTCACCTGGAGCCTCTCGTCCTGAAGGTTCAGCTTTTTCCGTGTCCCGAGAGGTGGAGCCTTTGTTCCGGCAGGAGGTGTGTTTAGGGAGTGAGGTGCCTGTGGGTCCACCGGCCTGGAGTCCCTCACCAGTGCGCGAGGCCTGTGCACCTGGCGGCCACGCGACTTCCACTTCAGTGGCTCACCGCGTCCCTTGCTGTGATGCTGGGACCAGAGATGGGACCCCCATGAGAGGCTGCCTTTGCCGCCCTGGGTCCCGGGGAAGGGGTTCCTGGTTTATGGGGCCCCAGCTTGAGCCCAGCTCTGCCCGCCCTTTCTGACAGACTGTAGGAGCTCACGGGACCAGGCTCCACACCCCCGGCCTCAGTTTCCCCAAGGGTAGAGCGAGGAGGGGGCTGACCTCTCCAGGCCCAGCCGTGGTGCTCTTCGGCCATCGGATTAAGGGCCCCGGGCCTCAGGAAGTCACTGTGTGAAGCCCTTCCACACAGGAGGCCCTGGCAGCCTGCGTTTGATTTTTCGTGGCACACGTAATCACACATACAAAGAACTCTGCACAGCGTGGCCTGAAGGCACAGGTCTGTCAACACTGGGGGAGGCTGAGGCAGGAGGACTGCACATTGTCTGGGCAATGGAAGGGTGGGGGCGCTTGGTTAAGGCCCTGGTTGGAGGAACCCCCCTCCACCCCTCTACCCCACAACTCCCGCCCATGGCCTCCGGCAGGTGGGCCCTGAGAATCTGCATTTCCAGCCGATTTCCAGCCATCTCCACGCTGCTAGAGCGATGGCCTCCTCCAGATGCAGGACAGTGGGTCAGCAGCCCTCCCCCCTACACCCACACCCACACCCCCTGGCTGAGGGACTATTTCCAGGCACTGCTGAGTACTACCTCTGGCACTTGTTTTAAGACAAAACAGAGCTGGGTGTAGCGGCGGAAGCCGAGGCAAGAGGATCGCCAAGTTCCAGGCCGGCTTGAGCTGCCTGGTGAGAGCCCGTCTCAAACATAAAAAGGGGCCAGGATGTAGCTCAGTATAAAGCAGACCGAGCAGTTGTGGACTCTGGTCACTCAACATAACTGAGCCAACGGGTTGGCTTGGGAGCCACCCGCAGGGTCAGCAGAGCACAGCTCTGTGTGGGTAGGCGGGTCACGGGGGTGTGGCCGTGGGGTCTCCAGTTGGCATTCATGGTATAATCTGGAGCCACCAGAGGAGGGACAGGGAGTAGGGTGAGAAGCAAGGTCCCTTCAGGGACCGGTGCTGGGCTAAGGGGGTCCTAGGCTGTGTCTGCCTCCCCTCTGACCCAGCCCCTGGCACCTAGCAAATGTTGGCTTTGCTACATGCCAGATCAGGGTGACTTTCAGGGAGGGACGAAGGCCAATAGCCAACTCCGTGTGGGCATGTGGGGAAGGCAGGTCCTGGCCCTTTCTGCCCCAGGGCCGGGGAGACCTCCCTCTCCATCTGTGGCTGCACTTGGGGTCAGCCCCCTCGTCTACCCGCGTCTGCTCTCAGGCAGCAAGGAGTTGTGTTCCCTGGGTCAGAACAGCGAGACAGAACCAGGCCAGCTTTCTGACCAGCCTCCTTGCCCGACCTCACTCGGGAAAGACACACCCACCGATCCCCACCACCCCCCGACACTCCGCCTTCACCCCACCTGCTAAGAGGGGAGCTCTTGAGGGGACAGACTCACATCGCGTGGCCGGGTGGCTGGCTGATCGGAGGTGCTTAATAAATATTCAATCAAACCCGTCTTAATTGCCGGATGACATCATGTCTGTCTTAGGCTGGGATTAAATAAATAACTCCGGAGTAACACTGAGGCCGTCAGGGGGGCTGCTCCACCCACATGCAGGTGGATTTCATCCGTCCACCGTGACGCGCCTGCTCCCAGCAGGTGACCTGCCCAGAGGTGCGGTTCTTTGGTGTTCACGCAGGCAGGTCACCCCCCGTCTCCTGACCTAGGCCCCTTTGAGGCCTTGTGAAGCCCAGCGCAAGGCGCAGCCCACTCTCCAGAGGCTGGAGGGTGTCCAGGCCGAGCCAGGGAGGGTGCTGGGCTGGGTGTCCCAGGCTCCGGTGCTCAAGCTGGCTTAAGATGCAGCAATCGTCACCTGTACAGCCCCAGCTAGGACAGAGCTGAGAATCAGCGCCAGTGGCATGGGGACAATGTGACTGCCGGCCGTAGCCTTCTGCCAGTAGGGGCAGCCTTCCGAGCCAGGGTGGGGCTGCCCAGTTTCTCAGCATCTCTGCCCAACATCAGGACTCTGGAAGCTTCTGGAAGCTGAAATAATCTTGGGGAGCTTGAGTCTGAATGAAGAGAGCAATTTCAGAGAGAGGGTGACACACCCCAAAGCCACCGCCTGGGAGTGCAGAACGTAGCTGTGCCCAGCCTCAGGTGTGCTGGGCCAGGCCAGGGCCCCCCGCAAGGTCCGCATTACAGGCTATGCGCTGGAATGGAGCAGGAGAACAGCACAGAACCTGCCGCGGGGCAGCCGCTCTGTGGACGGGAGAGCTGTGACTCTGCCAGTCCCCACAGGCAGCCAGCGGCGCTAACAGCAGAGGCGACCACGCTGGGCAGCTCATGGGCATAAGCAACTGCCTCCCTCAGAAGCCGAGGTCCCTCTGAACCAAAGGCTGCGCTGACGCTGTCACCTCTGCTCCGGACGTCCACAGAAGCATCTCCTTACTCGGCCACGGTCACCAGGCCACGGCACTGCCCACAGCGAGGGACCTGAGATGGTGTCACGGTACAGAGTCGGCAGGTGGCGGGCCGTGCCAGGTGGGATCTAGGCCAAGACATGACCAACAGAGGCAGAAGACAAAGACTGTATTAGCAGGACAGCATGCGGGGCTTGACATGAGGCTTCAGGGCACTGTCTTGGGGCTGGAGGAATAGCTCAGCAGCGAAATGCTTGCCTAGCAAGCCCAAGGCCCTGAGTTCGATTCCCCAGCACCACATAAGCCGGGCAAGTTGGTGCACACCTGTAATCTCAGCACTCGGGAGCCTGAGGCAGGCTACATAGTGAGTTCAGGACCAGCCCAGACTACAGAATCAGACTCTGTCAAAAGGGAAAAAAAAGTAAGCAAGAAAGAAAAAAGAAAACAGACTCCGAAAGGGCAGGAAAAGCGGCCTTTCATCCTGACTTGACTGTCAAAGCTGCTTCGGGAAGCGGCAGCCGCCACCCGCGAGGGTCCCAGCCAGGGGGCGGCCCGGAGGGGGTCCCAGCACTGCGCCTCTTACAGTAATTCGTCCATTCTGACCTCCGTCTCCCCGTGAACTCGCCCTTGCCCCTGTTTGTGGAGCCACTGAAGTCACTTCGTATCAAATAACCCTCAGCAAGGTTACCAGACAGACTGGAGTCTGCAGGCCGGGCCAGGCGGGCCCAGGTGCCGCCTCTCTGCCACGTGGCAGACACACAGTGTCAGATCTCACCGGGGTCAGCTGCGCCCACATGCTCCGACTCCGGCTCCTTCTCAGAACCTCTCAGGTCCCCAGGAACTTCCTCTGATCCCTGTCCCTCACGCCTGTCACCCCAGCACCCTGGGGGGCTGAGACAGGAGGATCAGAAGTTGGAGCCCTGCCTGGGCAATTTAGCAAGACCCTGCCTCAATATCAAAATAAAATAAAAACGGGCTGGGGGCATAGCTCAGCATGGGAGCCCTGGGCTCCACCCCCAGCGCCACAGAACAAACAAACAAATTAATAAATGTGAAACATTTGGAATAGATGTACCCTAAAGCTGGGACAACGGTCCAAGGGAACTGCCCTGCCCACGTCCTCACTCACCGCGTGCCTGGAAGTCATTTCCACGTGTCACACTGCGGGAGGGGGTCCCTCCGTATGTCACCGAATACTATTCCAAAGCCCACAAAAGTCAACGTGCACCCACAGGAGACGTGGGGGCCTGTGTGCCAAGATGGAGCCCCGCAGGCCGTGGCCACTGTCCCTCCAGAGTCTGTTCATCGCCAGGTGCTGCCCACCTGCTGTCCTGCTCCACCCACCACGCCTCCTGTGCCTGTGGCTGGTGGACTTGGGGCTGAGCTCATGCTGGGAGGCTTCTCGCCCCGGAGCCCTGGCTGCCCCCATGGCCCTCACGTGTCCCACGTCCTGGGGCTGCCCTTCTTGGGTGGCTCCTGAGCCTCAGGCTCCTGCAGTTTCCATTGGGAAGACTCGCTGTCTGCTACCCCAGCCCCTGCCTGGCACAGCCAGGACAAGCGTGGCCATGCCGGTGCTGAGCCCCACGCCATCTCACTTGACACTTCTAAGCGTCCTAGAACACGGGCACCCAGTGGAAGATTGAGGACAGCAGGTCACGTGCCAGGTCTCTGGATCTGGGCATAGAACCCTTTAATCTCTGACAGCAAACCCTGCAACATCAGTAGCTCCGGGCTGCATCCCAGCACCCTGCCCAGCCCCGCCCAGGTAGGAAGGAGGACCGCCTGGCCTGGGACCCTCCCAAAGGCTTCCGGGAAGCCAGACCTCGGAGAGACAGCGGGAGGCCCAGAGCGCACCTGGCCACCTGGGCTGGTGCCCGACTCCCCAGAGTCGAGCCATCAGCCTGGGGACACACTGGTGCTGTGCCAACCCCAGAATCGCGGTCCCTACCACCCTGGGGCAAGGCAGCAGCGGAGAAGCAGACAGGACTGCGGGTCCTTGTGTGACAGGCCTCAGAACGGCGGGGCAGGGGGGGGCTCCACGTGGTGCCCGCAGGTGGCTCAGCTTGGTGTCATTGTCCTTGTAAATCCAGGAAAATGCCCCAGGCTCCAGCGGAGGTCAGCGGAGATGGCCCCTGAAGGACACCAGGCCCTCGGGGAGGAATGTCGCCCGACACGAAGCCACGCCGGTCCAGGTCCCCAGGGCAGAGAGCCGGGTGAGTTGCTCCCCACACCCAGAAACCGGCGGGAGGACTGGCCTCAGAGCGCCCTTCCTCCTTCCTCCCTTCCAGGCACTGCGGTAGAACCCAGGGCCTTCACACTGAGCTGTACAGTGTGGTTTTAATTTCGAGACAGAATCTCACCAAGTCACTAAGTTGCCCAGGCGGGGCTCGAACTCGTGATCCTCCTGCCTCAGCCTCCCTGAGCGCTGGGATGGCGGCGAAGGGCCGTGGAGCCTGGCTATCAGTGGCAGCTTTGGTATGTGTCAGCCAGCACAGGCACGAGACAGGTTATCTTGGCTGTAACATCTGGTCCTGGTGGCGGGCACTGCCCCGCCGACGCTGGCTGTGGGGCGGGTGTCCCGCCCCACAGCCAGCGTCGGGTCCCTGCGCATCACTGCGAGGACGCACCCGGGGGTGCGCGCTGCCCTCCGCCCCGCGCTGGGTGCCCGCGCGCCCCTGCGGTGAGTCCACATTTAGAACAGTGTCTCCATCGCATTCTTTCCACGCGGCTCATGGCTCCCGGATGGAAGGCCAAGGGCACGTGGCCCTGCTGAGCCCCTGGCGCAGTGCCAGCTCCGGCTGTGAGACCCCGCCCTTGCTCGCAGGGAGGGCTGTGCCCAGGGAGTGCGGGGAAGGGGCCGACCTTCCGGAGCGCGGGTTCCGCGGACTGTGCTGGCGTTGGGGGTCACAGAGAGCAGAGCTGGGGTCTCTCCGCCCGCAGCCTCCTGGCAGGCCCCTGGAAACCCCCCTGGACATTTTCTCTCCTCCGTCAGCCACTCTAGGGGGCCTCACCAGCTCTGGTAGCCCAGAACAACAACTGGGCTGCTGGGCCCTGAACTGGACTCGAGGCCAGGCCCGCGCCCTGGAGGGGTCAGGAAGGAAGGGCCAGGGAAGGAAGGTCCCCCCCGAAAGAGGAGTGCGCCCGGGGAAGCCAGCGACCCCCAGGCTGCAGCCCAGGCACCTGGCACCCCACAACGAACTGCAGCAGAAACGAGACCGCACCGGGCGCCGGCAGTCCCGAGACAGGGATCAGGGACACGTGCACCCCTCTGTGTGTCTCAGGGAAAATACCGGCAAGGATCTCAGATCCCGACTCCCCCTGTCGCTACAACAGAGCTCTGCTCCAACGGAAAGGGAATCGGCCCACATCTCCTTCAGAGGAGAACCGTAACACGTGGCACCTGGCGGTGGAGGGTGCGCATATGTCACGGAAGCTCTGCAGCGCAAGCTCGTACCTGCGTCCCCAGAGCAAGCGGCCTGTCCCCTGCAGCGATGGCTGAGCTGAGCCCGGGGGCGGAGGCAGACTGCTGGTGTCCAGCTCAGAACGGATGGCGTGGGGCTCACACCCGACGGGGGGCTTCCAGGCCTGGCTTTCTGCTCAGGTTGGGTGGTGTTGGGATGACAAGGCAATGTGGGCCGGTAGATGGGCGGGCCACCAAGGCCGCCCTCAATCCTGGCTGAGTGCTGGGCTGATGGTGAGCCGGTGGTCCCCGCTCTAGGGCTGACATTGTAAGGACCCAGGCAGCCGGCCAGGCCCCAGGGCGTGAGGGACGTGGGGGGCCCTTGCTACCTGTGTAGGCTGTGGGGAGCGGCCCTTCCAGGTCTGCTGCCAACGAGTGGGCAAATCCGCCTGGTCCCTGCGTCCCTGGCTGCCAACAGTTCCAGGGTGGGATGGGGTGCCAGGTCCCCACTGGCGAGGGGCTGGCACAGAGGCTGCTGCTCGTGGGGAGCCCGTGGGTGGGAGGGGCAGTCTGCAAATATATCAGACTCGGCCCGGTGCAGACTTCCCAAAGCTCAGGCACAGTGGGGGCGCGGGCGTCTGGCAGGACTTGGTCACCTTGGTCTCTTGGGTCACAGAGCTGGGAGCAGGAGAAGGAGCTTTTGGAAAGACAGGAAGAGATGGCGTGGACTCCAGTGGGACCAGCTGGGAGGGACGCACAGGACAGCCCAGGAGCCCGCACGGCGTGGCCCAGGCGCACGGGTGGAGGAGGGTGGTGTCTCTGGCAGTGTGGGGAGCAGAGGACCCGGGCCGGGACAGAAAGTGGCCATGGGGACACCAGGCCCACCTCATGCGCAGACCGAGGATCCCCAGCTGTCGGGAAGGACTGGCCTGCGGGCACCTCAGCCTTCCAAGCCTCTGCACTGGCCATGGGGAGGCTCAGCATGTGGCCGCTTACCTGCCTCTGCCCCGATGAGGTCACAGCCTTAGCCCGCTGTCCCCTGACCCCAGCCTGGCCAGCCCCCAGCCTGTGAGGCAGCATGGCTCCTCGCTCTAGGAATGCGGGCTGCGGGCATCCTGAGCCGATGATGAAACCAGCTATTTCTGCCCGAGGACATCAGCCGGCCGTGGCGCTGGCTCCAAGGCCACGCGGCCACGTTGTTAACGTTCCTCTTGATACGCGTGCTTCCCACCTTGGGGCATGTTTATTTGCTTCTGGAGGCTGAGGCGGCTTTCAGAGGCCCTGGCGTCTGAAGGTGGGGTCGGGTGAGGGTCCAGCTCGCTGGCGAGCCCTCTCCCTCTCCCCCAGTTATCTGTCCCCGGCCTGATCTGGATGTAAAAATAGCTGCTGTGGCTGTTTGTTTAATCTGACTGTCACTTGACACCACGCGGGTGGTGCAGAGCGGACTGGTCGCCTGTGCCCCACCAGGAGCGCACGGTCCCCACAGGTCTCTGGCTCGGTAAGCCCCTCGGACTTCCGTGGTCTGGCCGCCTCCTGGTCGCAGCTCTCCGTGGGTGGGCAGTCTCTGGAGCCCTGGGAGGTGTGCGTCTCTGGTCCCCGGGAAGAAGCTGCCGGAGCTGCTAGGTAGAGCAGGACAGTCTGGGCCGGGGAGGCCGAGAAGCAGCAGCTGAGACGGGCACTGAGCGGGAGGTGCAGGGCAGACACGGGCCGGTTCCCTTGGCTCTGACAGTGCGTCGCCAGCCGAGGCAGAGGGGCATCTGCTAGGGGCCGTGGTGTGGGGTGTGTCGGGGTGTTGGGGCGAGGGGCTGAGCTCTCTGGAGGTGCTGCATAAGCATACCCACCCACAGAGACACGTGTGGGGGTCCACATGCATGTGGCTCCGTCCTTCCGCGTCGTCAGTCTGGGTGCTCTGCTCCCACATGGCCAAGGGAGCGTGTTCCCGTGGGTGTGCTGGGTCTCTGTGTTGGCAGACGGGGTGATGCCACGGTCCCAGACTCCATGGCCATGGGGTTGGGGGAGGTGGCTCTCTGGTAGGCCTGGTGGGATCAGAGCAGGAGGGCAGGGGGCTGCGGGCTCTGGGAGCACCTGTGGCCCAGCACAAAGCCCTCCGTGGACCCCTGGTCCCCACACACTCAGGGGTCGGCCAGCCCCTCACAAGCTCCTGGCCAGGTGCAAAGCCATCTTTCCTTTCTCCTGTGATGACTGAGATACGCAACTTTAAATATGGATGAAAAGGTAGATAGCCCCCAGAAAAGTTATGATTCAGGATTTGCAAATGCCTTCATGAATGCAGGATACCTGGAGGGCAGGTGCACACGGTCAACGGGTCCTGTTTTCCGCCCTAGAGGACCCTTCCTGTCAGCGCCAGGTGAACTCTGGCCCCCAGGCCACGCCCCTGATTGCGTAAATACAGTTGTGTTGGCATGAGGCCCCGCCTGTTGATTTACGTAGGGTCTGCGGCTGCTTTTACACAACACCAGCAGGAAGCACAGGTCCCGCCAGAGCGAGACCCTAGTTCCGCGGGCCCATGCCCAAGTCTGCGTCCCTCGCTGCGCGAGGGGCTCTCTGAGGTGGCCGGCACAGTGCGTGTACCCTGGGGAAGGAGGGGACACTCTCAGCACCAGACGAGCCCGTGAAGGGCCCTGGGGACCAGAGGCTGGCACACTGGGCCTCCCGCCCCTCCCTGGCCTGTGTGCAGGCCTGGCTGTCACAGGAAGCGTTCCCTTTGCCGCGGTGGCGCTAGAAGGCTTAGCTGAGCTGTGGAGTCACCCCCGTGCTGCAGGTTGGCCAGGCCGCGCAGGGCAAACTGTGCTTATCGAGGGGTTTATAAATAGCCACGCCGGGTGACTCAGGTCCAGCCGGCGTCTGCCCTGGGTCCCTGGGCCGGGCACAGTTGGGCCACTCGGTGGCAAAGGAAGCATGTTGGATGGGAGCCGTGGTGCCCGATGGGAGAAGGGACGGGCAGACAGGGCAAGGGCAAGACAGGTCCTGGTAGCCCGGGCGAGGGGCCGTCAGGAGGAGACAGCGGAGGAGACAGATGCGTCTGCTGTGTACCCCCGCCTTGCCTGGTCTGTGCCCCCTCCCCTGCTCCTTACCCTGAGGACACCCGGGGACCCACACAGCGGATGGGAAGCCCCACATGGGGCAGAGCAGGACAGAGCGCACCTACCGTGTCCACTCGGGCCTTGGCTGTGCTTGGGGACAGTGGAGAGAGCTGCGTGTCCCCTGCGGGGTCCTAAGGCTGGAGGTCCGTGTCCAGCCCGTCCTCACCTGGGTAAGGGGTCTCGTTCAGCTTGCTGGAAATCGCCTCCTACGTCTGCTCTGACGCCAGGGGCCGTGTGGTGACGTGAGCTGGTGGGTGTGGCCCGAGGGGAAGCCATGGGACTGCTGAGGCACACAGATCAGAACCCAAGAGTGGAGCCGGCTGGGCACGCTGACGTCAGGGTGCGTCACCCAGCGCAAGTCACAGGGATGTGACCAGCCAGGGCCGAGGGACACACTGTGTGAGCCAAAAATAGGAACCGTGTTTAAGTTTTAGAAATGCTTTACAGGAAAAGACATGGCAGTGGATCCCCCAAGGACCCACCCCTCTCCCTCGTGGGAAGTTGCCACCCGTGGCGTGTGGGCCCGTGGCCCCTCGAGGCTCCCACACCGCCTCTTCTTTTGCCCCATCGGCCCCTTCCCGCACTTTCCCGGGCGCTGGCTGCTGGAGACGGCAGGCTGGTGACAAGGGTCTATCCCACCACCTCGCGGCAGAGCCTTTGCCTGCGGCTTAGGACGCGGAGAGGAAAGGTGCGGATTTGCCTGACCTGCCTCTCACGGGGTTCCCAAGCTGTGTCCCCGAGCCCTGTCAGCCCGGGCCAGGTCACGCTGAAGCTGCCCTTGGCTGGCTTTGTCCTGGGTGCCACCGGACTATCCCTTGGTCAGGCCCTGTCAGCCCCGCCCAGAGCCTCAGGGCTGCAGAAGTCAGGATTCGGGGCTCAGGTTCCTAGATCAGAGCTGCCTTTGCCCTGTACCCCCACCGAGGGCCAGATCGTGTCGGCCTGAGCGTGTCTAGCTTTACGCTTGAGGCCATCTAGCAGAGCAGGTCTTGCGATCATCTCTCGGGACAGGCGCTGAGGCTCAGGGATGTAAGGGGACTGGCTGAGGCTGAGGAGGGAATGAGATGCCGAGTCCCCGCTGCCGAGTGGCGATACAGCCTGGAGAACCGGAGCTCACAGGGTACCCGGCAGACGCTGGGCATAAGCCACGCTGTCTACCAGGCAGCAGAGCCTTCCCCAGAACAGCGCAGCCAGGCCCTGGGGTCGCGTGCCTCGAATCCCGGCACTCTGGGAGGCTGAGGCAGGAGGATCACAAGCTGAAGCCCATGGGCCTGGGCAATTCAGTGATTCAGCAAGATCCTGTCTCAAAATCAAACTGGAATAAGGGCTGTAGCTTCAGCTCGGTCCCAGCCCAAGCCCTGCAACGGGGCGGAGCAGGGGAGGGCCGGAGAGAGGGGGAGAGGACGTCGGCCACACTTGGCTAGGGGCGCCCGCAGGCCCAGCAGCCTCCTGGACCCTGTTAGCTGCTCCGAGCAGCTCAGGGTTCCCGGCCAGCTGACCTGTCTCTGTATCCCTGAGCCTCGGAGTCCTCCTCTGTAGAATGGGCATACACCAGCGCCCACGCCGAAAGGCGCTGCCAGGGCTGTGTCAACTACGCACAGCAAGTCCAGGCACAGCTATGTCCTCTCCGCTGTCCTGTTTGGAGGTTTTCAGCTGCTCTACTCCAGCCTACATCTGTCCCCTCTCAAGGTCATCCAGGAGACGGCCGAGTGCCCCAAGACCTCGCTGATCTGGGCTGGTTGCTCAGTTGGTGAGCAGCTGGCCTCACAGAGGACTGACTTGTGCCCACGTGACCACTGGACATTTGCACAGGACTCTACATGATCCCCTGCCCTTTGAGGCCAGAGAGGGTTCTGGATCTGTGTGCCTCCTGCCCTCAGGGTAGAGGGCCGAGTCCGAGCAGGATAGGACATTGTCACCCACACAGCAGGGTCTCAGATGACAGGACACCCCAGTCCTTCCCCATGCCTATGGACAGGAAGATGGCAAAAGGTCGTATTTACGTAACTTGAACCTCAACCCATGAGCACGTGAGGGCGAGGTTTGCCCAAGTCGGCCTGGTGGTTGCCTGGGAGACAGACACACCACACAGGAGCATCAGGCCGTGTGCACAGGGGGCTGCAGGACCCTCAAGGGCACCTATGACCCCCACAAGGCTGAAGAGGGAACCCAGGGGATACCCTTGGAAGGCAGCTAGGAGGCCAGGCAGTGCCAGCTGGAGCCCAGGACTTTCCCTGTTTCTCTGCCCTTTATGGTGAGGAAAGGTTAGCCGTCTAGTGGCCCCTGGTCCCAGGCTGGCAGGGCACACGGTGGTGACGGGGTGTCCACTGGACAGTCATGGGAGCCAGGCGCAGCCCCTCACAGACGCAGCCCCGCCCACCCGCCCCACGAGGCAGCCTCTGTTATTGGTCTCATTTGACAGACAGGGAAACTGAGGCACAAAGACTTTTTTATCATTTGCTGAGTGCCACCCAGAGCTGGTCCGGCCGGGACCCAAGCCCAGGGAGGCCCTGCCCACTCCCCAGGGCAATGCCGCCCCACATCTGCGGGTCAGAGGCAACGGGAGCTGCACTGAGCGGGCACCTACTGTGCGCTTTACCAAGTCCCGTCGCTGCTCTTGGCAGTCCTGTGGGTGGCCTGCTCGCTGCCAGGGTCGGTATGGAATTCCGTCCCTGCAGTATCCCCCTGAGACCCCAGGGTCCCTGTTTCCATCTTGGTTACTAGAACAAACAAACAAACAAAAAACCCATGATCATCAGGTAATTCGTAAGTAACAAAGCCATCTGTCATGGTGCCAAGACCAGGGCCTGGTGGCGGCAGGCCTCACAAGTCCCATCGTCACAAGTGGCAGCGTCCCCTCCCGCTGTGTCTGAGGCCCGAGCTCAGGGAGGCCCTTCCACAAAGGCATAACTCCCTGGGCGGACCCTGCCCACAACAGCTAGTCTCGTCCCAGGGGCCACAGGAGGCAGGGGCCAAGGACAGCCCCACTCCCAGCGCACCCTGCCACGGGACAGCTCTATGAGGTGGCGCTTCCAGGACCAGCCTCCCTGCACTGGTCATCTGTGGTCACCAGGACGCCCGGGATGCTGGTAGGGTCACCTCATAGGTCCCGCTGAGCTCAGGCACAGGGTGTGGCTTGCTTACGTGAAGTCCATGTGATTCCAAAGCTCTTACCTGAGAGACGTGTCCGAGTCCACACACAGCACTGCAGACCCTGCGCTCCGGATCCGGGGCCAGGAAGCTGCCCTGGGGCCATGGACCTCCAGATCACCTCCAGGGAGACCCAGGGGAGCGACAGGTAGTGCAGGCTAAGAGCCACTGCCCAGGCGTGGGGTGGGCGCACGAGGCGTCTGCAGACCCGCCCTGGAGACAGAAAGGCACAGCTGGCTATGGGCCCACTGCCCGGGGTCGTCCTCCTTCCCCGACCTCGCCCGTCCCTGCGCTGGCCCTCGGGTTGCCAGCAGTTCACGCAAACAAGGCCCCATGCCCGGCCTCTCAGCTGGAGGGGCTAGTCTGGGACTGAGCCTTTTTTGTTGTGGTTTTTGCCAGGAATAAATGATATATTCATTGCAAAATTATATACTAAAAGAAAACATAGTTTATCTTAAGTAAATGTTTTATACGATCAAAGTAGCAGGACTTTAAAAGATCAAGATGGTAAATATGTTCTCAAAATTCATCAGAATTAGAATAAATAGGATCCCCTGGTTTCTTCAGCATGTCAGCACGACGCCAGTATTCAGCAGGGATTTTCCTCTTCTGAGTGATATTTAAGTATATTACGTATCAGACACTGCAGCATTGAGCGTTTTCCCCTCAAAATCGGCTCCTTGCTTTGTCTGAGTTGTATTTCACACGCAACTCCGCACGAGCGTTCTGCTGTGCTGCGTGTAATCACGGGGTACGACTCGGTATTTTCTCTCCCCTTCACCTTATTGATACGTCTGTGTGTGAAGCAGGAAGGGAGATGGGAAGGCCCTGTAAGTTTGGCGCACTACAGGTGCCCACAAAATACTCAAGCTCAGTGCAAACACTGTGTATCACATATACACACACCAATAACATAGACTGTGTCTTTTTAAAGCATTGCAGATCCTAAGTCCATACTGACTCTCAAATTCAGCAGCAAGTGGGTTTTTGTTGGGTTTTTTTTTTTTTTTTTTTCTGTCTTGTTTTAGGTTTTGGCACTGGGGATGGAGCCCAGGGCCTTTTGCACTACATCCACGGCCCGCTTCTTATTTGTGATTTTTAAGACAGGGTCTCAACCCTCCTGCCTGAGCCTCCCAGGCTGCCGGCATTCCAGGCTGCAAGGCTTTTGGGGGCAGGACAGAACTACCCAAGCAGCACGCATCAGGAGGGCAGCTTGGCCCTGTGACTTTCGCCTCCTGTACAGGGTGTCCCAAAGGCTGCCTTGCACATAAAAAAGCATTAAAAGTATAAAATATAATACGAAAATGTGTTTGCTCAGGATTAATTTGTCATAGTATTTGAGTTAAAGCTAATACTATGAGAAATATCGCAGCAGCACGAGACTGAACGTGTAAGATGTCCCCAAAGTCTTCACATGTAGAGAAAATGAACAGACGTGAGGACCAGCAGCCTGCAGCCGGGCTCAGAGCCCGCGTGGGGCGGGGATGAGGCTCTCTTCCTGTTTGTGACAGGAGGCAGGCCGGGTTCCTGACCCCTTGCAGCCTGGCAACAGGCAGGGACAGCCCTGGGGCTCAGACCCTTCTGCCACCGTGCCCCTGGCTAGGGGACAGCTCGGGACCTGGTGGACCTTCTGGCCTGGCCCCAGGAACCAAGCCCACCATTCCTCTCCACAAGAGCAGCCTGGGCAGGCCAGGGGACTTGGTCTGTTCTATAGTAGCGTCAGGTGGCACGCCCACGTTGACACCCTTAGAAGCAGTCTTCCGGCCCTCCCAGCTACCCAGCACCACGCCGGCTCCTAGGGGTCCTGATGCAGGTGTTTCTGTGAAGGGTGGGAGGGGTGGGGCGGCGCGCCGGGGGACGGATGCAGGGGCGACGGTGTGCAGGACAGAACGTGAGCGCACGCAGGGAGGGAACAAGCAGGAGGGAACACATGCACCCCCACTGAGCTCCCCTGAGCCTGAGCAATCCTCTCCAGCTGGGGGCTCTGTCCCCAGACTCCGGCCAGGCCTCCAGTGCTACCACCATCCTGCGGGGGAGCCCCAGACGGGACGGGGCAGCCCTGAGACCCACACCCCGGCCCAGGAGGACCCCACGCCGGTGGCCCTGTGTCTCTTAGGACCTGATCTAGGCAGGACACGTGGCCAGGTGATGGTAAGGAGGTCTCAGCAAAGCCATCTCCGCCCGCCCCACGGCTGTGGCTCCCTACCAAGTCCCGGAGGCCCCTGCCAGCCCAGGGCCTGAGGGAGGCACAGAGAAGGGGACGCAGAGGGCTCGAGATCCCCCGTCTTCTCCTCCCCAGGCAGCAAGGTGCAGCCATGGTTTGGACTTCACGTCCCAGGAGCCCCCTGTGTGTGGAAGGTGACAGGATCGCGGGTGCTGAGCTCATCAGTGGGCTCACCCACGGGAGGTCCGTGGCTGTCTGTGCTGCTGGAGGCGGGCCTACTAGAGGGTCACGGGGTGCGGCCTGGAGGGCCGTGTCCCGCCTCCTCTCTTACCTTCCCGCTTCCCTGCGCCGCCCTGGGGTGAGGAGCTGTCCCCCGCCGTGTCTCTCCCCGACGGTGCGTGAACTGAGATCTCCGAAATGGGAGCCAAAATAAGCCTGTCCTCCTCCGCGGTGTGGGTACCAAGTGCCATGCCCAGCAATGACAGTGACCAAGGCCTGGACGAGCACCGCGTCGAGGCTTCCCCCGCCCACCCCCAGGGGCTCCCTGAGGTGGCAATAGTGGCCTCTGGCTTCTGTGGCCGCCATCCTGGAAGTGTCCCGGATATCCACCCACCGCGGGGCTCAGAGGGGCCACACGTTGATGTCACCTGTAGAAGACCCAGTCTCCTGCAGGCTGCTGCTGCCCCCAGGGACAACTGCCTGTGTCCCTGGGTGGGACAACGCCAGCACAGCTCTCTCCGGGGCCCAGGAGCCTCGGAGCCACTTGAGAACATGTGGCTTTTGCAGGACACTGGTGCCGGGCTAGGTGCAGGCTGCTACCCACCCCAGGATTAAGCCCCACGAGGGGGCTCCCTGCACCGTGGGGGGCAGCTGCACGGGCGTGCCCCAGGTCAGCTGGGGAGACAGAGCTGGCAGCTTCCTTCAGGAGCGTCCCTGGAGCCGGGCACAGCTGATCTCCAAAGCCAAAGAGAACCAGGACAGTACAATGCCCGCGCGCAGCGATGAGCTGGGGAGACGCCACCCTGGGGCCAAGAGCAGGCGCCAAGGCCAAGGACAGGGTCGTGTCCTGGTAGTGGAGGCCCCGAGAAGTGGGCAAGCGGCGAGCAGGGAGGCCTCAGTTTCCTCAGCTGTGCCGTGGGTGGGACCAGGTTTCACTGATGAGCGAGCGAGGGCGGAGCTGACGAGCCCCAGACACCTGCCACGCTGGCCCCTTCCCTAAGGTCCCCTGTTGGTCTGTCCCAACTCTCCCCGCTGTGGGCCAAATGCCGGTATGCCCAGATTCCTGTGCGGGGACCTTGATCTCAGGGGACGGTGTCAGAGCTGGCACGCGGAGGCGCGAGGTTGGGAGGGCGGAGTCCTCATGCGTGGGATCTGTGCCCTACAAGCAGAGACACAAGGAGCATCCTGCCCCTCTGGGGACACATGGGGACGTCTGTCTCCACACACTGGACATGCAGTCCTTGATCCTGGTCTGCCAACCTCCAGAACTTTGAGAGATAACATCCTTTCCGAAGTCCTCGTTTAAGGGGACTTTTGTTACAACAGCCCGAGCCAATTAAGGCATTCACTCGTCAGATACAGAAAGTATGTAAGAGCCAAGTGGGCGGTACAGGCCTGTAATCCCGGCACAATGGGAGGCCGAGGCAGGAGGATCACAAGTTCAGGCCCAGCCTGGGCAACTTGGCAAGATCCTGTCTTGAAGTTAAAAAAAAAAAAAGAAAAAAAGAATTAAAATTGCCTCAGGATATAGCTTAGTGCAAAGGCCCTGGATTCCACAGTACATGAGCACACACGCACACACACACACACACACACACACACACACACAAACACACACAAACGTGCACACACACAGGAGAGAGACCTAGTTAGTTCAGTGGATTGCAGAAAAAAATAAACTGGGCTTCTGTGTCTGTGGGTTCAGCACAAGCCACCTGCTTCCGAGGCCCAAGCATCTTCCCAGCTGCAGAGAGGAAGAAGCCACCACCAGTGTCCCCAGCACGTGGGCTATGCTGTGGGTCTCGTGACGAGGTTGCATGAGCCCTGGGAAGACACAGCCAGTCTGCTGCTGCCCAGGGAAGAGCCCGTGGGAGCCCACGGGAAGGCAGGGCGGGCCTCGCCGTATGGCGGCAGTCACTGCAGGCCTCTGGGACCTCCAAGGAGCTGTGGTCCCCAAATCCGAGCCAGGATGATTGCTGCTATTATTAATCAACCACCCCGACGAGACCACTATGCCGGGGCTGTGCTCTGGGGAGGGGCTTGTGGGAGCCCTAGGCCTGTGTTTGAGATGTGCAGAGGGGGCTTATTTTAATTAGTTTCCGCTTCGTCCTGAGCACTGTGAAAATCCTCCCAGGCTGCTTTTCGGTTCTTCAGCTGTCAGAACGGCAGTGCCAGCCTCTGGCCACACACAAACCCAAGGACGCTGGCCCCTCCCAAGCGGCCTGGGCTCCGGCCGCTGCGGCAGCCTTTGCTCCAAACCTGTCCAAACTCACTGGGGAAAGAGCCTTTGCTCCAACTTTACTAACAAGATAATAATAATACATTCATGACTGGAGCAGTTGCATTAGAAATTTCAAAAGCTTAAAACAGGTTCCTGAAGATTTCCCGGACTAGGCACAAGTTCATGAATATTAGGAGGAATATAAACCAACCTTGTGCTAATTACCACCAAAAATGCCTAGGTCTGGAGCATTGTTAAGTATAGATTTACAAAATAAAGACAGAACCAGAGGGCAGCTATATTACAAACCACACCGTGGTTGGGATCTGGACTGTCCCCCAAAAGCCTCATGCGATCGGATGTTACGGATTATCTGTGGAACCAGGTGCTGTTAGGAGACGAGGCCTGGTCCGAGGGGCGTATTCCGGGTGTGTGGTAGAAGACAGGCGTGAGACAGGTTACAGAGCACAGGCAAGTGGACTGGAACATAGGCGTGTGGTGACCTTAACCTCGGAAGGAGCAGAACACTGAGGCCGGACCCGGAAGGGGCGGACCACTAGGACGGGACCTGGAGGGACGCATGCTCCTTCCGGCCTTCCTTCTGGGACGTGACCTGACTTGGCTCCTGTCTGCAGCACTGTGAGGAGCTGCCCTCTTCCACCTCTCCCGTGTCCACCCCTGTTGCCAGCCACCCATGAATGCACTGTGACCCTCTGAAACTGGGAGCTAACAAACTTTCCTGCCCAGATTTGTGTACATCAGGTATTTAGTCACAGCCATGACAAAGCCACTGAGACAAAAGTGCTACCGACCCTCAGAGACGGCTCTTCCAGCGGGCACCCACCCTCTCAGCCCCGTGGTGATTCGCACGCTGCTAAAATTGCTTTTCTTCTTCTTTCTGGGTGGGCAGCGACAACATCAAATGTAAGCAAGAAAAGAAGCTTGGGAAGGACAGATCCTAAATCCCAGCAAGACAGCCCCCCGCAGCCCCCGCGGACCCGACAGGTAGGTGAGCGCGCTGGGCGTCTGCTGCTGTAGAGACAGACACCGCGCACACCCAGCTTAAGACGAAAGGAGCCAGTAGGCACGGCACCAGCCCGCGACCCCAGGACGCTGGGGGCAGGAGGGCTGCTCAGCAGCTCAGCAAGACCCCGTTTCAAGATTAAAAGCATAAAAATGAGCTGGGGCTGGAATTCACGTGAAGACCCTGGCCCCAGCCCGTGCCACAGTAAGGAAAAGGGAGAGGGGTTTTGGCCCTGGCGCCCAGTGACACCGACCTCTGGGTCGGTGGCAGACCCAGCCACGCCGCGGAAGCCACCCCCATCCCCTGGTCTCACCAGCCACCGTGTTTTGAGTTCTTCCTGCCAGTCATTCTCACTGGGGTGAGACAGAGCCTCAGAGGCGTTTTGATTTGGGTTTCTTAACGGCCAAAGAGGCTAAATGTTTTTTCACATGCTTGCTGGCCTTTTAAACTTTCTCTTCTGAGAAATTTCATTTCAGTTGCCGATTTTTAGTGGGGCCATTTATTTGGAGGGATTTTATTTTTTGATTTCTCTACATATTCTAATTATTAATCCTCTGTCTATGGCATCACTGGCAAAAATTTCCCCCATTCCGTGGGCTGTCTCTTCACCCCGTTGTTTCCGCGGCTGTGCAAAATCTTTTCGGTTTGACACGGCCCCATTTATTTTGATTCTTGCTGCTGTTTCACGTGCAACTGGCGTTCTGCTCACAAAATCCTTGCCTGTCCCTGTGCCTTCCAGAATGTTCCCTAGCTTGTCCTCCAGCAGGTTCTCTGGTTCTGTTTTGGTATCCAGCTCTCTGATCCATTTTAATTTGATATTAGTATAGGGCAAAGATAGAGGTCCAGCCTCGTTCTACAGTAGAGCTCTACGACTTCTCACCTCGCAGACTCAAAACTGAGCCTTCTGGCCACACCGGCCCCAGGCCCAGCCTGCCTCAGAAGCCACCGCCTCCTCCCCACTGCTACCGGTCCGGTCCTCTTTCTCACACAGCAGCCTCAGATCAGAGCTGCCCGTCAGCAGCTGCTTTATTTCACGGAGCGTAAGGTCCTGTGGGTTCGCCCGTGTCGTCACCAACGGCAAGCTGGCCCTCTTCCCAAAGGTGAAGGGGTACGTGCCGCGTGCACACACTTGCCGTCTCTACCCCTTCCTCCGTCCATCCACCATTCAGGGTGCTTTTGGGTTTCAGCTCTTTAGAGCAATGGTTCTGGGGAACCAAACCCCAGGACCTGAGCTACATCCCAGCCCTTTTTCATTTTGTGACAGGCTCTTGCTAAATTGCTAAGTTGTTCAGATTGGGACTGAACTCCCAGTCCTGCTGCCTCAGCCTCCCAGCACTCGGGTGCTGGGATGACAGGATTATGCCCCTGGGCATGGCCAGTATCTTTCAAGATCCTGACTTCATTTCTTTTACATAAATACCCAGAAATGGAACTGCTAGGCCTTAGGTGTTTCTGTTTTCCATTCCTGAGGGCTGTTCCAACTTCTGCCCATCACCACGGTAACGATCCTGTGCTCAGGTGCGTGGCTCTCCTTCTGCCCATGTCCACCAACACTGGCACATAACGTCATATTCTATAATACTGCCTTATATAATGTTACATACTGTCTTAGTTACTTTTTTGTTGCTGTGACTCAATACCCGACATCCACAAATTTAGGGGAGGAAAGGTTTATTTTTGCTCACAGTTTCAGAAAGTCACAGTCCACTCGGGCGGCCGGCAGCCATGGAAGCACATGGCAGAGGAAGAGGTGGAGGCATCTTCTCATGACATCACACACAGGAAGCCGAGTCAAGTCGAGTCGAGTCTAGTCCTCCAAGGAAGGCAGGAAGCAGCTTCTATGTCCTTCCAGGTCTCAGCCCAGTGACCAGCCCCTCCTGGAAGGTGTGGTAACGCCCACTGCACACCATTAATCCTAATTCACACGCCTGTGATCCACCCGTCCAGACTAGACCCCAATCTCCCAACAGCCCATGGTTCCATAGACAACCCATAACATTCAAACACCTGAGACATTTGGGGGACACTCCAAATCCACACCACAATATATATATAGCAGCCACCCTGACAGGCATGAGACGCCATCTCGTCGTGGCTTTAATTAGCTTTGGCCTGGCGACCGGGAGCACTTAACTCCCTTTTCTACACTGTTCATCCTCTCTCCTTTGGAGAACTGTCTTGGCTCAGTTGAGTCATCTGCTGTTAAGGTTTGTTTTTTTCTTCCCATCAGGAACAGGTCGTGTTGGCTTTGCTGCTATGGTGCACTTGCTTTTCTCCTGTCGAATTGTGGGAGCTCCCTCTGTGTCTTGGGCATCCACACCCTATCCAACACGTGGTTGGCGGCGGTTTCCTCCCAGTCGCTCCATCTTTTTGATCCTTTCCTTTGCTGACCGGAAGCTTTCTAGTCCCGCGTGATCCCACTTGTCCCCCGTGGCCTGCGATCCCTCCAGTGCTGATTTCTTAACGCCGTGTACCGATTAGGCAAGGCTCACCACGCCACGGAGGACACTCCGCTGCACCCAGAGCCTGTGAACCGTGGCATCGGTGAACGCTACTGTAGCACTTTCTAGGCAGGTGTGTGAGGTAAAACTGGGTACCCGAGGCTAGCTGGGTTGACACGCAGATGCAGTCATCGTGGCCCCTTACCTACCAGATCAGCACGGAGCGCAGGTGCGGAGCTGTTGCTGGGGTAACTTGTTCACATGATGCGCTTCTTTCTTGCGCAGAGAAAATAAATCTCCACCTTGTCACTGCACCCGGCCACCTAGAAGCCATCCGTCCGAGGGAAAGCGTGCCGCACCGACCACTCACCAGTATCACCACCCAAAACCCCCAGCTGCTGGGAGCTACTTCCAGGAACCACAGACCATGCAGGGCAGCAAGAAGTGTGCGGACGGCTTCAGCGACTCCTCCAGCATCGGCAGCATGCCAGATGACGCGGACCGCGAGGTGAGCAGCCTCACGGACCGTGCCTTCCGGAGCCTGTGCGTCTCTGAGGACATGTCCTTCCATGAGTCCGATCTGGCCCTGTCCCCCGATGTCACCCACCAGGTGTTGGGGCCTCTCCGCCAGGGAACAGTGAGTCACACCCACAGAAAAAGCGGCATTTGGAGCCAGCTTCCAGCGCACGGCACACAGCACACAGGGTGGGCGGCCACCCTCCAGCAGCTGCCCAAATATGTCCAAGGGGAGGAGAAGGACCCCCAAACCAGCCCCCCACTGCGGTCAGCCCAGAGGAGACTGGAAGTGCCAGTCTCTGGCCTGCGGAACAGCGGCAAGCCAGCTTCCAAAGTCTCGTCACTGATCAAATCGTTTGACAGGACTGAGGCGCAACGCTGTGACAGCAGGCCTCCCACCAGCAAGCCGCCGGCGCTCAAAAATCCCGCCAAGTTTGCCCCGCTTCCAGAAAGCGGCGTCCACTTCTGCTTTGACTCGGCCTTCCTGACTGTCCGGAGGGTGCCTGCGGAGGTCTCCAGTGCCCATCCAAGCAGCCACCAACCTAGCAGAAACCACGGGGAGCCAGAGTCCCCCAAGAGCCCCGAGATGGCCCGCCCCAGCTCTGGGGGCTTCCTTCCAGGCTCAGAGGACTCGGCCAGCTCCCTAAAGGCAAGGTTCCCCTCTCCACCCCAAAAGCCAGCCAAGGCAGAGGCCGGGACAGGCCAGGAGCGTGCCCCCAGGGGGACTTTCCTACACAGCGAAAACAGCGCCTTCGAGTCATGGAACGCACACCAGCCAAAGCTGCTCGAGAGAAAGGCCGCGGCTGACTCGGTCCCAGAACGCAGAGCCCCCAAATACAAGGACGTGCCCCCGGTCCAAGA
Organism: Ctenodactylus gundi; assembly: GCA_004027205.1. Taxonomy (NCBI): domain Eukaryota; kingdom Metazoa; phylum Chordata; class Mammalia; order Rodentia; family Ctenodactylidae; genus Ctenodactylus; species Ctenodactylus gundi. Next base: position 155,582 of record PVKB01000192.1, on the reverse strand, counting down.
AGCACCAGCCCCCGAGCACAGGTTCTCCCCCCGCCTGGCCCAGGCCAGCTGCCCCCAGGAGGAGAACAGGTTGGCAACAGGGGCTCTGTCCACATCTGCCCATAGCTGGGGGACCAGGGGTGCTGAACCCCAGGGATTCCCCGTGGAGGGGACCAGGTCCAGCTCCCAGCCTGAACCACCGGTGAAGCCAGCCCCAGCTCCGTGGAGGAAGCCCAAGGCTGGCAAAGGAGGGAGGGAAGGTCTACCCGATGCTCCGGAAGAAAAGAAACAGACCCAATACCGAGTCCCGCCCCCGTACCCGAAGCCCAGCACCCAAGGGACATTCCTGGGAGACGACGGCGTGGACGTGCCCGAGGACCCCAGCAAACACTACAGCCCTCCCTTCAACATCAGCAAGCTCCTGACCCCCGTCCTCCCCACCAAGCACGCCCTGGAGTCCTTGGACAGCCAGCTGCCAGAGGCCAGCCCGTCCCCACCTGGACAGCTCAACGGGTACCAGGAGCAGGAGCCGGGGGGCGAGGGGCTGTCCAGAGACAGCTACAAGGCCAAGGCACCCAGCCTGCTGTTCAACCTCAAGGACGTGCGGAAGCGTGTCAAGAGCAAATACAGCCCATCGCCTCTCCTGAAAGGCCCTGAGGAGAAACCCCCAGGGCAAGTGGACAGCCCGCAGGAGGCCGTGAGCAACGGAGACGCGCTTCCCAATGGGCTGGGGGAGGGCCCGCTTCCAGACGCCCCCGTGGCACTGCCTGGTGACACACAGGACCCCACCGCCCGCGCCACCGAGCACTCTGCACACAGCCCCAGCTCGCCCCTGGAGACTGCCAAGACCCTCTTCTCCCTCAACGGGGACTCCGGGAGAAGGAGCGGCGGGGGACAGGACACCGCTGACCGGGAGTCAGACCTGGGTCTCTCTGGGCCGCCCTGGCACCCAGACCCCAGGAGACGCGGCGCTCGGAAGCACCTGTCCCTGAAACTGACCGCCCAAGAGCCTGAGGCTGTAGAGAGAGCAGAGACCCACCAGCTGGAGAACGGGTGGTCACAACCCCTGTCTCAAGAGACAGACCGTGAGCGAGAGGCTGGGCTGGTGAACCCGGAGCTGACCCCGGCGGTCTCCCCAGGACCCCTCTCCCCGGAGGAGGAGGACGTGTTTTACAGCGACAGCCAGTCTGACTTGGTGCCGGGCCTCCCCAGCAGGGCTAAGGTCAGCACCAGTTCCTCCGATCAGTCCTTCGCCTCGTTCGACGATCAGCAGAGGCCGTGGTGCAGCGAGAGCCAGCGGGAAGAGAGGCAGAAGCGTGCGAGCGCAGGTGCCAGCCAGAAGGAGAAGGAGGCGCCGCTGCCCAGGGCCATGAGCGGTGGGCAGGCGCGCCCGGCGGGGCAGGGCCAGGGAAGAGCGCAGGAAAGCCAGGGTGAGGGTCTGCCTGCAGGGAGACCCCGGCAGGCGTCGGCGGAGGATGGGAATTTCCGAGGCTCTCGGGGCGGAGGAACCAAGCATGCGGCCGTGTCCCACGCCAGGGACCCCACACCCTCACCATCTGCAGCTGCCAACAAGCACCTGCTATTCACAATCAAAGACAACACCCTCCGGGCGACCCCCGTAATCAAGCCTATCATGCTGCCTCTTCTGAGGACTGTGTCCTTGGAGGACACGCAGGGCGGTGGCCACGGGGAGGATGACCTGCCGAGGCCAGGGTGGGGGGACGATGCTGGCAGCCTCAGGGCCTCCAAAAACAAGGAAAGGCCCAGCACCCTGACAGCCACCAACACACGGGGCACACTCTTGAAGCAGGTGGGCTGTGAGGTCCTGGAGGACGCTGGTCAGGTGTCCCCTGCAGCTGAGATGGACGTCTACTGGTCTGTTCCCCAGGGGACGCTGCCGTCCCCACCCCTGGTGGGAGAGAGTGACCGGATGAAGCCAGCCCAGGAGGGGGCCCAGGAAGCGACACCCGGCGACAGCATCAGGGGGCCCACAGACTCAGGGAAGCTGGCCGCTCCCCGGCAGGTCCCCAGGATCTCGTTCCCTGAGGATGACTTGGTAGACGGGCCACCCCCACCACCGCTGGCCACCTGCTGGGAGGGGCCGCCCCAAGATCCCCAAAGTCATTTCCTGTCAGCACCCAGAGTAGGGCTGCCACTGGGGAAAAGACCGGCCCAGGGGGAGGCGGCAACATCCCCCAACCCCAGCTCCCTGGGGGAGAGCGGTGCTTGCTCCCCGGCCGCCAGCAGCCTCTGGGGCGACGCGCCCCAGGCCCCCGGGGAGCTGGGGCTCGAGGAAACGCCCCACACCAACCCCTGGGTCAGCCCAGGACCTGCCAGGCTCACACGGCGGGAAAATGTGACACACGGCCTGGCATGGGACGCGGAGGGCTCCGAGTCCCTGCTCCAACCTGCTGCCGAGGACTTCCGGACACTGTCCCCAAGAGATGCCTTGTTGGACTCACAGTCTTACCCTGGGAAACCAGAGCCTCCTGCTCAACCAAACAGGGCAGCCGGCAAGCCCCCCACGGTGCCCCCCAAAACCGAGAAGGCCCTTCGAAGGGCAAGGAAGCTAGCAAACAAGAGGAGAAAGGCTGATCAGGTGCCCGAGAGGCTCAGTGAGGGACGGGAGGACACGCCCTGGACAGAGCGCACACCCCGGTCCCCAGGAGAGGGACCGCGGCCCAGGCTCCCCACCATCCGCGCCCTGCTGCCCCCCTTCCACCGTCACTCAGTGTCGGGCATCTCAGAGCCTCTGGGGAGGCGGCCCTGGGATCCCCAGCCCCTCACACCCCTGCCCCCCTACCCCGCGGCCCAGAAGCTCTTGCAGGACCCCCAGTCCGGGGAATACTATGTCTTCGACTTGCCACTCCGAGTGAAAATCAAGACCTTGTATGACCCTGAAACGGGCAAGTACGTCAAGGTCTCTGTCCCAGCCGACCCTGAGGACACGTCCCCCGAGCCAGCCCTGCCGGATGCCCCAAGCACGCCCTACCTGCTGTACCCTGGCCTCCGGCCGATGCCAGTCCCTGCCCTGATGCCCCTGCGCTGCTCTTCCCAGCTGTCCGCCCCCACCTTCCTCAGGCAGGGTCCCCCACACCCCAGGCCCCAGAGCGCCCAAGGTGCTGGACCTTGGGCTGGTCCTGGGCATCAGGGCGACTCCACCCCGCCTGCTGCTGCCGAGCACTCCCGGGCACCGCCGCAGGGCCCAGAGGAGGAGGGCACGGAGGCCCCGGGGCTGGGCATCATCTCCACTGATGACCTGGAGGACTTCGCCGCCGAAGGGATCTCCTGAAAATTGCAGCAGTCCGACCCTGCCCTCAGAACAGAGGCGCTTCTACCCCCTCCCCAAAGCAGGCACCCTCTCTCGCGCTCACACACACACAGGCGTCCTTTCCTACAGAGACAGCTGAGAGACTCCGGAAGTCCAAAACAAAGTGGGGGGTCCTAAGACTCCACCAGAAGGGCTCCCCAGCCCCTCGCGGGGTGGCACTGTTCACACGCCCATCCCCACTGCCCCGTGGCAGACGGGCCCACCTGCTCCTGGCCTCTCCCCAGCCCTCCCTGCAAGGGGCGGGGGTCCGCGGAGTTGCTAGGCTCCTGCTCCCCACCCTTCTCCAGGTGGACAGGCCACGGAGGCCCCCAAAGTACCGAGCCTTGCTGTGGGCCGGCAGCACCTCACCTGGGGTCCCGCCGCCTGGTTCCAGGTCACTCCGGGGATCAGACCGAAGGTGACAAGGCAGCCCGGCAGGTAGAGGGACTGTGGGACTGTGAGCGGAGACTGGCGCCTCCCTCCCCGGCCTGGTTTCTGCTCAAGCAGAGGCTGCCGCCTAACAAAGCGAACAAGTTTGCCAACGTGGTTCCATCCCGACTCCTGTGTTTCTTCCGTGGGCAGGGAAGGGTCCCAGCCCTCCCGGCCTTCCGTGGGACAGGCACAGGGGTGCACCGGGCCTGAGCAGAGCCCCTCCCCCGTGTCCCTTCTCCCAGCCCAGCTCCTCTCAGGCCAGGCCCCATGCCCGTACCCACAGGTAAAACGAGCGGCCCCAAAGCCACCTCCCAGGATGGCCTGAGGAGAGTGGGTCTGGCTGGCAGCCCCGGTGAGTGGCGGGTCCTGGGCCCTGCCTTTTGTGTGTTCCCAGCCTCCTGAGCTTGGAGGAAGAGTCCAGACCGGCTGTAGAGCTGAGGCCGGACCCGGCCGCACCTGGGCGATCGGGAGAGGCCGGGGGTGCCGCAGCCGGCCGGGGGACCACGTCCCTGTGCCTTTTCTCACGCCGCCTCTCATCTCTGCAGAAATCTCTTCCCTCTTGCCCTGGCGAAAGACAGGCTCAAATCCCCTCCTGGCTTAGAAGCCCCACAAAGGGCAGGACTGCCCGCCAAGCCCGCAGGGACCCCGTGAAGCACGCCCCGCCATTTCCTCCTGGGGGGCATGGGGGTGTCCAGCGCCCATCCGGACTTCTCTGGATGCAGGGGCTTGGGGCAGCCTTCCATCGCGACTGGCGTGACCTCCCCTGCTCCTCCTTCGAGGCTTCTGCCTCCCCGTACACCCACGATCCCTCACAGCATGCAGAGGCCAGACCTCCCTCTTCTGCTCCGGGCTGAGAGCTTCTCTCGGCTCTTACTGAGTGGTCAGAGGGAAGGAGAGAGGGGAGAAAGGGGGGTAGGGATTAGGCGCAGATGGCAGGCCTACAGGCACAGCGCCGCCCGAGGCCCTCAGCAGAACTAGGAGCAGCTTAGTCACCAGGCAAACCCTAACCCAATGGGATCCCCGGCGGAGTGGAGGGGCAAGGTCAGAGCTGGGAGGCAGGGAGAGTCAGAACAGCAGAGGTGGGCCACCTCTCCTCCTGCTGACTTACCACTGTGAACCCACAGAGCATGGCCAGCACGCGTGAGCGCAGGACACAGCAGCGTCCCTTGTGAGCCCAGCGCTCCCCGGCAGATGGAGGCCACAGCGCACAGAGCTGCGGGCAGGGCCTGACCCTCGTCAGGGGGGGGACGGCGTAGGCCTCAGACAGGAAGCGAGTCCTAAAAGGAGGGACCACGCGGGAGGTCAGGGCCTGCCTTGTTATCACTTCCTGGGGCCGTGAGTGAGAACAGGGTCAGTCCCCAGTGGGCACTCTTGAGCTGCTGCCACTTCGGGGGTGGGGGGGGGGGGCTCTGGAGGTTGGGCAGCTGCAGTGGACATCGAGCTGGGCTCTGATGGCCCCGCGTGGCCACCATAGGATGAATGTGCCAAATGCTGCAGAGCCGTTTTCCACCCCAGACTCTCCTGGACAGGCCACTACCCGGTAGGAGGGACAGCCTGTGCCTTCCTCGTCCCCTGCACAGGCCTTTGGCCCTGTGACTTCCAAGGCTGGTGACTGGAGCCCACACAGCTTGTACCTGACTATCTCTCTCCACAGCCTCGGCCTACCACATGCGGCCCTGGGGCCTTCCTCCATGCTAGGCAGGCCCCCAGCTCCCACAGGCACGCGAGGGAGAGGCCTCAAGACCTCACCCAGGCTTCCCCAACCCTCCCTTTCCACACTACCCACGTTTGGAGTCCTAGGGCCGAGCTCCAGCCAAGCCACGCCCAAGCCACAGACCCAGGGGCTCAGGGAGGACCGCCCCTCCCCGTAATGGCCGCTGGCCACGGGCACTGTCTAAGCCACTGACCATGAGGTAGATCGTGGCTGAGCAACAGAGAACCTCTGGGAGGCTGAGGCAGGACGGTTGCAAACGGGAGTCCAGCCTGGACACCGCAGCAACGTAAAGAAACGCTATTTCAAAATCGAAAATTAGGAGCTGGGAACATAGCTCAGTGTGAAGGCCCTGGGCTCGGCCGCCAGCGCAAAAAAAGAACAGAAAAGAAAGGAAAGGAAAGAAAAGAAAAGTTCCCCTGACGGATCATGGGTCGCGTGGGGTGCTGGGCATGACACAAGCAGATGTCTCGCACCCAAGGCCATCGCGGAAACAGGCCCCAGCTGCGTGGCAGCCCAGAGCCCGGAGTACGGAGGAGCGGTGGGAGAGGCAGGGAGGGCGCTGGCAGGGCGTGAGGATTCCAGGCCTCCGAGGGGGCCGGGCACTCCCTGCCTTGCGAGTCCAGCCGGGGAGGCCGAGGCCCAGCTGAGCCAGCCTCGGGACAGCAGGAGGGTGGCGCGGGCCTGGGTTTGGGAGGGGCCCTGCCTCCTGAGTTCACCCCACTGAGCTCAGCGAGGAATGGCCCGGCAAGGAGGGGCTCTGGTGGATCCATTACCACTCGCAGGCCATAAACCTGCCAAATAAGGCATGAGGCGGGACGGAGCTGGGGCGGCGAGCCGGGTGGAACCATCAGGCTTGGGAGACTCTGCGCATGGATTATTCATAACCCAGGCCCCGCTTCGCCCTGAGGGGAGGAAAGGGCACCCAGCCCTGCCCAGCCACAATGACGTCCTACGCCGCCCCACGATTCCTACCGCAACCCACACCCGAGTCCTCGTCCCTCTCCGAGCCTTTTTGGGGAGTAAAGGAGTCAGTAGGGATCGAGCCCAAGGCGGTCAAACTGAGCCGCATGCCCGGTCCATTTTATTTTTGGGAGAGGCTGTCACGACGTCGCTCGGTTGCTCCGGCTGGCCTTGAACTTGCACTTTGCCTGCTTCAGCCTCCCAGAGTCCTGGGATTGCAGGTGTGTGCCACCTCACCCAGCCTCGGGTATCTTCCTATAGGAGCACCAAATGGGCCGAGACCCCAGCCTTCTACGTTCCACGCACCAGAATGAACAGGCAAGCCGTGCGGGGCAGAGACTGGCAGAGAGGCGGAGGCGCCAACGGCCCTCGTGGACAGCCACCACGCCTGGAGCCGCCAGAAAACAGCGTTCCTTCACGTCCTTCTTACTGGCCACCCACTCGTGCCACCTCCGCGGGGTGTGGGGTGGCCTTCCAGCCCGCCGCGTGGGGATGAGGTCGGTCACTGGCGCAGCTGTCCTCCAGTTTCCGTTCCTTTGTTTTGGGATGCAGTGGCTCTTGACACAGATACGTCAACACCTCCCGGCAGAATTCCTGGCAGGGCTCCGAACCCCAATGCGGACAAAGTTAGTGCTATGGTCTGGACCTGGAATACCCCAAAAGCTTCGTGCTTGGAAGAGATTGAATCACAGAGTTAATCTACTGACTTCTGGTGCTACTTAGAGGTGGGACCTGGGCGGGTCACTAGGGCAGGAGCCGGAAGCACCCTGGCCCCAGCCTTCCTTGCTCACTAAGCCTTCTGTCCACGCTGTGAACAGCTTCTGTCCAGTGAGGCCTCCGCCGTGGGCTTCCGCCAGGTGGGCTGCCCGTGAATGGACTGAGACCTACTGAGAGCGTGAGCTACAAGAAACCGTTCCCGCCTTAAGCGTGGGCCTTGGGTTTTGTGTCCGAAGAGAAAGCAACTAGGTCAGTTAGTCTGGAATATCAGCCAAGGAACAGGCATTCCTCACTAAGCAGTCGGCATTTTAGCATCCATACGGCGGCACTTATGGTATCCTCGACGATGGGTCCTGGTTATTAAAAAGGGAAGAAAGAAAGAAAGAAAGAAAGAAAGAAAGAAAGAAAGAAAGAAAGAAAGACAGACAGACAGACAGACAGACAGACAGACAGAAAGGGAAGGAAGGAAGGAAAAGAAAATAGACAAAAAAAAAGAAAAAGCATGTAGAAATAGTAATGTTGAGCTGCTGACCAGAGCTCCAGCTTGCTCGTCCACCCTCCTGTTTTCACGGCCATGTCCACGGGCCAGACCAGGTCATGGTGTCCGCTGTGCAAGGAAAGGGCTATTGAAGAGCGTGGGCCAGCGAGGACACGAAGCCAGGCGGGCATTTTTGGAGGTCTAACTACCCCCTCAGGAGGGAACGGAGACACTGTGGTTGAGAATGAGTCCTAACACCACCCCAAGGCAAGCCCCTGCATGGAACGGACGCCAAACACGCCCTGATGAGGCAGAGACCAGCAGACAAGAGACCAGCAGACAGCGCGCCCCGCGAGCTGCTGGTCCTCTGAGGGGTGACGGCAGCTGGGCGCCCTGGGCGAACACAGCCATCAGGCCGCACGGGGCGGCTGTGTGGAAGGCAGCGGGTCGTGAGGGCGCTGTGCTCTCCTGGGGGTCCATCATGGATGAGCTCGGGGCTGACCGAGCTGTGCAGAGGTGGGGTCTGGTTGGAGATGGGTCACTGGGTGTGTCCTGGAAGGGTGTGTCCTTGCCCCAGGCCTCTCCTGTTTCCTGGCTGCCTCGCCACACGCTCTCTGCCATGAGCCAGCCAACTGGGGACTGTGCTTCAAACCATGAGCCAAATAAACCTCGCTTCTCTTCAGCGGCGGAAGTCAGACACGTTGTCCCAGGAGCAAGGGAGGGACTACTACGGGCTCCTCTGGAGGGAGAAGCGGAGGAGGGTGGCCAGCAGGACCGCGTGCGTAGGCCGGAGTGCCAAGGTTCAGGCAAAGTCTGAGTCCGCCAGTGACGCCGCCGCGTGCTGCAGAGTCCTTGGCCACGAGACTCGGCTGCTGTTCCGTGTCCACACAGTGGCGCACCTGACCGTCCACTCACACGCTCACTTATGCTTGCCTTGCCGCCATTTTAAAATTTGAAAATGAAACGTTTTCATCCATCTCCTGGCTTTCCCTAGCTGTTGACTGACAGAACCTGACACGGCAGTTGTAAAAGTTACATGTCGTCGTTCAGACTGTCACGGAGTCCCTCGGACGCTGTGCTGCGTTACAGGCCCGCACCCTCCAAATCCACCTGCTGACACTTCCATCCTCTGTGAGGCTGTTTTGAAAGTTTTGTTTTTGTTCGCTTTGTCATGGGTTTTGTGGCACTGGGGACCAAGCCCAGGGCCTTTGCACAGGGCTTCATGCTGGGCCATAGCCCCAGCCCATTATTTTTATTTTTTAGGACAGCCACTTTGGCATGCCACGCAGCAGCCCGGCTGAGGACTCCGTGTCTGTGAGTTCACGTTACACCTCGGTATTTCACATTTTAAATCTTCACGTGCAACAAACTGTATAAACATTCCAATGTTTTAAAGTCTATTTCCCCTGTTTTATCTCCCAAAAATGTATCGAGCAGGGCCCCGTGGCACAGGAATGTAAACCCAGTACTCCTCTGGCAGGCTGAAGCAGGAAGATGGCACGGTTAAGCCCAGCCAGGGCAGCTCAGCAACACAGTGAGACTCTGTGTCCAAAACGGAAGAGTGCGGATAGGCAGGGCAGACCGGCGGTGGCAGAGACCAGGGCAGGAACGTGGGAGTCTGTGGGTGGCGTTCTGTCCTGCTCCCTGACTGAGGATGGTTACCTGCACCTGTTTGTAAGGTGATAGTTGGCACATCCACTACCCCTGCCCTAGAAAAGAGCACAGGTAACCCCGGACACCCCAGGGCCAGCCGGGCAGTAAAGGGTGCTGCGCCAAAGTCAGCACTCAGCTTGGTTGGACACACACAGCTGCGTCAGTTTCCTGTGGCACGGGGTGTCGGGTGCCACCTGTTCCCCAGCTCTTGGGAGGCTGAGGCAAGAGGATTCCTTGTTCCAGGCCAGCCTGGGCTACAAAATGAGACCCTGTCTTAAAATAAAATAATAACACTGGGGATGTAGTTCAGCGGCACAGCACTTGCCCAGCATGCACGAGGCCCTGGGTTTGATCCTCAGCCCTCAAAAAATTCTCTGAGAAAAGCCGGGCAGAAAAAGGAACTGGGCAACTTGACATTTTTTGTGCAAATCACATCTCAGCCTAAAATTATTTAGGGAGGGATGCAAGGGCAAGTAGTGGGGTGGATAGGAGCAGAACGAATGAACACAAAGGAACCCCCCAAAATGGGATACAAGCGGGGAGGGCAGGGCCTCAGGGGGCAAATGGTCAGCACATTAGGCACATTTCTGCACCCGCAAAATGAAACCCATCTACATAACCAATTTTAAAAATAAGTGGAAAAAGAGAATATACAGGAAAAAAGGAAGATATTTCAAAAGAAAATGGCTTTCTCACATGAGCCCAACAGCTGGAGAACAGATAGCAATTGGTGTTCATAGCTCTCTGGAGAGGGCAGCAAGAAGCGGGCGTGGGGACCAGTCAGCACCTGCGTCTGCCCCGGGCTGCGCACCCTGACCTCACACCCACTTCCCCGAGAGTCTCCCGTGTGACGCCTCTGGGTGCGTCCTCCGGCGGGCAGGACAGCTCCCACCCTGGCACCGGGCACCCTGCCCCACCTCACCCTCGTGGCTCCATCTTACAGGCGGGGAAACCAAGGCTGGGAGCAGGTGGGACCCGCTAAGAACCTGCAGCCACAGCTGCCTGGGGATCCTGGCACCAAGGCCAAGCCTGGGGACGCCCTGGCCGGCTCCCTCCCTCTCGTGCCGGTCCCCGGGCTGCCACTACAGGCTGGCCTCGCAGGCAGGCAGTGGACGGGTGGGTGGAGCAGCTGCTGCGTGCGTCCCAGCCCGCCTGGCTCACTGGCTCGCTGCGCTCACGTCCGGGCAGACAAAGTGCCCCACTTAGGGCGAGCTCCCTCCCGGCTGTAGCCCATTAGCGTCCGCCTCCTGGAAGAGCCATTTGGGCAGTGCTGACAGATGTGGCCATTACCCGGTCACTTAGCCCCTCTCCCTGCCCTGTCCAGGCCTGGGGGGAGGGCTGCCGGGATTGCAAGCCCCGGGAGGGACCGTGCGATCCGCACCCGGCAGAGCCTCCTCACAATCGAGGCTGCATTTGGCCGGATCACGCTGAGGGAGCAGGAGGCGGCGGCAGCCAGCCAGTGTCCTGCCAGCGACCTTGTGTGTATGTGTGTGCGTGTGCGTGTGCGTGTGCGTGCGTGTTTCTAGTGCTGGAGATCGAGCCCAGGGCCTTTGAGTTATAGCTCCAGCCCATTTTTATTTTTCGAGACAAGGTCCTCAGGGTCCGTCTTGTGATCTTCCTGCCTCAGACCCCCGCAGCGCCAGGGCTAGCGCGCTGGGTCACAGGCCCGGCCCACCTTGGGCTTTGTCCCCCAGGCTCCTGCCGGCAGCCTAACGCATTCAGACTGCCAAGGTTACACAGGGACGACCGCAGCCTCCCAGGCCTGGGGCCCTTCCCCAGCCCCACGGTGAGGGTGAGGCTACGACCCTGGCTGGGTACTACCTCAGGCCACCCCCCTCTGCTGAGCGCAGGTCGCCAGAGGCTGCAGCCTGCCCCTCACGGGCAGCAGCCGGGTGCCCACACTTCACTCCCTGTGGCTCTCTGACCCCAGGTCGGGGGCCAGCCCTCCCGCCCATGTGGCCCCCAGCAGCGTTCAAGGCCCTGACAGCTGCAGAGCCTTCTCCCCAGATGGCAGCAAAGACAGGACAGGACTAAGGGCTGCTGTGGCACCCAGCCCCTCACCCCTGCTGCTACCTACGGGCCCTGAGCCGGAGCCACAGCCCCCCCATCAGGGTCAGCCCAGCGGGAGCCACGGGACGCAGCCTTGAGGCAGAAGGCTGAGGAGCAGAGGCTTGATGCCCACCCGTATGGAGAAGAGGCAGTCCATCTGGAAAGCCCCGTCAGCCCGGAGACTCCAGAGTAGGGCACAAGGCAGCTGACTGCAGGCAGGCCCCGGGGGCTTCTGGGAAGTCCAGGGGGTGTGGGTCCCCGCCAGGATGCCTGGCGTTGTTGCAGGTGGCTCAGAAATGTGGCTTAAAGGTCCATGTGTGAGCCAGACCAGCAGTCCAGGAGGCTGAGGCGCAGTGTCACAGGTTTGAGACCAGCCTGGACAATGTCCAACTGCATGAGACTATCTCAAAACAGAAATGAACAACGACCTGGGATGTAGCTCAGTGAGAGGGCCCTGGCCTCGATCCCCAGCAACACAAAGCCCACCGGCTAAACTATAAATAAACAAAGCCCACGCCTGGGTAGGGTACAGACCCTTGTCTATGATGGCTTCCGGGGGCGAGGGTGGGGGCGGGGCTCACCTCACTCAGACTCTTTACTGCTTCCAGGAGAACAGCATGCTGGGAAGGGCTGGCCACTGCTCCCGGGCACGGAGACTGCACCCCCCAGCCCCTGGGGCACCGGCAGTGGTGTGGGGCCCTGGGGGTCCAAGCTGTGCTGTCCTTGTTAGAGCCGGCTGGACACACAGGCGGGTGCTTCAAGGCCCCAGGGCCCTCGCCTGTGGGGAGCTAGGCATGCCCACATTTCACGTTTGCGCCTGAGTTCATAGCTGCTGTCACAGAAGGTACTCGGCTTCATCCTGGGGAGAAGGAAAGCCAAGTGGCAGGGTGCCTGGAAGTGGCTCCGCACAGGCGGGGAGCCGAGTGGAGTGGTGCAGCCATCTTTCTTAGTGACTCGTGTAAGTCTCATAGCCCGTGGGCGATGGCAGGAAGAGCTCACCTACCTGCACCCTCCGGTCCTGGGGAGTGGTGCCCGGCGGTGTGTGCCCAGGGACTAGACAGCAAGCAGCGATGTCCCCTCCCCAGGCAGGGCAGGACTCAGACAGTTATGCTTGACCACACACACTCGGAAGGGAGGTGCTGCCCTGGCCAAGAGGGCCCATCACACCCACTCTCCAGGCGGCACGGCCAGGCTCCACCCCGGTGAGCTAGTAGTGCATGCACTGGAGAGATGTCCTGGAGACACCCTGAGGGGGCGGTGGGAGGTCTGTAGCAGTCCCCAGGTGCACAGGCCCTAACAGTACCTCGTCCCAGCAGCCCCTGGGGTTACCTGGCATGACTCCTGATGCATTCACCCGTATCTTTGACTGTGCCTCTGCAAAAACACCACCCCCTCCAGAACCCATGGGCTCTGAGATCTGTCACCGAAGTCTGTCCCTGTGGCCCAGCTACTGCCACCCTTCAGGCAGGGGTGCGGCTCTCCCATTCCTTCTGCAGGGTCTTTGCAGCCAGGAGCCCACCCATTGGACCTATTGAGATCTGGGCTTTCCACCTGGAAGGGGCTGCAGCCTCTGACACCTGCAAGGCTTTGTGAGCCAAGGGCCAGTCTATGTTGCGTCTCCCCTGGGCTGGGCACTGTCGGCATCTACTCCCCAGATTCAGAGAGTCCTAGGAGGCTGTGGCTCTGTGACCAGCCTGCAGCTCACAGCCACGAGAGCCGGGATTTTCAGCAGGCAAAAGATACTCTTGAAGCCAGGACGGTAGTGTAGAGCTAGAATCCTAGCACTCGGGGAGGCTGAGGAAGGAGGATCACAAGTTCAAGCCCCGTCTGGGTAATGAGTGACTTAAGTGAGACCCTCTCAAAATCAAAAAATATAGATAGATGGGGATGTAGCTAGGCGTGAATCTCCTGGGCTCCATTTCAGTAACACACACATACACACACACACACAAACGTGAACACACTCTTTACCGCTTAATCAGGTCTGAATCTGTAAGTTTCCCCACTGGGCTGGGAATGTAGCTTAGCTGTGGAACACTGGCCTAGCACGCATGGGCCTGGGTCCTAGGCCCAGTGCCGCAGAACACAACCAAAACAACTAAAGTTTCACTTTCTAATGAAGCCTGGACAGTCTCCATTAGGCAGACTGGTTGACTCCCTGGTCCCTTCTCGGTGGCCTCTCTAGAAAGACCACCTTAGAGTCCAGGAGGGTTGTCAGTCCCCGTAGGGCCCGCTCAGGACAGGCGGACACACACTGAAGGCCAGGTGGGCTGGTCTAGTTGTGAAACCACTTGGCAGGCTGACCTCTGTCCCTCCCACAGTCCACCCAGGACACAGCTCATGGACACAGCAAGAACCAGCGGTCACCCTGCTGCAACACTCACCTGGCCATGTCATCCTCTGTCACCTCTGGGGCCTTAAAGACAGACCACTTATTCCCATTAATTCTCTTCAGGCACTTAGGCGTGCATCCCCTCTTAGGAGGCCACCAGCCATGTCACTTTGGAGATGTGGCCCAACCTTCCCGGCCTTGGTTTTTCCATCTGCGAAGTGGGTCTAGTCACAGAGGTTACGTATCACTTCCACTTGGAAACTGCACCATTCCAGATTTCAAGCATTTGCGATTTTAGGATATTCACATCAACATCACGAGAAATCCTGGGGGTGGGACCCATGTCAACCCACACACTTCACATCTGTTCCAGGTAAAGCCTTACAAACATCGTCCGAGGGTCATTTAAGCAGTATCTTTAATATTTTTTGTGTATGAACCATTAAGTTTTGTGGTGTGGAATTTTCCACTTGGGATGTCATGACAGGACTCAAAATTTCTGGAGTTTGGAGCATTTGGAACTTCCGATTCTCGGAGGAGGGATGCCCCACCTGCGCGCGCTTTGTGGGGTGACTGCTAGGATCGGCGAGGTCACCTGGGTGAATTCCCTGGCCATGAGAAGATGTGCCCAGATGAAGCGCCTGTCTTCAGGAACAGAGAAAGGGGCCTGCCTGTCTTCTAGAGTCCCATGGCAAGGCCACTGACCCAGACTCCCCACCACTCCCACCGCCCCTCTCCAAGGAGGCGGCTCCTGCCCATTAGCATGCCCGGGGCTGCCTTTCCATAGCCGGGGAACATTAGGCATGCTTCTCAAAGTGCTCCAAGTAATAAATGAATAATAATAATTAATCAATCCCTCCATCCCTCGGGCCTGGGGCCTCCATTCCAGACCGAAGCCCCGCCGGCTCTTCTTGGTTGCATGGTGAACTTGCACAGCCAGGGCAGCCTGCAGAGGCTCTGGGAAGGGCTCCCCAGAAGGACACAGCGCCAGAGGCGAGATCCGGGGGTCACTGTCCACCGTGCCTGGGACAGGACCTTGCCCTGCAGGCGGGGACAGCCGGGTGCAGGCTCCGGCTGGCACAGGGGCCTTTGTCTTGTCCAGCATCTGCTAAAAGGTTCCTGAGCCAAGGCCTCCAGCCCTCTTCCTGGAAGTTCCCAGAAGCACTGCAGTCCGCAGCAGAGCGCCGGACTCCACCCGCCCCGCAGCCCCAGCTGGGGCGCAACCAAGAGAGACCCGGGCTCCAGGGCCTGTCTTTGAACTCAATTTATTTGGGTATTTAAACAAACGTAAACAACGACAGCATGCATGGGCTTTTTTTTTTTTTTTTTTTTTTTTTTGCCGTGGAACAAGGAAAGTGAGTCCTGGTCTCTCTGCGGAGGTTCGCGCTGGCTTCTTCCCGCCTTCCCGTCGCATCAGGCCGGCTCTCGATGCTAGCCGGTTCTGCACAGTCACTGGAGTGTCGCGCCATGAATTATTAAATCAGTGCTTCGTGGTAATACATAATTTCTTATCAATTATTCATGCTAATGTGTGTGTAGTTTACTTAATTGTGTTATTGACGATCAAAAGTAATTTCCTGAAAGTCCTCAAGGACACAAAATTTAATCAGCGTAACTACTTTTCGGATGCAATGCTGTTAAGTATTCTTAATTTGCCCAACAGTTCACTTATTTATGTACCTTTCTGGAGGAAATACGAGTTTAATCAAACAATTAGATTGAAGAGTTAGTGTGCATAAGGGCTGCAGCTCACACTGCTCACCCGAACGTCGTAATTACAGGCAACGGAAGCCACTCGGCCACTTTTTGGCAAATTGTTTCGTCTTTCTACTCAACAAGCAAAATACAGCAGGAGGAAGGATCGGCTTTTTTTTTTTTTTAAGGAGACAGCGTGTTTTATCAAATGCTTTGCAGGAATCGTGGATGAAGCACAATACACTTAGGAGTGTACGGAGGCTGTAAAATGGGGCAGGGGTTCTGAAGGTGGAACCTTTGACTAAAGGAAAATCACCACGAGAAAAGCAGTGACCATTTGGGAACACCACGGGCCAGGGCCACCAGGGAGCAGACTGGACCTTCCAGGCGCCAGGCGAGGGCTGGCACACGCTATTGCACTCTCCGAGGTCATCGTCCATGGATGGGGAGGACACGGCCACCCTGGGCAGCAGCAAGACCCTCTGTGAAGTTCAGCCCTTCGGAGCCACGGCCCCAGCCACCCTCTGCCCCCAGAAGCTAGCAGCCGATCCTGTCCCACAGGGGCTCCTGCCTCCTCCCAGTGGCAGCATCCCATCAGAGGCACCCCACGGGCACGTCTGGGGTCCCAGAGGAGGTATGTCCAGATATACATGGATTTCCGAGGGATTCGAGGGCCGTTTTCCTATTTCTGAGTCTGCAAGCTGCTACCCCGTTGGTCACTCGCCTGCCAACCTCTGGGTTTCTTCTGGAGTCAGGCAGGGGCCAGCGGGGTGCTTCAGTGGTCGGGGCCCATCTCGCGCTACACCCTCAGTGTCAGCGTGGCTAGCTGTGGCACCAGTGGCCCGTGGAACAACCGTGCTGATGGGGTCTGCTGAGGCAGGCTGTGCCCCATGGGCCCTTCCCTGCTCCACTCCCTTTAGCCAGCCCCGAGCTCCCACCCTCCAAATGGGACACTGGAGTTCACTGTTCCTCTCAGGCTCAGGGAACTGCGAGGAGGCTGGGACTCCACCAGCTCATGGTGCTCAACTGTGTGACCAGAGACAGTACTACTTCTTCCCGTGGCTTCTCAGCCCTGGGTGTCTCCCTCGTGGCTGCAGGGCTATCAGGAAGGCCACAGGAAGTGGGGGCTGGAGGGTGGAGTGGATCTGCCTTCCTCCCAAGACTGCTGCTGCCCCAGGGGTCTCACCACAGAGAAGGATCCAAGACCCCAAAGTTCTATCTGGACTTGTCACAAAATGAGCCCGGACAGCACAGCCCATTGGAGGGACTCCAGAGGGACACGCCCAATGCCCAGGAAGCTTTGGGCCTCAACTGACCCTCCAGAGCCTCGGAAGAAGAATCTGGCCAAAAGTTGTCCGCGGCCCACACGGTGGAGGCTGGGCCAGGCAGGGACGGGGCGGGCTCGGGACAGGCGGATCTCCATCCCCTCATACGCCCGGTTCTGCCTCGCTTAGCTCCTTGGCCGGTGGGGTCTTGTCTTGGGGGCCGTCAGGTGGTGCGGGCTTGGTAGCAGGGCCCGGGCTGCTACTGGCAGAGGGCAGGAGGTTGGCAGACTGCAGGACAGCCTCCGAGTGCTCGCGGGCCTTCATGCGCAGGGCAGCCACGCTGGCCGTGCGGTTACTCTGGCAGCCGTAGGTAGGAAGGAAGGACAGCCCCATGGGGTCGGGGACACAGCAGGAGCACAGCGGGCCCCCTGCGGGAAGGAGAGACAGCAGCCTGGTCAGTGCTCTGTGCTCCATCTCTGGGGCTGGGCGGGGAGGGGCGGGAAGCCGGAGAGAGATTTCATCCTGGTTCCAGGCTCCAGAGGGAGAAGGGAGTGCGTTCAGAAACCCGAAGTTGCAAAAGCCCAGAGCACCCGGCTGAGAGCCCTGGCTGGTTCAAGCCCTGGGGAGGGAGCTGGCCACTCCGGGCTCCGCGCAGCTGAGCGGCCAGAGGCCAGGACCTCAGATGCTCCGAGCTTGGGCTCGATCAAGGGATAATCAAAATACAGAATGAATGATTACACCAAGACACAACAGTAAAAGACACATTTTCACAAATCCTGCTCAAAACCCTGCCCCTCGCCTCCAACACTCATCCCCCGCCGGGCCGCTTTCTGAAGGTCTTCTGAAAGCCCTGTCCTGCGCGCCTTTATGAACTGTGACCAGGAATGTAGCGACGGCTGCTGCCAAGCACCAGCCAGGCTCCTGGAACACGGCAACGTGTCCTCGTCCCCCTCATTCACCACATCTGGAGCCAGGCAACTTCTGGCTCTTTCCCAAAGTCAAAATGACTGTGAAATGTCAACATTTTGAACTAATTCAGGACATCAAGTCAGCTACAACAGCGCAACTAAAGACACTCACCAAAACAGGACTTCCAGAACGCTTCACAAAGTCGCCAAACTGTGGCGTGAGTGCGTTCACAGCAAAGGGGAAGATTCTGAGCAGGATTCATTCACTAGAATATTTTCTTTTTGGTCTAAGCATCACTGTGTTTCTGATCCCACCTCGTACCTTGTCTCAAAACCATCCCACAGGTAACCCCATGCTCTCCCAGGAGCCTCCGTGAGTGATCAGGGGGCCTGCCACGCCTGCGAGCCACCCCTCTAGCAGCTGGCTGGGGCACCTGTGAACTTTAGCACGACATGACCCCTTCAGGAGCATCCTTCATGTGGAGCCAGACTTAGCCACCACTGCACACAACTCCGTGTGGAATAAAACTGAGGTTGGCAGCATGCACGTTTGCAAAGGCCAAGCCAGCCAGGATATGGATGCTAGAAAGAAGAGCGAGCACCTTGAAAATGGAGAAAACATAATTTCTTCCAATTATCTTATTTCTCCAATAGCCAAAGGCCCCCGAAATGCAAATCCTTTGAGTTGTTTGACTCTGACCATTTCTTGAACAGAACTGTCAGATGTGCGGCAGCAAGTGGGTGGGGAGTGCCCACGGCCAGGCCTGGCTGGTGCTCTCCGGCCATGGGCAGAGAGATCCGAGATTTCTGAGGGTCGCAGGAGTGGCGATGGCCCAGAAGTCGCTGGCCAGGCCCAGCGTACAATCACCCCTCGCCCACCTGCTGCCCCTCAGCTGGAATGACAACAGGCAGGGCCCCAGCCAGAGCCCAGGGCCGCTCCAAGAAGTAGCCCTGTGTCCCTAATACTCCTATTCTGGCATCGTCACTGTCCTACCATGCTGGGCACTTGGTCTGCAACACCTCTGGAGCTTAACCATGAGACAGAAAGCCCAAACCCACCAGGCTTGGGAGGCCACAAAGAGCTGGTGCCACCCACAGAGTATAGCTTCCAGGAGCAGCTAGAATGTCCCCTTCCTGCTTCCCTGGGCCCAAGCACCTTCCTGTCGTCTCACAAACACGGAGAGATGTTTCCCTTCCTTGCCACCCTGCTTAGGGCCATCTTCACAGGCCACCAGACGTCCCCCTGCACCAGCTGCCCACAGCACCCTGGACGTGGCACAGCTGCCCACAGCACCCTGGACGTGGCACACTCCAGAGAGCCTGAGGCAGTGAAACTGAGCACTGTCCTCTGTCAGTCATACAGCGACGGACACCAAGGAGACCAGCAGCAAGGCGCCGACCGCGCGTGACCCTTCTCATCGGCACCCCTCCCCACCTCAGGGACATCTCCTACACCGGCTTCTCAGTGATACAGGCGCTTTGGAGCCCCGCCTGTCACTACCAGACCCCAGACGTGGGGCTTCAGAAAAGAGTAGTGGGGTGGACAGAGGTGGGTTTTTTTTTAATCTGTTAAAATCTGTAACATGCATAGGCTAAAAACTAAATGAGCAACAAATACAGCTACCCCCGCTTTCTATGCTGCAGCGGAATTACCAACAGCCCCCCAGCCCGGCAACAGGACATTAGCGGAAGAAGCCGCAGCCATCTACACTGACTTGCAGCAGCTGTGACAGCCCCATCAGGGGAGGTGGTAGCACCAGGAGAGATGCCAGTAATTACCGGATCTGAAAAGCAGGCTGAGAAACAGCCGTGTGAGCCCAATGGGCGTAGGTACACGTGTGTATACACACACACAGATCAGCTGAAAGTTGGGGTGTCTCTCCCGGTTTACATGCCCAAATCCTAATGCCCAGGTGACGGTCTTGAGAGGCATGGCCTTTGGGGGTAACTCAGCTATGGGGCGGGTGCTCCGCTGTGTGAGGACGCAGCGGGAGACACCAGCTGGGGCGAGAGATCCGGCCTCCGCAGGCTCCTCAGCAGCCCACACCTCAGCCCTAAGGCAGCCACCCCAAGACGTGTGAGAGGCAGATGCCGCTGCTGGCAAGCCGCTGGGTGTTGGGGTCCTGCGAGTCCCCGCCCCACAGTGGGTGTGGATGGAGACAGACGATAAGTAGGAAGACAGACAGGTGAGCAGAGAGAGAGAGAGAGAGCGATCACACACACCCAGCAGTCATCCTCGGGAGGGCAGACCCAAGCCCCACCTACAGAACTGCTGGGTAACTGCTGAGAAATCCCCAGGCCTCCCACATCCCCAAACTTCTCTGCACGGCTCGCGGTACCTCGCGCCACGTGGGCACTCTGCAGAGAGCGAGTATGCAGCTTTGTTTAGTGGGCAGTGACAGGGAATAACACAGTCTGAGCAAGCTTGGCTACAGACGGAATTATCTTTTCAAAGGTGTCTCATCTGTGGTTGGCTGAGTCCACGCAGAGCCCTCGTCAGGGAGGACCAGCTGTGTACACGCACGGCGGACACATGGGCATATGTATGCCCATCCATGTGCCCTGGTAATTTGAGACTAAAGGAGATGTATAAATTTACCATAGATACACAATTCTTTATAAATAGATCATTTTTATAAATTTCTATTTTGTAAATTCTGAACTATTCATCAATCAGAGGTACATACAGTCACAAACAGGGTGGAAAGAGATGCGCAATCACCAAAAGTTAACGGGTTGATTCTAGGGGCCGAGGTAGGAACGATTTTCTAAAAAATTTGCATCTTACTGTATTTTCTCTCTTGTCTAAACTCCCCAGGTGTTACTCTCACAAAAGGGGTTCTCACCACGGCTGTGGTTTCTGACGCATGCATTCAGACAATGGGGCAGACAGATGGAGAACAGAGACACACCACAGCCGCCGAAGGCCAGCCTGCAACCTCCGCCTCTGTCAAAGACATCAAGATGGCTCACGGCCCAGGCTATCCTTGAAGTGACACGGCCCAACACCGTTGGATCGAGCCAATGAGCCCTCTGGCTTGGGGTCTTTCATAGGTTGGATTGCGGGTATCCCCCACAGAGTCTTGGTCTCTAGCTGAAGGTGCTCCTGGAAGCAGGTGGAACACTTCCAAGGGGGCGTCTAGCGGACGGAAATAAGGCCACAGAGACCTCACTTAAGGGGGGATACCTGGACGGCCGCCCCTTCCCCACTTCTCTGGGCTTCCTGGCCACCATGAGCTTTGCTCCATCACGTGCTGCCTGCCATGATGTTTCTGTTTCACCGGCGACCCAAAGGCCCTGGAGCTAGGCACACTTCAGCTAAAACCAGGAGCCCAATAAAACCCTCCTCTTTCAGGTTGTCAATCTCAGATATTTTGTCACAACCCAGCAAAGCTGACTGGAACAGGGTCCAACCCCTCGCAGCCCCTGAGCCCGTCACAACACCACCTCTCTGGTCCCACTAGTCATGGCATAACCCAAGTCCGTGAAAGAGACGGAGACATCTGGCCCTTAACTGCTGCCCGATAATTGTTTGTTTGGAGAACACACTACCTCCTGGATGCTAAATTAAAACATGCAATTAGATTTCCATTAAGTTACAGAGAATTCTGCTCAATTGATCTCACTGGCCGCCA
Organism: Ctenodactylus gundi; assembly: GCA_004027205.1. Lineage (NCBI taxonomy): Eukaryota > Metazoa > Chordata > Mammalia > Rodentia > Ctenodactylidae > Ctenodactylus > Ctenodactylus gundi. The sequence goes on along the minus strand of PVKB01000192.1, from coordinate 134,455 downwards.
TTTCTCCATGACATCACGCTATGAAGGCCGGGCTCGCCCATAAATACTTAATGTCATAAATACAGTCTGAAATATTTGATCTCCCTGGCAGCTTAATTGATCTACTACAGAGACTGACAGGAAAAATTAAGTTAGTCCTGTCTCGCCTCTGCCCGTAGTACACATCCATCGGGCGGTGGGCAAGGGCCACCCTGGGGTGTGGTGCCGGGTGGGGACTTGCAGGACTGTGCCTGCCCGACATTCAGGTTAAATACAAGACCAAAGAAGAACATGAACACACGGCTTTATGAGGCCTTTAGCACTGACCCCAAGGTTCCCTCCTTTTTGCTTTGTAAGAAATGGATGGAGATATTTTGTGAATTGTGATGCCCATTCCTGGCAGGTGGTAGGAGAGGGAAGCTGGGATTGCTGGTACATGGGAGCACATTTCTAGGGGCTGTGGCTAAATGTGCCCATCACTACCCAATGCATGACAGGGCTACATTCATGGCCGACGCGTATTTTTCCCCCATGACCACCCCCCCCCCAAAGCTTTCTCCTGGTCCTGCATCTTCTAGGCCTTTAGCCTGGGCCACCCCTGCCTTTGCACACTCCTCACCCTCAAACTAGATGTAAATACCCATCCCGCATCCCTTCCGCTCCCTCCTCATCCCAGAAGCTACCTGACCCATTTTGGCACAAAGCAACCAGTAAAGATCTGGGGGAGAAAGGGAGAGAGAATCTATTTTTTTGACCAGCCTGGCAGATTTTAGCTCCAAGGTCACCACTCCCAGGCTCCAGGGACCCCAGGTTTTCCCTATAGAAAAAAATACTGTCACAACAGTCAACTCAACAACATCCCCCAGACCCTTTGGCAGGTTCCTTCTGTGGAATGAGCTCTAATCCCACCCCACTTTAATTCCACCTTCTCCGCTAAGTTCTCTGTGTTAAGAGCCACTTAGTCACTCAGCAAATACAGACAGAAGCCAGTTCCACCGACCACCCTGACCAAAACCCCCAAGCTGTGACACAGTCTTGGAGCCACCGTGGGTGCCCTGTTTCTGCTTGGATGTCTCCACATGGTCAAACACGAGGGCTTATCAAAATAATCACCGAATCTTTAAATGAAAAATGTATTACACCAAAAAACCACGTTGCCAAGAATTTCGTTTGACACTCATGCCACCGGCCCTGCCACAGAATGGCACAGCGCTGGGCGTCCTCTTTCCTGAGTGGCTTTAGGAGATGTGATCCCGCGTACCGTGAGCGCAGCTGCCAAGCGCCCCGCAACGGACAGGCAGGCTTGGGAAATAGGGCGGGTATTCTCGTCCCCCTCGGTCACTAGACCCACACCGTGGGACGCCTCGCTCTGCCCCAAAGGCAAAGTGACTATGATAGGTAAATATTTTTAATCAATTCAGGACATCAAGACAGCCACAACAGCACAACCGAAGACACTCGGAAAAAGAGGACTTCCAGACCCACGCCAGGAACTGACAGGGACAGTGGGCCACGTACATCCGGGTTACAGGGGAGGGTCTGGACGGGGACTCGTCACAATGGGTCTTTCACTGAAATAACTTTCTGTGTGTGTGTGTGTGGTACTGAAGACGGAGCCGACTCCACGCTGAGCTACATTCCCAGCCTGGGCTTCTGCTTACAATTCCCCTGCCTGCCTCAGCCTCCCAGAGTGCTAAGACTGTAGACCTAAACTTCCAGGCCCAGCTATAATTTGTTTAAATTTAAACATTCACCGTTTACTCCAACCACAACCCACGGTTGAGGTCAAGATGCAAGGGCCTACACAGAGGAGCCGCCGGGTCCGCGCACTGGGCAGGCAGGTGCCGGGGAGCACTGCCCTCCCGCTGGCACGGCCTCCAGAGCTCCTGCTCTGGCCTCCACACTCCAGCGTCCCACGATCAGCAGAAGAGGCCCATCAGCACCCGGGGGAAAGGACTTCCGGGAAACACGCTGCAGTTTCCCAAGCCAAAGGACGAAGGTGGAGGCCAATCCAAGGAAGAACCAAGTTGACACAAGGTGGGTAGGACCACAAGGGCTCTGCATTTCTCTTGCCCCTAAAAGACACACTGTCTGACCCTGGGCAGTCTTATCACCTCTCTGGGCCTCAGTTTCCCCCACTGCAGCCTTGAAATGCCCATCACCAAGATTTTATACAAACCCTAAGTGCTGGATTCTACCCCCCGCTGGAGTTTGGGTCCGGAGTGTCCCCCGTGGTGTCTACATGCTGAAGGTTTGGTCCGCTGCCCACAGTACTGCAGAGATGCAGCATTTAGGAGGTGGGATCTCACGGGAGGGAGTCAGGTTACGGGGGCACACGCTGGAAGAGATGTGGGGACCCCAGGCCCTCTGCAACCACCTTCCTGTTCGCTTCCTGGCCTCCAAGAAATGAACAAGCCCCTGCCATGCACACTGCCGCCAGGAAGGACTGGGCAGCCACAACACAAAGCGATAGGGCCACCTGATCACAGGCTGACACCTCTGAAACCGTGAGCCAGAGCAAACCATGCCTCCCTGAAGGCTGAGAGTCAGATTAAGAGAAAGCTGGCTAACGCTGTCGCTGCCTTCCTAATGTCTGTGAGGCACAGGGGGTGGGGTTGACCCGGATACCCCCCCAGGAGGATCCACCAAGCCCTGTCCCTTGGGTCCCTACTGCTCGGCCTGCAGGACCATGTTATCTCTTGAGACATCACATGCTGCCCAACAGCAGGGCATCGGTCACAGCTCCCAGGGCTGAGCAGCCCTTCCTGGAGGGAGCAGTGCCTGCAGGATGCCAGGACTGTGGCCCTGAGGAGAGGATCCCCAGCCCTAGCCAGCTCCCCAGCCACCCTCAGCCATGCCACCCTGGCAGCAATGGCCAACACCTTCCGCACATTCGATGTGCCAGGTGTGTGCCCTACTAACCACACCGCCACTCATGTGGCCCACAGGTGAGGGCCTGCTGCTTGTGAGAAGCAGGCCCAGGGAGAGGAGGGGTGTCACTGCCAGGCTCTGGGCCTTCCTCGGGCCTCCCTTGGGACTGGGGACCCTCCCTGCAGGCAGTGCTACACCCTCTCCGCCTCCGCAGTGTCTCTAGGAAGCCCTTCTCACAGCCACAGGAAGGAATCCCCCTCCTCCATCTTCCCACACTCCACATGTCCCTGCTTGCCTCCATGAGGTTACGTGACTGTCACCTGCCGCGGGCCTGTGGTGGACCTGACTGTCTCCCCACGTCCACCCCAGCCTGCCAGCACCTTGGCTCAGAGCATGTCGAGGCCACTGCCTGTGCTCAGTCTCTGCACAGAATGAGTGGATGACAGGTGAGCAGGAGAGCCCCGTGCCCCTGCAGCCCAGCAGATGTCCAGCGCCACACTGCAGGGCCAGGTCCGTGTCCTTGGGATGCTTTCCCAGGTCAGGAGAGCAGGACCTTCCCTCCGTTACCCAAACCTTGCCACCTCTCACCCTCCTCCAGACTCAGTGCCGGGGCAGAGGGGAGGTGTGCGTAAGGACCTGGAGGTGGGCCAGGTGTAAACAGTGCCCATAGGTGGGCACAGTCAGAACCGAGAAGTCAGGGAGATGTAAACTCGTGTCATGAGGTCAACACACCCTGGGACCCGCGGTGGCCAGGTTTTGAGCTTTGCCTCCAGTGAGCCAGGCCCCTTGGCCTGCACAGCCCTTCCACCAGCACCTAGGCTGCCCCAGAAATGACGCTGGGCATGGGGGCACAATCCCAGCACTCCAGGAAGCTGGGGCAGGAGAACTGGAGGCCCAAGCTCAGCCTTGGCAGCCTAGTAAGCCACGTCCCAAAATAAAAACAGATTTTAGAAGTGGCAGGGGTATAGCTCATTGTGAAGGCCCTGGGCTTAGCCCGCAGAACTGCACAAAAAAGACAGAAAGAAGGAAGCTGGGAAGGATGAAAAACATGAACAGAGACGGAGACCGTCTCCCCACGACCATAAACACAAACCCAGAGAGTATCAGCAAGCCCAGTCCAGCCACCTACAGAAAGGGCCACACGCGCATCGGATTCGGGTTATATCAGAAATGCACATCTGCCTTATCCTTTCTAAGAGGCAAATTCATCTATTTCATCATATTAATACACTGGGAAACAAAAACCATGCAGTTACGGCAACTGCTGCAGAAGACATGTCTGGCAAAATTCACTGTCCACTCACATCCGTGATTTCCTGAATAATTACAAAGGCGGGAAGAAAATGACTCCACCTGACAGTGGGCATCTTGGAAAACGTCAGCCCCTCCGACCACGAGACCCCACGAGCGTCCGACAAGGCCGGAACCCGGGCAGGTCACACAGTCAGGCAAGGCGCAGCTCGACACGTCCACGCCAGCAGCAGCAGAACACGCACCAGCCAGCAAGACAGAGAGCAGACTCGGGGTTGCCGGGGCTAGGGCAGCTGGGGCACAGGGGACGCTCAGAAGGCGGTGGCGGGCTGGAGGGACCGAGAGGCGCGAAGTGCGTGCCCGGGTGCCTAGTGGCACGGTGGCTAGCGACGCCTCAATCCGACTTTAAACACTGTGGGGTAAGCAGAGCTGCCGCCATCACGTTATTCAGAATTACTCAGGACGCTGAGGCAGGAGGGTGGTGGAGCCCAGAAACCCACACCAGCCTGGACTGCAGAGCAAGAGTGCTTCTCAAAAACAGGCAGGTAGATGATGGACGAGCTGACAGACCGACAGACGGAAATTTTTTAAGCACAAATGAGAGACAACAGTGGAGGCTCTAACCAGCACCGCCAGACGAGGAAGAGAGGACGAGGAGGAAGAGCCTCGCGCCCGGAGGGGCCAAGCCGTCTTTGTTCCCGGACCGCCTGCTCACAGAGAATCTCACAAAGAACCCACAGCTGACATGATCACATGGCCGCGTCTCGCCCACCCCAGCACCGCCAGACCCAGAATGCACCCGCCTGGCTCCGCTACACGAGCTACACGGTACATGTCACACGGCCTTGTTCCCCGCTGCACTACCTCATCATGTGTGACCGCCACAGTGTCCTCGCAGAAGGCACCTGTGTGCATGGGTGTGTGTGGGCGCACGTGTGTCGTCAGGCTCCAGGTACCTGCCACAGCGGGCCCTGGTCACTGTGCAAGACCGCAGCAGGGCACTGAGAGGATGACAAGGTGACTTGAGAGGAACAGAGCCCAGTGTTAAGGCCTGTGGGGGTGGGCAGGGCATCCCGGGGTCACAGTCAGCAGGATGCTCCGGGAGCATGCCGCCCTATCTTCCGGACAGGCGCAGGCCGCTAATCCCAGCAGGAGGCTGAGGCAGGAGGGGAGCAAGGTCCAGTCCAGCTTGAGTAACTCAGTGACTCAACAGGCCTCAAAATCAAGAATGAAAAACGGACAGGGGCTACAGTTCAGTGTGAAGGTCCTAGGCTCCACCCCCGTCCCACGCACCGAAAAAGGCATGTTTTGTGAACTTTCCCAGTGAAGATTCTATTTCATGTCATAGTATTCTAAAAATGACCTTTAAAATCATTACTTTTTAAAAATCCACAAGACCGGCGGGTGCTTTCTGAGGGCCCACAGGGGGCGGGGACCTCAGTTTCCACGGGCAGATTTGCCTGGCTCAGGCACCAAGGACAGAGGACATGTCCCAGGCCCGCTCAGGCCTCCCCTACCTCCAGGAAGGTCGTGGCCAGACCCTGCCCACACTGCCCCCGCCTCCCTCATCTCATCCACACAGCAGGACCAGGGCTGCCGCCCCAGCTGCTAGCACTTACAAAGCTCCCACGGCGTGCCAACATGGCCTCTCCGGGTCTCACAGCCTCCAGCCTCAGCTGGGGGGAGACAGGAAGGAGTAAGCTGCAGCCCCGCTGCTTCCACATCCCTCCCTCAGCCCGGGCCAAGCAGGGGGCCCCTCCTGAAGGGCCATACCTCAGGCCTCGCTGGGCTGCTGCACTCCGGCTGGCACCGAAGGCCCACCCTGTGCCACGCCAGCCTTGCCCAGGGGTGTGCGTCCTCCTCCTGGGCCGGGCAGCAGAGGCCCTCACACAGCCACAGGGACTCAGGATAGGGCTCCCCCGGAAGCTAGCTGAGTGCCCCTGCGGTGACCCCCTCCTCTGCTGCCCCTGGCCCTCTAGCCCCCCACCCCCAGTGGGCCCGAGGCCAGCGCTTCCTCTGAATGAATCTAAGCACCTCTCAGGCCATTAGTAACCTCCCCTGTGTGCGGGAATGTGGGCAGAAGCTGCCCATTAACCCAGCGCAGAGGATTCTGGGTGCGGCTTGTCTCACACTCCGCCTCCCTGGCACAGCCTCCCCGCTGGGCAGGGCTCCTGCACCTTCTTACCTAAGAGGCTGTGAGATACTCGGTAAACGAGTTGCGAGCCAGATCAGCGCCAGGCCGGTCAGGCCTCTCAACCGAAGCCCCGAGCAGGAAACCCCACACACCGCAGGCAGAGCCCCAACATTACCAGAAATGGGAGGTTTGGGCTTAAAAAGAAAGGGTGAACTTGGAGCTGGATAAAGGTCAGGGGGATGAAAGCCAAGGGAAGGGAGGTAAAGACGCCAAGAGCGGCATGTAAACGCGCCAATCTCTCACGCTGATTGCTATTGTTATGCATTGCGAGCACATGCTAATACAAGAATGATTTGTTTAAAAGCAGACCTTTCTGAAGGTCCTCAAAAGGTTACCAGAGTAGAGCCCAGCGGCACGGGCCGCAGTCGTCCCACCACTTCCGCCACTCGGGGAGGCTGAGCAGGAAGATCACAAGTTCCAGCCCAGCCTGGGCAACCGAATAACCTAGGGAGGCCCGGCCTCAAGGTTGAAAAATCAAAAACAACTAGGGATGTAGCTCAAGGTGAAGGCCCTGGACTCAGCCTCCAGTACCAAGAGAAAAAGACAGAGAGCGACAGTGAAAGAAAGAAAAAGAAAGAAAGACAGAGGCCGCGGTAGGGACACAAAGTCAGGCCCAGAGGAGCAGGCGCGGGTGCCAGCTGCGCACATCCCATGGGCCAAGTGCCCGGCACACATCCTGACTTTTGCTCACCTCACACTGCGCTGTGAGGCTGCAGGTGCCCACTGGACAGATGGGTAAGCCGAGGCACAGGGAAAGCCAGCGACGGACTCAAGACCTTCTAGGCTCCAGGATGGGGAACCAGGGCCCGCTCCAGCAGGCCGCCTCAGGGCCCTGGCTTGGAACCAAGCGCTCATTGGCTGCTTGCTAATTAGAGGAGAAAAGCCTCAGGGTGCTGGTTTCCTGCGCTGGGCCCCAGCCGCAGCTGAGCTGAGGACGCACCCTGCGCCCTCGGGGTGGAGTCCCACCGCCCCACACAGCCTTCTACCCAGGCTTCCCGGCCCTCTAACCCCAGAGCTGCGTCTTTGTCTCCCTGGCTGCGCCCGGAAGCCTGGCTGACTCAGGACACAGGTGTGCTCACCGCAGCAGGCGGAGCAGCGCTGCCCGGGGTCTTTCACCACCCCTGGCGGCTTCTCCAGCTCCCTGAGCCCCGGCCCTGCCCAGCAGGCATTCCAAGGAATGGGAATCAGTCTTCCCGTTTCCTAGAAAAAAAATCACCCTTCAGAGCACTGGGCCTTCTGGGCTGTGCCCTCAGCTCCGGAGGCACCAAAGACCCGCTTCCCTCCCTGTGAGCCAACCGTCCTCCCTGAGCAACGGAGACGCAGAGCCGCGGGGTCCAGCGGCTCCATGAAGCCTTCACACCCAGAGCACTCGCCCTGTCCCTGCTCCCCCTCTTCGCCCCTCTAGCACCCCTTAGTCAGGGAGGGACACCCAGGACAGCTGCCCTCTGTGTCCACAAGTCCCACATCCGCGGGTTCGAACAGCCACACAGGAAAAGAAGTTAATAAGAAGGCTGCCCCTGTTCGGGACTCCCGTACACCTTCTCACCTCGTGATTCTCCAAACAGCTGTTCGTGCAGCCCGCTGGGTGGGGCCTTCAGCGTCACCCTGAGGCCGAGAGACCAGAGGGAGGGACCAGAGGGCACCGCAGGCTGCGGGCCAACGCTGAGGCATCCCGCAGAAGGGGCTCACGCACCTGCAGGTGTGGGTGTCCCGACCCCCTGCAGACACCCAGGGATGCTGCGTCCCCAGAGCCCACTTGCTTTCAGAATGTTTTCAGAGCCACAGCAAACCCCAAAGACCCCACGCTGTCCGGCAGACACCACAAGGGCTCTCAGCTTTGCAAGAGTCTTCACGTCCACCAGGCGCCATCCACAGCCTGGACCAGGACGCCACCCGACACAGCCCGCAACTGAACCTGAGCACAGTTAGCCCTGCGGTACTCTTTGGGGCGCCCCCTGTGATCCCCGAATGGTGGGGGTCCGGCATCTCTCACTCCAGTTCTGGCTAGCAGCTCTGCAGCACAGGAAGCCTGAGACCCTCAGTCACAGGGAACACCTCCAGGTGGCACTGGGCTAGTCCAGAACTTGAAGGCTCACCGGATTCTCTAGGGCTGTGAGAGCCCAGGAGGACCAACACCTGAGCCAGGGCACGGGCACCAGATCAGGTCTGGAAACCCAGGTCACGAGCCAGCCGATGCAGGCGTGGAAAGGTGGGCTGGGGGCTCTGGGCCAGAAGGGGACACTGGGCTTTGCTCGCATGGGTACCACACTTGAGTCTAGGCCCCACCCCAGAGTCCTGGGGCTGTCCTCATTTGCTGGGAAGAAGCCAGTGGCCATTCCGGCCTCCCCCTCGCCCCACCCAGCAGACGTCTACCCAGAAGCTGGCCCTAAGGGTGGGCAGCTATGTCGTTCGGAAGAGCCCTCGGTCCAGCGAGCCCTGCTGGCTCAGCGGAAGTCAGCCAGCCTCCACCCTCAGTTTCTCCTTTGAGAAGGGAGCCCAGATGTGCCTGATACCCCCTAAATACGAGGCAGCCCCCACCCACACCAGCGGGTGAGCCCCAGCAGCAGAGTCCAGAGCCCGCACAGCCAGCAGCACTGCCTGACCCCAGGGGTGTAGAGAAGGTGATGGAGGCTGCAGACAGGCCAGAGTGAGCCTGAGCCTGGAAAATTGGGCTCCCTCCTCCAGGGCGACTGCTCACCTGGAATCCCAGCATGGGGGAGCTTGGCCAGGGAGAGGACCCAGGCTGCCTGAGCCAGGGAGCCGGCCCGGCCCGGAGCCCTTGGCGCAAGTCCTGCAGAGCTGCTGCTCACAGACCCTCCCACGTCCCACATCCTGGGCAGCACGCCAGGGGTGAGAACACGACCACAGAGAGGCTGTGGGGGCCAGCCCCAGGAACCTCCGGCCCACAGCACCCCAGTCCCTGAAGCGCCACCACCGGGCTCAGGGACTTCAGATGCAAAGGCTCTGCAAGCCCCGTGGAGCCATCCTGAGCCGCACCCCCTGGCTGGATGGATGAGACCCCACGCCACGTGATGCTGACAGTCACTGTGAGGGCAGAATAGAACTGAGACCTGGGCGCATGCCAAGCGCAGAGGGCTTTCAGGGCCTGCCTGTGTCCCTCTCTCCGCCCTGGCTTAGCTCGCTACAGAGGACAGACCAACTGCTCAGAGCGGTGGCGGGGGAGCAGAAACCAGGTGGGTGGGGGGAGGCTGTGGGATGTGCGTGGGGAGAGGTGTGCCGAGGGAGCAGCCTCGGGTGGGGCGGGCAGGCACGGGACAGCCCAGCCGCCGGAGGGGAAGGAAGCCCTTGCCGGTCCAGTGGGAAGTCACACAGCAGTGGCTGGGGTCCCAAAGACCACAGACAGCACCGCGATTTGCAAATCCGCCATGGGCCGGTGCCTGTGTCCTGCCCCTCCACCAGACTCCTCCTCCGCTTCTCTCATCACACACCCTCTGCTCTCTGCTGGTATCGGGAGGGGGCCTTTGGGAGGGCCACTGCTGGCAGATGTTGTTGATACTGGAGATCCAGCCCAGGCCCTTCACGTTGAACTACATCCCCAGACCATTTTTACTTTTGATGTTGAGACAGGGTCTTGCTACGTTGCCCAGGCAACAGCGAGCCTGCTGACTCCTACAGCCTGCGGACATGAGGGAGGGTGGCAGGGTGCAGCCCATGGGCGACTTTTCCAGCCCCAGCCCTCCGACCATGCGCTGTGACTGCTAGGCTCTCTGAACCGTGAGGACCAGGTTTCTGCGCTCAGCACCTACCCAGTCATGAGAGCCCAGAAGTACAAAGACAGGAGCATCGTGAGTAAAAATCTAATGTACCAGCCTCTCCAGAAATTCCGGCAGCACGGCCTCCGTGTTCCCACAGCTGGCCACAACGGCTGGCGGGACAATGGCTGACCTCCGAGGGGCAGTGTTCCAAGTCCCCCTGACCTCCACGCGCCGCTGCCTAGCCAGCTCCCTCAGCCTCACCCCCGTGTGACCACTACACCGGGCAGAGGGCACAGAGGCCACGAGGTCCCGTGGTTCTAGAAAGGGAGCCACAAAGCCTTTACACCTGGGAAGGTCGCTACAGTGCCCACACAAGCCCACAGGAGACCCATCCGCCCCAGAGCACCCTGCTGTCCCCTGCCGGAAGTCTACAGGGGGCGCTGGGGACCCCATGGCAGGTGCAGCCAGGTGAGTGAGCACACGGTGATGGGGCACGCAGTTCTCCCTCGGGCCAGGCAGGAAGGCAAGATCAGGTTCACATCGGGGGAAGGACGCGTCCAGCAAGGCAGGCCCCGGGCCGCATCCTCCACCATGGTGGCAGCCATCTCCTCGGCACCCGGCGCACCAGCCGCTCCCCAGCCGAGCCGGGCGGCCTCCTAACGAGCCCTTCCTCCTCCCTTAGGAGGCCCCACACCGCCTCCTCTCTGTCCACACCTGCTGCACACAAACACGCACAGACCTACTCTCCCCCAAGGGACCCTTCCTCAATGTCAAGCCGACCCCAGACTCCAGCAGGGGACTACACCAGACCCCCGGGGCCTGCCTTACCCCGTCGACTGTCGGCAAACGGCCTTCCAGGCCTGTACTCCGCACTCAGTCCCCCAACGACAGACAAGCCCCCGGGGTGCCCTCACCTCCCCCGACCCAGTGGGGGGCTCACCCAGCCCCCAGCAGGCAGTGTTCAACCTGATCACCAAACAAACAGGTTTGTGCCAGGAATGAGAGACGCCAGGTGGGCCCTCTGGGCGGGGAAAATCGCCTCTGAAATCCCTGCGGGACACCCTACAAGGGTTCCTCTTTTGGGCCTGACCAAATATCTCTGATGGTTTTCATCCTCCCGGTGGCGGCAGTCACTGGAGCAAACCACAGGAAGGCACAGGTCCTGACGCCGGGGTCAGGGGTCCCCGGGGAGGGCAAGGCACGTGCTGCACAGCCAGAAGGGGCCTCAGAATCGGGGTGACTATCTCTCCCGGCATACCCCGAGCCAAGATGAGCACCTAGGACAGTGGCCAGACAATGGTCTCCCTGGAAACGCCACCTGGTCAAGCCAGGGGTGGGGGGGGGGCACTTAAGGGCACCGTCCACTGCTCTCTCGGTCTTGCCAGGCAGCTCCTGTGCTGTGACCCCAAGGCAAAGGCAGCTGAGCGGCCCAGGGCCGAGGAAGAGCAGCGCCAACCACAAGCCGATCTGAGTCCGCCTGGTGTCCACAAGACCCTCCCCACAGAGCGAAACTCACCTTTCAGCGAAGCCACGTGGGACAGGGCCTGGGCGTAGGTGGCTGTGTTCAGGAGCGTCCCCGGCAGACAGGAGGGGAAGAAAGGCCCCGCAGGGCCCACGGCTCGCCCCAGGCTGGCAAAGAGAGAACCCCATGAGCTGCTGCGGGGGCTGCAGAGCCACCAGCGAGCCCCAGGCCGCCCCACGCCTCACCTCTGCGGGGCCTCCAGCGCCTCCTTCTTGCTGCGAGCCTGGTCCGTGGGGGGCGGCGAGCTGAGGTTTCTCGAGGGCGGAGGAGTCACCTCTGCCATTGGCTCCTTGGCACCTGGCTCCTGGTCAGACGCCCCTCTCTCCGTTTTCCTCCATTTGGCTCTTCGGTTCTGGAACCACACCTGGGTCCCCACAAGAGACAGCCCTCAAAAACTCACATGGCGGCCTAACACCAGCGCCTGGCGTGCAGGCTGCACACAGCACACCATGTGGCCTCCTGTCTACACCGTGCTCTCTGAATCCACACTTCAGGCCCACGATGGGCTGCATCCACTGAAAAGCCTAGCACAGGTGTTTTTCAAAGAATGTTAAGTCACACAAAGTTCCTACCACCCTCAGGGGGACGGGTATGGCCTCGTGGGAGTCCTCAGAGCTGAATTCTAGGAGTGCATCTGACGGGCAAGAAGGTGGCTACTGCCAGATCTCTAGCCGAGCCCGCTGGTGCAGACCTGTCATCCCAGCACTCTGGGAGGCTGAGGCAGGAGGACAGCATGTTCAAGTCCAGCCTGGGCAACTCAGCAAGCCCTTGTCTCAAAATCAAAAACAAAAACAGTCTGAGAAATATCGCTTAGTGTGAGGATTCTAGGCTCAAATTTCCAGGACCACAAAAAAGAAAAAATGTCGGATCCTGCAGAGGGGCTAAGGCCAAGGTGACTTGTATCCTGCTACCACACACTTAGGGCCAGCAGCCCAGGACACCCACTAGAGACCCTCACCTGGAACCTGCACAGGTTAAAATCCTGGCCTCCCTAAGAAGTCTTACAAGCAACTTGTCACAGCTCAGAACCTTAAACACAAAGAGGTTCGCTGACCTGCCCAACGTCGTCCAGGTGACCGGAGACACAGCCACACTTGGAAGCAGCTGACGCTGCTCAGGACCGGGATCCCAGGTGTTTTGGGGGTGACAACAGCAGTCCGCCTACACGTCATCAGGAGGGCTGGCACACAGCAGCGGCCAGTAGGCACGGGCCAGTGGCATGGCCTGTGCCATCCGTAGGGCGGGGGTCATGGGTGTCTCTTTGACCTAAGCCCCTCCCTAGAGCTGGTGTCAGACCTTTTAGATCTTGGAAAGCAAAGCCGCCATCTGCAGGAGGCAGGCCTGAGGCAGCCCAGCACACCGTGCGCTCCGAGGTGCTCCGAGGCCGAAAGCCCCTGTGACTGCTCCTCTCTGCCAAGCCCTCCCCTCCTCTCCTGGAGATAATTCCCGGCTCAAAGAAAAGGCTCGGCTGGGCCTCCTGCCATCCCTGGGGCAGCCTGTCCCCTCCCTGAGCAGGGAGCCGGCGGGCACAGCCTGGGTGCTGGGGCTGAGCCCTCGCCCGCCCCACCCTAACTCTAATTTTCCTTCTTTAACTGGGTTTCTTTATTTTTTAATCGAGTTGGCTTTTAATTGCACATATCAGCAACCGTTGAATAATGATTTTATCTATATTCTAAATTTAGGGCAGTTAAATGCAAAGCAAAATGCAGACACTTTCTTGCGTCTTAATTGAATGAAGGTCACAGCTATAACAACATTTAATTGAGCTATTTTTCATTATCATATTTTAATGACTTTGCACTGACAGTTCGGCTGCTTCGGAGGGAACAGCGTGATGGAGTCGTTTATTTCCCTATTTAGTTACTGTTTGACAACATCAGCTTCGATTAAGACCCTGCTTTCTAGAACATTAATCATATTTGAATGAGCAAGGGGTATAAATGTAAACACATTTCCCGGCCCGCCGCCGCGGCCCGGCCCGCGCCGGGATCCTCGCTGCGCACAGGCACGCTCCGCAGCCATTGTCTGCCTGCACAATGGCCACAACAATTCCTGCCTTATTGTCGCCACCCTATCTCACCCCTGCACCTTTCGGGGGAGTTACGATCCGCCGCTTGCGAACGCTCGCTGATTGTGTCCTTTATGTCCAACACGCGCGCAGCCAGGGGCGCAGGGCGCTAGGCGCTGGCGGAGGGCCGCTGTCCTGGCCAAAGACCATTTTCATTTCAATGTAATAATCAGCTTAATTTGCCCGCATATGACCAATGATTCACGTTCAGATTTAATCATCAGGATCCCATAATCTGATTACAGGGGAAATAATTTGTTTACAATCCCCAATTTACTGCTCAGAATTCCATTAGCTCTCTTCAGCCATTGGTTTTTAAGAGATACTAACATGACCCAGGGGAACCAAAAGCAAACTATTATACTTCCTACAATTAGATCTTTGCATAGTCTTAACCCCAAGCCCCGGCGTAAAAAGACAACAGAGCCAGCATGGAGGAGGCCCCATAAATAAGACGAGTACGGAACTGTGCTGGAGAACAGCTCTTGGGCAGCCGCACACATCTGCGTCCCGCGCCCAGCCCTACCCACCCCGGAGCTTCGGAAAACAAACCCTGCGCGAGCTGGCCGCGAGGGCCCACGCAGCCCTCCATCCTCCGCTGCCAGTTAGAGATTTCTAGACTGCGCCTCCTCCTCAGTGCCCAGGGCTGGCAGAAAGCGCCCGCGCGCAGGGGAAAGTCGAGCCGCGCTTGGCAGAGGATCCAGATCTGCTTTGCGGCTCGACCAGCCTCACCCCAGGGCGGTCAGAGCTGCTTGGGGGGAAAAACATCTCAGCTCTCTCGCTCGCTCTCTGTCTCTCTCTCTCTTTCTCTCTCTCTCTCCCTCTTTTTCCAAAGCAAGGAAATGGATGTGCATTGATGTAATTTAGTACCTTAGAGACGCGGACAAATTAGTGTAGAACATTATCACTAGTTAATTATGAATGACCGATTAATCAACCTAATCTAATATTCCACATTATGTTGATGTTATTAAAGTGCATCATGAAAATGACAGATAGTCTTCATTTGCTTTCTTTGGCCAAATGTGCACTCTGCAGTCATGATGTCAAAAAGAAAGTTTGCCGGTTTTAATATTAGAGAGTTAAATAATTAAAAAGAATGTTTACCTGCACTCTGGCTTCGGTGAGGTTGATTTTCATGGCCAGCTCCTCCCTGGTGAAGACGTCGGGATAGTGCGTTTGGGCGAAGACGGCCTCCAGGGCCTCCAGCTGGGGAAAGAGCAGAGCTCTGCGGGTGAGGGGCCGCAGCGGGGCGCGGGACGGCGGGGCAGGTGCATGGCCAAATTGGCTCTGAGCAGTGAGGACGCGGGTCCCAGAGGGGATGGGGGGAGGGCAGCGGGCACCCGGCAAGATGGGTCTGCATCCCGAAGAGCTGGGAATCGGGTGATGACGTCAGTGCTGTCCAGGAGTGCGCAGGGGAAGGCCAGTGGGGTGCCGCGCTCTTAGTGGGCTCAGTGGGGTCTTGAGATCTAACGGTGGCCTGACCCGTGAGAGCAAGCTGCAGATGTCCCTCCCCGGGCATGAGTGTGAGAAGCCCCAGCCACGCCTGTGCCACTCTGCTCGGAACCCTCAAAGAGGCCAGGCTCAGGGACAGCTCGGCTCCGGAGAGGGAAACAGCCAGGGTCCACTTGCAGGCAAGAATGCCAGCTGTAAAGCCAGGTAGCTGCCGGGGCCCAATGTGCCCGCCTATTGACTGGGGCGTGGTGGTGCACGCCTGTGATCCCAGCACTCTAGGAGGCTGAGGCAGGAGGACTGCAAGTTCAAACACAGGCCGGGCAACTTAAGGGAACCCTGTCACAAAATCAAAAATTTAATTTCAGTGAATTTTAAAAAGGGGTTGAGGATGTAGCTCAGTACAGAGGCTCAACCCCCAGCTGTGGAAAAGGAGGGTAGGGGGTTGTACGATGCCACCAACACTGGCTGGCCTGAAAATGTACCCTGAGCCATCAGCCCGAGGCAAGCGGGAGATGGTGACCGGCCCTCCTGTCAGACTCCGGGACCCCAGGCTGGCCATCTGCCCCTGCTCACACCCCAGTTCCCCAGTCACTGCCCACACAGGGTCTTCGACACAGAAACTCAAGGAAAGAGAGAGGTCCGGCTGACGTGATCGAGTAGTCTCATGTCACTGAGAGCCGAGGAAGAGCCAGGTGCTCCGCACGTGGCGGGTCCCCAGAGAGGGGGACCAGCTCGCTACCTGCTGGAGGGTAAAGGTCGTCCGGTTCCGACGCTGCTTCCTGCGCAGAAACCCATCATCGAAATCCCCCGTGGAGTGGCTGCCGAAGGGGGCCGTTCCTGCGGGGGCGAAGCAGGAAGGCTGAGCTGGGAGACCCCACGGGGGTAGGAACTCCGATGACGCCCACCCACCGGGAGAGAGCATGTCTGCAAAGGAGCCTCCCGCTGGTCTTTTGGGAACCCCCTTCCCCACCCTCCCCGGCCCTTTCACTCTGCCCCAGGCCTCCAGGGCCCAGAGCAGACGTGACCTTCATCTCCAGGACGGCCGGCTGCCCGGCAAGGACTCGGAGCCAGGAGGGGTCCCTGGCGTGGGGCGCAGCTTCGTGGGCCCCCACCGCCCCATTAGCCAGGGTTGCGGGTCTATCTCCCCTCTGTCCACACCATGCACGTGCTCGCTCCTTCCCTCCCACCAGCTGGGCTGAAAGGCTGGGGTGGGAGGGGACAGGGGACCCCAGAAAATCCGCAGCAGGCTTCCCCGGAACTTTTCTCCTAGGAGTGCAGGAGGTGAGCGAGCGGGTATGAGGTTTATACATGAGTAATAATCACTGCTGGTCACAGCTCACCGGCCCCATAGTGGACGTGCTAGATAGATGTCAATTAACGAAAGCTCCTCACTGAAAGGGAATGCCAAGCATCCGAGAGCGGGGTCACGCTCAGGGGGCAGCCCTGCCCCAGCCTGGCCACACAAAGCACCTACCAACCGCTGCCTGCCCCTAGAAAAGCGGAGCCCGTCATCCCCCACCGCCTGGGCAGCTCACACCAAAGCAGAACGCAGTTCGGCCCCAAACGCGCCATCAGATCATTTTCCAAATGTGCACTATTTATTTCATGGTCCGCAATGGCTTCTTAGGAAAACGAGTGAGCTCGTTTCCCTCGGGCAGCGAAGTCTGCCTCGGCCGCAGGTCGTCCGCACTCAGGATCCCTGCGCGCCCGACCTCCTCCGGCTCACTGTCCCGTGGGAGACAGGCCTCCGAAGGGCCTGCACTGAGGGAGGCCACATCCTTGAGGCTTTAAAAAATTCTAGCTGCTGTGGAGCCCATCCTGGTGTTTTATTTTTTTACCTTCCATGGACACATGATGCCAAAATACATTCCCTCCCCCCACGTAAGCTTCCGGCCTCGACCTGCAGTTCTCTAAACTGCATTCTGCCTCAAAACCCTAGTTACAAATATTTTCCTCCAGCTTGTGGGAAACTTAGGAGGGAAGGCCTGAAAGGACACTTATTTCTACTATTTTTGGGGGAAAAAAGTCTCCTTTGAAACAAAGGCCGTGACTGGAGGGGACAGAACACGGTGTGTGGGGTGTCCCAACACAGCCTACCTCAGTCCTATGATGCATACCGGGCACCCCAAACGCCCCACCACTGCAAAATGGGCCTGCCTTCCCATGAAACACAGCAGGTAACACTGAATTTAAAGAAAAAAAATAAAAGAGGCTGACTTCATCAAAGTAAGAAGAAAAGAGAGCGAAGAAATACTGTTGTCGCCATTTGGAGCAAAAAACAGGACGGTTACATCAGGCCCTGGCGCCGCCCAGAAGCTGCAGGTGCTCACTGGTCCCTCCCGGGGGCATCTGAGGACGCAGCCTTATTAGGAGCTAGCTTAAGGGGCTTTTAGCTACAAATTGACTTTTGAAGTATGTCGAGACAGAGAGGAGATGTTCCTGGAAACACTATGATTGGGAAAAGTATTCCCGAGTGCTCACAGTAGACACCTTCTGCCCATCTTATAACGGAATACTACACAGGTGTCTAAAAGAATCCAGCAGATTGGCACATAGAGGCTTGGAGAAGCCTCCAAAATGTATTTAAAAAGCCAGTTACACGATGTGACGACAGCTTGATCTCAGCGCAAACACGCTGTGGGGGGGGGGGGTTGTTTTTCTTGAAGGAATCACAAGAAACCCACCATCGCGGGCACCTTTCAGAGGAGCCGTGGAGGGAGAGCCGCGGGGATCCACGGCCAGGTTTCTGTGTTTCTCAGGCAAGTTCACGCAGGGTTTTTTAATTAAAGTTTCTCCCAAGTACCTGAGAAGCCGTGGGCCACGCCTCGCTTCCTCCTGTGGGCTGCCCTTGCTTCATTTTTCTGAATTACGGTTAAAAACAGCTAAGCTGCGGCAGCGCGTAACGCACCCGACACCCTCGTCATGGCGACCAGAGCCAGTGCCCAGGCGCAAGGAGCCCGGGGCCCCAGGCAGGAGCTCAGGGCAGCGCCCCGGAGCAGCTGGGCCGGGACAGTCCCCACGCCACGCGCGCACCCCACCTGCCAGACGGGTGACCCAGGGTGGCCAGCCCTGGCTGGGAACCACCCGGCCCGAAGGCTGGGCTGGACGCAGGGCGGTTCCGACCCTCCCTGCCTTCAGCAGCGCATGGGCGGAGGTGGCGGACCGGCCTCCAGGCCCGGGCTGTGCCCCTCGGCCAGAAAATCCAGCCTGACTCCTAAGTGCTTCTACGGGGAAAGCCATACCAATTTTCCCCAAGTCCCAGCAGAGCCCGGAGCCTGGGCTAGGGGGACCAGCGTCTCCCAGTGGCTCCGGTCCCCCGGGGTCCCGTCCCCTGGGGCTCCAGCCCTACCTCTCTGATGACCCCGGCCGGGCGGGGGGGCACCCACAAACCCAAGTGGCTCCGTTCCGGACGCCCCACCAGCAGCAACGTCTTCCAAGGTTTGGCGTTCCGGAGACCAGAGCCTGACCCGGAGAGTGGGGAATGGTTGGCTCCGCGACTCCGGGGCCTGGCGAGTCACAGGGGGGCGGCCATGCCAGGGCACCTGGCTCCAGGGACTGCTGGAGGCCAGGACCTGGCCGGGGTCGCCTAGAACCGTGGCCCTCGGGCTCCCGCCCCAGGCCGGCCCGAGCGGCGGCAGGGCTGCGCTGGGTCGGGCCGGCCGGCGGTTGTAAACCGGCGGGCCACCCGCCTCGGCTCGGCGGGATGTTTGCAAAACTCCGTGAAAGACGGATGCGGGCCCCCCGGCGGCGGAGCCGCGGTGACAGGCGTGACTCGGTCATCTGTGCCGGGAGCGCGGGCCACCCCGCGCAGGCGGCGGGGCCGGGCGGCAGGGGCGCGCGGCGGGGCTGGAGCCGGGCGCCAGGGGCGCGGGGCGGCCCGAGCCGCCGAGCAAGCGGGGCTCCGCAGCCGCCGGCCGCCGCGCCCGCCCCCGCGGCCACCCACTCACCTTCGAGCTGCGGCGGGCAGTGGAAGTAGAACATCGCCGACGGCCGCGTCGCGCGCTGGGCCGCCGGGTCACGGGGCTCGGCCTGGCTGGAAAGCAATCACGGGGCGGCTGAGCGGAGGGCCCGGGGCGCGCCCGCCCCGCCACCTGAGCCCGAGCTACGGGCCGGCCCGGCTCGGGATTCCCGCCGCCGCCGCCGCCGCCGGGTCCAGCAGGCGCGCCAGGCCGCCGCGGCCGGCGAGAGTCGGATCCCGAGCGGGTCGGAGCCCGGCGGGGTCGGGGCCCCGCGTACCTCGCCGGCCGGAGCGCGGCGGGCGCCCGAAGCGGCTCGGGAAGCGGCCAGATGTCTCGCTGTCTGTCTACGGCGCGCCGCTCGGCGCTGCCTTTATAATCTCACGCATAATTGGCCTTAATCTGATTATTTCCAGCGCTGTCTACAGCGAGTAACGTGGATAGGTCTACTGGGCCTTACAAACGGCCCACGTGGTGCAAAAAAAAAAAAAAAAAAAAAAAAAAAACCACCCGTCCTTTCTCAGCAAACCTAAGGAAGGCCTGTCCTCTTTCCTTTTGAAAGATACGAAAGACTAACCGCCACCATCACCCCAAGAAGAAGTTCCGTCGGGAACCCTCCCTGCCCCGCCCCGACCCCAGGCTCAAACCTCCGCTTCCCCGGAGCGGCTGGGTCGGGCTCCTCCTGGTCGCCGGCCTGGCCGCTCTCGGGCTGCGAATCGGCAAAGCGCTGCTAATTGTCGCCGCCGCCCCGCCGGAAGGGTTTTGGGGGGACTCTTTGCACACGGCTTTCGCTTTCCAAGCGACCGTACGGAAGGGAAGTTTGATTTTGTTCTCAGCAAGGGGTCCCGCGATTTATGGCCGCGTCTCCGTGTAAATGACAAGCCGTGGGACCCTTCGCAATTACTTTTAAAACGCATCGGAGGCCGGCGCTCGGCAGAGGGGACCGCCCTGCGCTCGGCCTGGGTGAAATTAAAACTCCAAAGTGCCGGCCTCGAATTTTCAAGTCAGGGGCGCGGGATTGGATCAAATCACATAAACTGCAAAAAAAGCGAGTCTAATGGTGCATAATTGGTCCTGTAATAGCATTACACCCGGATAATAGCCCGCGACGGCCCCCTGCACTATTAAGTGCTTCCCTGGCGGAGAGCCTTTATGATATTAAAGGGGGAATATAATGATATTTTGGTTATTAAATGCGTGTAATTAATTTATGCACCACTGAAAATAAAGTTGGTATTATGACCCACTCAAGATGCATCAGAAGATGCGGCTCAGACAACTGTTGATAAGTTCTGGTGTCTGTGCCCGTCTAGACTGCTGGTTTTATTTTGGGAGGAAAGCTTCTTGGACAGACTGCATAAATTGAATATTTTATAAACATTCTAATGCCATCCCGGAGCCTCGGCGGAGGGAGGCGGCGGGTCGGTCCTTGGCCGGCCGGGATCCGGTCTCGATCTTAAAGACACAGCGCGTTGGAGACAAAAGCCAACGGCGGCCTACGCGTGGGCCGCTCTCGGACGCCAGCCGGGAAGGACGCGCGGCGGCCCAGGCAAGTCGGGACCTAATTTTCCGGAGCGGCCCGTCCAGGCTCAGCTCCCGCCAGCAGCAAGCCCGCGTCGCGGGCCGGTCCAGCTCTGTTGCGGGCGGAGAGCCCCGCGCTCTCGTCCCCTCCGGGCTGCTGGCCCCGTGGCGCGCGCGGGAGGGGAGAGTCCGCGGCGCGGGAGGCCACGTCCCACGGCGCCGGCCCAAGCCGCAGCCCGTCCCGTCTCGGCCTCCCCGAGGCTGCGCGGTCCGTCCGCCTCCGCCCCGCAGAGGGCCCGAGCTCCCTGCAGCCCTGCTCGACAAGCGGTCCCGTCCCCCCGGGCTCGGGGCCTTGGGCCGCACCCCGCCCCGCTCTGCCCGTGACGCCCCGGCGCCCCGCGCCCGCGCCGTCCCCCGCGCACCTGCGGCTAAGCGCCGTGCGGCCCCGCCTCGGTCTCAGTCCCCGCCGCGGGTCCGACCGAGGCCGGAGAGGTCGGGGACGCGCGGGGCCGGCTCCGGGTTTGCGCGCCCCCCGCGAGCGAGCCAGCGGCGGGTCAGCACCCTGGACAGCGGCGCGGCCTCCCGGGCCCCCGGCGGCGATCCGCCCTGCTCGGGCTCCGACTCCGATCTGCGCCGGCCAAACCTGCGAAGTTGCCCGGGACGCGCGCTCCGCCCCCGAGCAGGACCCGAAGTCCCTTCTCCTTGTCACCCCGCCGGCCCGGCCCTCCTGCCGCCCTGGACGCGGGCCCGGCCTCGGCTGGACAGGCCGCCCCGCCCAGGGGCACCCGCTGCGCCCGCGCTCCCACCCGTCCGCCACAGCCACCTGGGCGGGCCGTGCGCAAACGCCCAGAAAAGGGGCCCCGCACCCGCGGAAGCTGGGGTCCCGGACTCCGACGGCACAAGCGCCCCCGCCCCACCTTGACCCCCGACTGTCTCTACACTGGGAGGGGGGCGCGAGGTGACCGATACGTTTTCCTTCTACCCTGCCCCCGCTGCTCCCCCAAAAAGGCGCCAGTAACGAACCGGTTATTTTTCCTTAATTCTCATCCCGCAAAATGTATTTTCCAATTAACCAAATTCACCGATCTGTCCCGCTTGGACACTCTGATAATTTACAACCTAAAAGTGTACTCTCTTTATCTAAAGACCAAGGTGACTGCTTTTAATTTTCTCTAACCTCTTTACACTCGATGTTCACCAGACTCATAATGTTAATTGGCTTCATATACGGATCACCAGTTTAATGAAGAAATAAATCCTGTGTTGCTTTATGTTTTAACAGTGATTGCTTTAATGAGGGATGTGACGTGTTCCAAAATCAACGCTGCAGGAGACAGGAGAAGGGGCTTCTGCGAGGACGAAACGCTTATTTAAAGTTAGAACCGTGGGGTCCTGATTCAACCAAGTCTCCCGGGGCGCCCTCCCCGCCCCCACGGGCAGCTCCCTGCCCCTGCAGGAGAAAAGTCCCTGTTTCCTGAGGCTCCCGCCCTTCGGTTGCAGCTATGGCCCCCGAAGAGCCTGCTCTGGCCCCTCTGCCACCTTCCCTCCTGTCCGGCAGGGCAGGGGATGGCCAAGGCAACCCGGGAAGGCCAACTTTCAATGTTATTCATGTTTCCAACAGTGCCATGGAGAGAGGAGCGCTGGCAGCCCAAGGTTGGTATGCAGCTGCCTGGCAGAGGCGGCTGCCCTGGGTACACACACTCCCCCGCGGGCAAGCCCAAGCGCCGCTCTGCAGGGTGCTCAGCCCCAGCCTGGGCACCCTGGGCCGCTGGTGACCCCACCTCGGCCGCTGACAATGTCAGCCTGCCGGGGAAGCGCTGGTCCGCTGCCCAGGTGATGGGAGCTAGACTCCTCTCTGTCAATTAATAGCAGGGAAAATCTGCTTTCTCTAATGTGTGTTTGATTTTTCTAATTTTAAGCTGGTTCTACAAGGAGAAAATTGTCGTGGCCAAAGCCCTGAGAGCAGCAATAAACGCTGTAAATGGGACCATCTACACACACAAGCCTTCAGCGTTTCCTGTTGACGTGGGAGTCACTTGACATTGATTCCTGAAAAGAATCCTAAAGCCTTAGAAAACACAGGGGCCGGAGGCTCCGGGTTGAGATCACCAGCACCCACAGGGCGGTCACTGGGAGGCAAGCGCTCTCCTTCAGGGAGAACTGGGGAGACACGTGGGGGTGACGCCTCTGAACAATACTGCGCCCGAGGAACACACACACACAGGCGGGACCTGACACCTCACTTGTGTTCAGAAAGGACTTTTCCCATCTTGTCTTTTAAGACTTTTCTTAAGTAATAACAAAAAAATTAAAAAATTTTTTCTTAGCAACAGCAATTGCTGTAAACATGATTTAAATCTATAATGATGGCTGTAAAGCAGATAAAATATTTCAATTAACAGAGAGAGAGGAGGGAAAAACCACACTGGGTTCTTAATGGTGTATTTTCCAAAGATCTGAATGATTTGTACTGTTGTTTTGATACTAATTTAAAAGGAAAAAAGTGTCTCAGTCTACTCCCCAGTGCCCACGCAGCCCTCCTGGGGCGGGAGGCGGGCACATGTGCCCAGCACGAGCACTGCTCCTCAGCACAGCCGCTGCCGTCCCGGAGCCCTGAAAACTGCCAACAGAGCTGGGGTTAGCTAAACACGGTCGGATGTGCTAAAATACATAAAGATGAAAGCTAACTGAAATTCCAGATGAGCAAGGGACTTACAAACAGAACATATATATACACACATAAGAGATGTACATTTGAGTATCTTGGAAACTCCTTGTAACTCGCAAGTTTTACTGCCATGTATAAGTAACAGCCATGGCTCAAATGTGAGCCAAGTTCCAGGAGTTTGCCATTACTGTCCGGTGGCTGTGGGGCAATGTGGATGGCCATGCAGTCAGTCCCAAGGCCTCACAGCTCAGTGCTGGCGAGCACAGAGGGTGGCTCAGATCCCACCGGGGTTTGGATCTGGAGAGTCCCCCAGAAGCTTTCTGTACCTATGGATACTGTGCGCTGTTGGGAAGTGGGGGCCCCCTGGAAGGGGCAGATGGTTGGGGCTTGACCTGGAGGGGTGCGAGCTGGTTCTGCCCCTCTTCCCAGGCTTGGCTCGGTTCTGCCACGCCTCCGGGAGCTCTCCGTCCAGCTCCATCCCTGCCATGTGACTCCACCATTTCAAGCTGCCCACAGGTGAATGAACTGTGATGTTCTCAAACTGTGAGGTACAATGAACCTTTCCTCCCTACGTTGTGGATGTCTGGCACTCTGTCCCAGCAACCAGACAGGGAGTGAGAGGCTGCGGCCAGGGCCCCAGCCGGTCACTTATGCTCTAGCTCACTGGGGACTCCGGCGACTCAATCTCAGAGGACAGCCACGGGAACATTAAGCACTGGGGCAAGTGGGACTGAAGGGCCACGTAACTCTTAAACTCTACTGTAATGTCCTCACACGGTCCAGTTTCAACACGTGTCCAAACCCACAGTGCACCCAGCACCATGAATGAGCTGTAGTGTATGGCAGGGCCTCCAGGCGGTGATACTGGGTCTCCGTGGACTCACCCACTGAGGCCCATGTGCCCATCTGGTGCCAGACACAGATCCGGGGAAAGAACGGGCAAGCACCTGGATCACGGTAGGCCAGTACGGGGGCCCTAGCTCCTGCTCAGCTTAGCAGTTCGTATTTTTTTATTTTTATTTTTCGAAACAGGGTCTCACTCTGTAGTCCACCCTGGTCCTGAACTCAGGATGCAGCCCAGCCTGACCTTGAATTCAAGGTAATTCTCAAGCCTCAGCCTCCAGACTGCTGGCATTACAGGCATGCATACCACACCCTACTTTTGTGGTGCTGGGGAATCAAACCCAGGGCCTCGTGCTTGCTAGCCAAGTGCTTTAACCACGGAGCTTTGGCCCCAGCCCAAATTTGCTATTTGTAGAAAACTGTTCTTTAAAAAAATAAAGACTATTTAAAAATAAGGGGAAAAAGCTTTGAAAAGACAGAGCTAAACCCAACCCAAACACAAAGCAAGAGCACAATGCATGTTCACTATGACATCTTGTTATTATGGTCACGCATGCTGTCCTGCTGTACTTTGGTGGCTGATCTCGGGTGTTTCTTGGTCCCCAAGAGGGCCACCCTCCTGTAGAGCTGCTCTGTGTACCTGCAGAGGAGGCAGGAGCCTTTGATAGCCCTCAGGAAGAGCTCCCTGTGGCTTAAGCACCCCACAGACAGCCTCTGTGGTCACTCTGCCAGCCTGCCATCTCCCCCACCCCCCCCCCCCCCCCCCCCCCCCCCCCCCCCCCCCCCCCCCCCCCCCCCCCCC